>BPLQ01006712.1:0-321800 GCA_021605075.1 Caerostris darwini | reverse complement strand
AACATATTAATCAATTAACATTCCTCTTTTCAGAGCAAAATAATTTTGTTGATGTTTTAACTATCCCAGAACTTTTAGAACTATCTGGAGAACAGAAAGTCCGTCATGTAGAATAATGAAAAGTAAAACTAATAGCACTCACAGTTTTGATACAGCGTTCTAAGCGAGTTAATCATCTCCATCTGAAAATTCAGGTAAATTTCCATTTCTCTAATGACAATTCATTTCGATTAAGGTTTTTCACTTGAACACAGCTGAAGCCGATGCTACGCTGGGGGCCTCCATTTTCCTTTTCTTGATTTTAACATGTGTAATGGTCGTCGATGGATACAGGAGTAAATTGCAGTAGTGTCTTTATGTCGTCCAAATTGCATTTCTGTGAGAGAGTCTCTTGTCTGGAACCTCATGGCTAGTTCATAATGAAAAGTACAGCTATTTTTTATCTTGTCCAGGCTTATACGTCAATTCACGTTTGATATCTAGAATTCAACCTCTTTCGGATTATTCTAATCCCACATTAGTTGACTCAATTTCGTAAGTTAACCTCCATCTATGCATTGATGTTTGCTATTATCCTCCTTCGCTGCGACTGCACCTTTTTTTCCATCGGTCCATTTTGTATTTTTCTTCATTCTGCCAGTATCTTGTTTCCAATCTGGTAATTAATTAACTTCATTGTGTTGATGATCTGGAGTGTTATCTCATTTCCGATATCACCACCATTTTTTTCCTTCTCCAGATCTCCTATACATTGTTTTTATACTTGGATGGATTTCAACCTTAAAATCCTCCGAGGAAAAGGTCCCCTTTTGGGGAAGGCGGCAACGTTAACTACTTCAAAACCGATATAGCGGTGGGGCCTTTTTGCTGGTTGATTTCACATGTGCTAAGGTATCTTTGGATATATATAAGGAGAAAGTTCTTTTATCATTCCCCAGTCTCAGAAACAGTTTAAATAATTTCTTTTCTTTCATCAATCATTTCTCATCAATTTATTCCGATTAATAAATAAAGTCGATTGTCAGCTCTAAACATGTAAACGTCTCAGATCTGCGAAACCCTTCTTTGACAAACATCTCCCAGATGGAATGAAATCTCAACCCATCTGCACATCGCCATTCAAACAGGCGCCAGTTAAAAAGATCAAAGGGATAGCAGCACATCCTTTAATTTTGTTAAGCGCACCACGACACAGTTGACTCTCACAGTAAATAGTCTTTACCAATAAAGTAGAAACGCATATCCAAAGGGATATACGTTCAACAATGTTAAAATTATTAATAATTGTATATTAAATCATATAAAATATATAAAAAAATAGTGACACTAGAAATAGTTTATAATCTTTATATTACTTATCTGTTTTAATTTTCAATAGCATGGAAAAAAAAGATTAAATAAAACTGTAGATTTATTATATATATCAATGAATCAATATCAATTTAACAAAGAAAAAAAGTTAGAGCAACCATACCTTCTATCATAGTTAGAAACTGATAATCTGAACACCTATTTTTTTTAGATCTCCAATCTAATAATAAAAAGACTATAAAACATTACATTTGCTAAAATTCATGTCTTCAAACAAATTAAAATCGTTAATTACACACGCTAGTTAGTAAATATAAAACAAATATTTAATTGTTACAGAAAAATATGACATTTTTTATTATAATTACTTATAATGTTATTTCAATTTATAAAGTAACATTTTTTTAATAAAGTTGCATATTTATAGCAGTTTGCTTTTTAATAATACCATGCATTAACTGTAGAAAAAAATTCGCAATTTATTAGATATTAAAATTTTGTTTTAAAAGCAAAGCATTAGTATTCCATGAAAATATATAATGCTGGATATATTTTCCAAATGTCTCTAATTTCCTTTACGTTATTGTATGACAGTGAAATAAATAAAAACATTTTTGGGATTGCTTGTGCAATTTTGTAAAAATAACTTTTTAAATTACAAAAATCCAACATATTTCCTATTTATATTCGAAAGAGTAATAACTGAATATAAGAATAATTAGAAAATAAGCAAAAAAGAATTACAGTCTCTTAATTATAACTTAAATGATCTATCTTAATTAAAATAAGTCTTAATAAAAGCTTTAATATTAAAAGGTATAATTGAAAAAGCAAAATTGAAAAATTAACAAAACCATCATGGTTACAAAATTAATCATTTCTAACAAAAGGAAGTTGGAAATTAACCTAGCGGAAAGACAGAGATCAACCACGATGCTCAAAAAGTAATTTATTCGAAATTCTTCGCTTAAGAATGTTTAAGAAATGCAAATATTTTTAGCGTAATTTTTACTTTATGAATCCGCTTAGAGATAATTTAGTGATAAAGATAATAAAGGGCTTTCAAATAAAAAAAAAAGTGCGGTAAATCGCTTTCTATTTCGTTATGTACGTAGTACTTACTAATGATAAATATACTTAGAGTAAGAGTTCATTTCTTTACAATTTAACTTAATTTCGTATGTGTTTATTTTGTAATTAATAAATTATAAAATTGAAATTTTATGCCTGATTAATAAAGAAATATTAAATAAATAGATATAAAATAATTTTAAATTAAATGCATGCTTTATAATAGGGGTGGCCAACCCAAATGATTTTGCGGGCCACTTTGAAAATGCATCATAACTCCGCGGCCGCATATAAAATTATATATCCCAATATTAGATTTAGACCCACTATAGACATTTTTTTGGAGTGAAAGAATGAAACATAATGAGTTATTATTGTGTTTACTGTGTAAACATAGAAAATATAATAATAATGCTACGAAACGTGCATTGTAAAGAAATATATAACACTAAAAATGAACTATAAAAAAATGAAATCAATAAAAAAATATTTATTTTACTAGTGTGATAATTGTTTCTCCACTCTTTCACTTAGCTTTTGCAAATAGATAAGCGCGCATCCTGAGTTCGCAGAATATGATTTAATTATTCTGCAAAACTCGTAAATAAAGCAGGCAATATCTGTCATATATTCACAAGAATATTATTTCAAAATCAAAGTTAATTTTTTCCCATAATTTCGACAGTTGATTTTTAAATATATAGGTGCACAAATAATGTATTTTTTAATACATTGAGTTTCACTATTTTGGCAATTATGAAATAAATATATTTTGTAAAAGTGTGATGAATCTTACAAGCCACAAATATGTTCAAGGCAGGCAGCTGGTTGGCCACCCCTGCTTTATAAAATAGATTGGAAATATATACCTATGTTTTAATTTCCTTATATATATATATTTGTCTAATATTCCATTAATTTTAAATCTATATTTCGTTGTTATTTTATTTAGGTGAGATTCATATTCTACTTATTTTTAACACTGAAAATTACCAAAGAATAATGAAGGTAGGATATTCTCATCTGGAAGGAGTTTAGGGGTTATTATCATGTATTTGCTTGTCGTTTTTTAGAAAACTCGGATATTCCCAAAAGATAGCGTCACTGTCGATGCTAACGTTAATATAAGCGGGTTCACAATCGCTATTGATTCTGTTCGTTTGTAAAAGCAGTGATTGCGACTGACGAACCTAAATTTTCCTGCACGCTATCTGCTCACGTTACCACTGAGCCATGAATTACGCAATCTATAGCGTAATGTATTATTTCTTAAGATAAGGTAAGAATAATGTTTTAAAATAGAAAATTTGATTAAAACGTATTGTAAAATGTAAATAAATGTTTATTTGGTTAGGGGATATGAATGCATATTTATTGAGTAATGTTTATTTATTTAAAATTATTTATTGATTTAACATCTATAAACTAAACAATCAACAATTTTTTCTAACAATTATATTTTTCTTTTTCTATATATACGCAGATACTTAACGATACGTATATGTTATTTATGTAATATAACAGGTAGGAAAAAAAATCATTCAATGTATTATCTTAAGAAAAATTCAAAAGTGTTTTTTTCTGAACAACAATTCATTTAGCGAATGAATTTTGCAATACAGTAACATCATTGGAATTAGCAGAATGGAGCTCATATTTTACTTTATATATGATTTTTTTTCTTATACGTATGAACATACAATGAACATTACAGAAAAATATGATAGAAGGTGTTCAAATATGGCAAAATATATGAAAAACAATATTTGATTATAATGATTAAATTTTATTAAATTTTATTTATCAAATTTAAAGAGAGAGAATAAAGGCAAGAACAACTTTTGCTGCTGTAGTGCCTGTGCCAGCTGGTTTAAATAATTGAAATAGCAAACTGTCAGGAGAATATTAATAACTTAATTTATAATAATTATACAATTTTCATTTGAAATAAATTGCAACGGGCATGAGTAAGTGACAATTTTGTAGACAACGTTATAGACATTACACCTGGTGGATGATTCTTTAAGCATTCATAGTGATTTTTTTTTTTTTGACAAGTATCTTCTTTGTGATTTCTGTATTTTCATATAATATAATTTCACAAAAGTTTTTTCGACGCTACCCAAAATCATTTATCAGTTATTTATATCTTATTGACATTCATATTATTCACCATGAATTTTGCAATATCCTTATTTTATAAGTAGGATTGCTACTATTTCCATACTCTATTTCTATTGAAATTTTAAAATTTAATGTTTAAAGTAAATGTAATTGATTAAGAATTTTAATTGGTAAATTATTATCGTCTTAATCAATTGAAAATGTGTAGGAGAAAATATCTAAGCTAATTTAAAGTTAACTAATTTTCAAAACAGACGTTTAACCAGTTTCTTAATGAGATCATAGTGTTATTATTGAGAAAGTTAATAATTTGAAATAAATCTTTGAAGTCAAAGTGCTAGATGTTTTTTAATACAGCTCTAAATGCGATATATATTCTTTACTATAGTTATGCTGTGCATTATTTGGCGCTTGAACATTTCTTGCTTGGATTCTATACAACTTTAAAATATTTCCATACAAATACAAATTTAAAGTATTTCTTTTGTCTACATACACATTTAAAATATTACTATTAAACATTGTAATTTCAGAGTAGGGAAACACCTAATATGAATGGAAAAGTAGGTTTTTTTCAAATCTATGCAGAAAAAATAGGAATTATGTTATTACATACAATTTCTGATTCTATTAACTTCAGTGCATTAAGAAAAATTATTGTATTACAACATGATATATTTTAAACACAAAGATAACGATTAAAATTTAGTTATTTTCTTAACATTAAATTATCACCAAATGGTATGAAATCTAACATTTCCACACAAAACTTTTTGAAGCAGAAAATATATTCACCCTAAATCAGTCCCAACTCAACACTACTTTGCAAAACAAGAACTTAATCACGGAGGACACTACAAATCGCGATACAAATTTTTACAATCGACGACAACGATAAATCACTTATTCCTCCCAAACTTATCTCCTCGGTGGCTTAAATTTATTCTGCTTATTACCTACCCAACGTCTTCCTCATGAATTAACTTCAAGTCCACCGCTGCCGAGGACAAAAAAAAATCGCCAACAACAAACAAACAACAGCATCAAGCAAGAGCAACACAAACAAGGACTTCCTTTTGTGCGACTTTTCCGCCGGTATTTGTTTAGAAGAGGCATTAAGAAACTTGAGTCTGAGGACTCCAAAAGGGCTTCGAAGTGATGTGTGTTCCTTCAGCCGAAGGGGTGGTTGAAGGGTTCCCTCCCTCCCTCCCCCCTCGGTGAGGGGTGATCAATGGTCGAGTTCTAACTAGGGAGACGCTAGTGGAAGGACGGATCTTCCAGCCTATCACTGGAAAAGACTCGTCTAATGAGTTTGGAATGACTCTCAAGACGACTACGGGCATTAGCTAAATGGCATTCGTTCTTTTCTTCTCTCTTGTCGAGCCACTTGCATGGAATTTTACTTCTACGGAATAGGGGAATGTCTTGGTTTTACTTCTCAATTGCTGGGTGGCCCGTGTGCAATTGTTTTATGAGATGCTTTAAATGCAGTGGGATGTAATATTTTCACTTGTATAAATATATACAAGTAGGAATTAATTTGTAAAAAAATGCAGTTATGTATTAATTGCAGGAAACAAACCAAATATATATGATATGTTACATTTAATGATGAACGTTTAATTAGAAATTATGCAATAATTTTGTGTTGTTAAATGTTAAATAGCAGCTAAGCATAAATGACTAACCAAAATGATATAATGACAATATCAAATTACAACTAATTTCCATTTTTGAATACTAGTACTGCGCCACACCACGCTACATCACTGTGCTTAGAGCTGAGTTGCTCATTCACAGTTTGGGAATAAAGGTGGCTGAGAAGTCTGATTGGGCTTTGTGACGCTCTACGGTCATATGAGCCTAGGACCTACAGCTTAAATTGGATTTAGAACCACTACAGGTATTCCTGGCATCACCGGGATTCGAACCTGATACCTGTGGTACTGAGTGGCAGAGAGCTAACTACTCGTCCATCAAACGCCTCCATTTTTTAATAGAAATCCGTATCACCAAATCTGCTTTAATTAGTCTTATAATGAGGTATTAAAATGCACAAAATAATAACAATGTACAAAAAAAATATAGTTTTTAAATATTTTTAACTATAGTGTTACTGTCAATATATTTAATTTTAAATATTATTCCAACCACTTGAAAATTTTTTGAATGCAAATTATTAACACTCTGCAATAATTTTTAATTTTATAATAATTAAAAGTAGTCATATTACTAATTTATGTTTGGTTGTCTGTCGTTTCAATAACAACCAGCTGATTTATCAATATTTTACTTCCAGGGGATAGGAGAATGTCTCGGTTTTACTTCTCAATTGCTGGGTGGCCTGTGTGCAATAGTTTTATGAGATGCTTAAATACAGGGGGGTGGGGTGTAATATTTTTACTGCTAAAATATATACTAGTATAAAAAATATAATACTAGTAAAATATATACTATAGTTACTGCTAAAATATATACTATATATAGTAATTTAAAAAAATGCACTTTTGCATTAATTGCAGAAAACAAACCAAATATGTATCATATATTATTTTTAATGATGAACGTTTAATTAGAATTGATGCAATGATGACTTTTTATGTTAAATGTGAAATAGTAGCTAAACGTAATTGACTAAACAAAATGATATAATGACAATATCAGCTCTAAATACAATATCGATTCATTATTTTTCATCTTACAATTATACATTACATTATTTGTTGCTTGACAATTTCATGCTTGAACTTTATACAAATTTAAAGTATTTCTACACAAATACAAATTTAAAATATTTTTTTAAAACATTTTAATTTCAGAGTATAGAAACACCTTAATACGAATGAAAATTAGTTATTTCAAAATCTACACAGGAAAGAATGGGAATTATATTATTACATACAATTTTTGATTCTATTAACTTCAGTGTATTAAGAAAAATTCGTTGTTTTTATAACAAAATATATTTTAAACACAAAGATAAGAATTTAATATTAATTATTTTCTTAACATTAAATTAACACAAAATGGTATGAAATATTTTATCTCCCTAACATTTCCTCCCAAAACTTTGTTGAAGCAGAAAATATAATCACCCTAAATCAATCCCAACTCCACACTACTTTGCAAAACAACAACTTAATCACGGAGGATACTACAATTCGCGATACAAATTTTTACAACCGACGACAACGATAAATCACTTATTCCCTCCCAAACTTACCTCCTCGGTGGCTTGAATTTATTCTGCTTATTACCTACCCAATGTATTCCTCATGAATTAACTTCAAGTCCAACGCTGCCGAGGACAAAAAAAATCGCCAACAACAAATAAACAATAGCATCAAGCAAGAGCAACACAAACAAGGACTTCCTTTTGTGCGACTTTTCCGTCGGTATTTGTTTAGAAGAGGCATTAAGAAACTTGAGTCTGAGGGCTCCAAAAGGGCTTCGAAGTGATGTGTGTTCCTTGAGCCAAATTGGTGGTTGAAGGGTTGCCTCCCCCTCGGTGGAGGTTTGATCAATGGTAGAGTTCTAACTAGGGAGACGCTAGTGGAAGGACGGATCTTCCAGCCTATCACTGGAGAAGACTCGTCTAATGAGTTTGGAATGACTCTCAAGACGACTACGGGCATTAGCTAAATGGCATTCGTTCTTTTCTTCTCTCTTGTCGAGCCACTTGCATGGAATTTTACTTCTACGGAATAGGGAATGTCTTGGTTTTACTTCTCAATTGCTGGGTGGCCTGTGTGCAATTGTTTTATAAGATGTTTGAATACAGTGGGGTGTAATATTTTTACTGTTGAAATGTATGCAAGATTAAAATAATTAAAAAAATGCAGTTATGTATTGAATGCTGGAAACAAACCAAATATGTATGATGTATTGTTTTTAATGATTGCCGTTTAATTAGAAATGGTGCAATGGTAATATTTTAATGTTAAAAATTAAATAGTAGCTAAGCATAATTGACTAACCAAAATGATATAATGACAATGTCATCTCTAAATACAATATCGATTGATTATTTTTAATATTACATTTATACATTACATTATTTGTTGCTTGACAGTTTATTGCTTGATTTTATACAAATTTAAAATATTTCTTTGAAACATTTTAATTTCAGAGTATAGAAACATCTGAATACGAATGAAAATTTACTTATTTTTACATCTATACAGAAAACAATGAGAATTATTATTACATACAATTTTTGATTCCATTAACTTGAGTGCAATAAGAAAAATGTATTGTAATACAATATAATATACTTTAAACACAGAGATAAAAATTTAAAATTAATTATTTTCTTAATTTTAAATTATCACAAAATGGTATGAAGCCAAACAATTCCACACAAAAACTTTTTGAAGTAGAAAATATATTCACCCTAAATCAATCCCAACTCTACACTACTTTTGAAAAAAACAACTTAATCAGGAAGACATTACAATTAGACATAATTTGACTACAATTCGCGATACAAATTTTTACAATCGACGACAAGGATAAATCACTTATTCCTCCCAAACTTATCTCCTCGGTGGCTGGAATTTATTCTGCTTATTACCTACCCAACGTCTTTCTCATGAATTAACTTTAAGTCCACCGCTGCCGCGGACAAAAAAATAGCCAGCAACAAACAAACAACAGCATCAGCAAGAGCAACACAAACAAGAACTTCCTTTTGTGCGACTTTTCCGCCGGTATTTGTTTAGAAGAGGCATTAAGAAACTTGAGTCTGAGGGCTCCAAAAGAGCTTCGAAGTGATGTGTGTTCCTTGAGCCCAAAGGGGTGGTTGAAGGGTTCCCTCCCCCCCGCTCCACCCTCGGTGAAGGGTGATCAATGGTCGAGTTCTAACTAGGGAGACGCTAGTGGAAAGACGGATCTTCCAGCCTATCACTGGAGAAGACTCGTCTAATGTGATTGGAATGACTCTCAAGACGACTACGGCCATTAGCTAAATGGCATTTGTTCTTTTCTCTCCCTTGCCTAGCCACTTGCATGGAATTTTACTTTCACGGAATAGGAGAATGTCTTGGTTTTACTTCTCAATTGCTGAGTGGCCCATGTGCAATTGTTTTATGAGGTGCTTGAATATAGTGGGGTGTAATATTTTTACTGTTAAAATACATACAAATATGAAATAATTTTAAAAGAAATTCATTTATTCATTAATTACATGAAACAAAACAAATATATATATGATTATTTTTAATGATGACCATTTAATTAGAAATGATGCAATGATAATTTTTTAAAGTTAAAAATTAATAGCTAAACATAAATAACAAACCAAAACGATATAATGACAATATCATCTTTAAAAATAATATCAATTCATTATTTTTAATATTATAATTATACTTTATATTATTTGTTGCTTGATAATTTCATACTTCAATTTAATACAAATTAAAAATATTCCTATAAAACAATTTAATTTCAGAGTACAGAAACATGTTAATATTAACGGAAAATCGTTTTTTTAACATCTAAATAGAAAAAGCGGAAATTATGCTATTACAAACAATTCCTGATTCTGTTAACTGCAGTGTATTAAGAAATATTTATTGTATGATACATTTTAAACACAAAAATAAGAATTAAATTTAGTTATTTTCCTAACATTAAATTATCACAAAAGGGTATAACACCTAACATTTCCACACAAAACCTTTTCGAAGTAGAAAATATATTCACCCTAAATCTATCCCAACTCTACACTACTTTGCAAAACATCAACTTAATCATGGAGACACTACAATTCGCGTTACAAATTTTTACAATCGACGACAACGATAAATCACTTATTCCGCCCAAACTTATATCCTCGGTGGCTTAAATTTATTCTGCTTATTACCTACCCAACGTCTTTTCTCATGAATTAACTTTAAGTCCACCGCTGCCGAGGACAAAAAAAAATAGCCAACAACAAACAAACAATAGCATGAAGCAAGAGCAACACAAACAAGGACTTCCTTTTGTGCGACTTTTCCGCCGGTATTTGTTTAGAAGAGGTATTAAGAAACTTGAGTCTAAGGGCTCCAAAAGGGCTTCGAAGTGATGTGTGTTCCTTGAGCCAAAGGGGTGGTTGAATGGTTCCCTCCCTCCCTCCCCCTCGGTGAAGGGTGATCAATGATCGAGTTCTAACTACGGAGACGCTAGTGGAAGGACGGATCTTCCAGCCTATCACTGGAGAAGACTCGTCTAATGAGTTTGGAATGACTCTCAAGACGACTACGGGCATTAGCTCAATGGCATTCGTTCTTTTCTCTCTTCTTGTCGAGCCACTTGCATGGAATTTTACTTCTTCAAAGGAATAAGTTGAATGTCTTGGTTTTTTTTCTCAATTGCTGGGTGGCCCTATGTGCAATTGTTTTAATAGCTGCTTAAATACAGTGGGGTGTAATATTTTTACAGTTAAAATATATACAGATAGAAAATAATTCTTAAAAAAATGCTGTTTTGCATTAATTGCAGGATACAAGCCAAATATATATAATTTTTAATGAAGACAATTTAATTAGAAATGACACAATGATAATTTTTTAATTTTAAATGTGAAATAGTAACTAAATGTAATTGACTAACCAAAATGATATAATGTTAATATCAGTTCTAAATACAATATCTATTCATTATTTTTATTATTGCAATTATACATTCCACTATTGGATGCTTGACAATTTCATGTTTGAATTTTATACAAATTTAAAGTATTTCTAAACAAATACAAATTTAAAATATTTTTTTTTAAAACATTTTAATTTCAGAGTATAGAAACACCTTAATACGAATGAAAATTAGTTTATTTTAACATCTATACAGAAAAGAATGGAAATTATATTATTACATGCAATTTTTGATTCTATGAACTGCAGTGTATAAAGAAAAATTCGTTGTTTCTATAACATAAAATATTTTAAATACAAAGATAAGAATTTAAGAATTAGTTATTTTCTTAGCATTAAATTACCACAAAATTATATAAAATATTTTATCTACCTAACATTCACAAAACATTTTTGTGAATGTAGAAAATATGTTCACCCTAAAGTAGAAAATATTTGTGAAGTAGAAAATATGTTCACCCTAAATCACTCCCAACTCCACACTACTTTGCAAAACAACAACTTAATTACGGAGGATACTACAATTCTCATTACAAATTTTTACAATCGACGACAACGATAAATCACTTATTCCCTCCCAAATTAATCTCCTTGGTGGCTTAAATTTATTCTGCTTATGATGTACACAACGTCTTTCTCATGAATTAATTTCAAGTTCACGGCTGCCGAGGACAAAAAAAAAATCGCCAACAACAAACAAACAATAGCATCAGCAAGAGCAACACAAACAAGGACTTCCTTTTTTGCGACTTTTCCGCCGGTATTTGTTTAGAAGAGGCATTAAGAAACTTGAGTCAGAGGGCTCCAAAAGGGCTTCGAAGTGATGTGTGTTCCTTGAGCCAAAAGGGGTGGTTGAAGGGTTCCCTCCCTCCCCCTCGGTGAAGGGTGATCAATGGTCGAGTTCTAACTAGGGAGACGCTAGTGGAAGGACGGATCTTCCAGCCTATCACTGGAGAAGACTCGTCTAATGAGTTTGGAATGACTCTCAAGACGACCACGGGCATTAGCTAAATGACATTCGTTCTTTTCTCTCCCTTGTCTAGCCACTTGCATGGAATTTTACTTCCAAGGAATAGGGGAATGTCTTGGTTTTACTTCTCAATTGCTGGGTGGCCCATGTGCAATTGTTTTATGAGATGCTTGAATACAGTGGGGTGTAATATTTTTGTTAAAATACATAAGCAAAGGAAATAATTTAAAATATGCAGATACGCATTAATTGCAGGAAACAAACCTAATATATATGATGTATTATTTTTAATGATGGCCGTTTAATTAGAAATTATGTAATGGTAATTTGTTAATGTTAAAATTTTATTCATCATAAGTGACCCGAAAGCCTTGGCCTTCTTTAAAAGATTCAGTCAGGCTGTTTTCCTCTTGGCTTTTGACCTCCACTTTTTGACCTTAGTAGCTCTTAGATTGATCTTAGTAGTTCTTAGATTTTTTATCTTAGTAGTAAATGATTAACCAAAATTATATAATAACATCAAATTATAATTTCCTTTTTTGCATATAAAACAATAAGCAAATCTGCTTTAATTAGGTCCTAAAAGTACAAAATAATAACCATGTAAGTTAAACAAATCTCGCATAATTATTTATATTGAACTTTTTCTTTTAACAATTGTGTTACTGTTAATAGATTTAATTTTAAACATAATTCCAACTATTAGTAAAGTTTGTTGAAGGCAAATTATTGAGATCCCACACAAATCGTTTAACATTAAAATAATTAAAACAGCCATTACTAATTGGTGTTTGGTTGTTTGTCGTTTCAATAACAACCAGTTGATTTATCATCATATTTTTTTGCTTAAAATTAAGCACATCTCTGTTTCAAATAAAATTTTTTTGTTATTTAAGTATATCCATTTTCTAAAAATAAAAATTGGAAATAATTAAAAATATAGTAACACATTTAAAATTATAATATTTTTCACTTCCACATGTGCTCATTTAATAAATACTTATTAATAACGATATTTTCCTGCATAAATGGTCAAAGTGCCAGAGTATTTCATTCCTTTGCATATTTCCGATTTATAGATCCACTGATTGATACTTGATGGCCAATCCATCAATATTGTAGAAATTAATTCAAGAACCCCGTTGGGCAGCAATATAGAAACTTTGTTATAATATGTCTTAAAAATCAGAATGGTCGGTGAATTAAATTTCGCTATGTATAATTACTCTAATCTGGGCATTAAGATAACTCACAATGGAAGAGAAAAAAGGTTTAATTTTTCATGCAATTGAAAAAAGTGTTTTCAAGCTCTTCGTTGGACAATTCCTGGCATTGCATTTTATTTTCCAATGAATATATTGAAAAAAACTGTTACAGAAATTTTTGAAACTCGAAAAATGATAATTTTAATTTGATTCTTTTAAATATAATCAATATTCATTTCTACAAATGTAATGGTTTAAAAATTTCTAACATTGTGAAATCTAAGATTTGATTTCTTACATAATAGTTGATTATACTTATGAGAAAAAAACACGGGTCTTCCGTGTCTTTTTTAAATATCCTTTAATTATTATAAATTTTTAGACAATGATATTCAATATCCATTTAAAAAGCAAATTATAAGTTTAAGAAATAAATTCATGATAATTTTGAAAATTTACAGTTTTAATTTGGAGCACTACAATTCTGATATTTCATTTAAAAAAAAACCCTCAAATTCTGAAATTATATAATTCTAAAAATTTTTGTTTTATTATTTAAACAATAAATAATATGCAAAATGAAAGACATAAGATTGTAATTTTAGAAATATGTAAACTCTGGCTAGAATCAAGTTATGTAATTACATTTCATTAAAATAATTAATTAGTAAATAAATTAAATCATTTAAAAAATATAATTTTTTCATTGGAATGGAGCAAAAAAAAAAAAAGCGATACATTATATATTGTATCTTAATGAAATAAATAAATTATATTACTGTGGGAAGAAGCCACCTTAGTTTTGAAAATAATTTTCAATATTTTGCTGTGAATTTTAAATAACTTTAAAAGGTCTTAAGTATTTGATAATCACTGTCATTTTATATATAATCACATACAATTTAATATAAAAAATTAAATCTCAGAAAAACATAGGATTTTAGATTACTTTATAAATTTATTTTTGTATTATAAATCATTGTAAACAAAAATTGAAAATGAAATGCCAATCATAATAACATATATTTTTCTGTTAAAAATAAACATTCATTTTAATTTTTAACTATATTTATTTTGTTTCTGAATTTTTACATCAATTTATTTCAATTACATCGAAAATAATTTTATAGAAAATGTGGAATAACAAAAAAATATTTCCAAATGGTATGAAAACTATTATTAATATACATATTTATAACATTTTTAAATGTTTTCTGGTTTACAAATTAATTAAAAGTGAAATTTAAAATTAAACAAAATGTTATAAAGTAATATAAGAAATATTACTCTACAAAATCAAATTAATAATTATAACAATATAATTAATAATTATAACAACAAATAATTTTTACAATTTTAATTTTAATTGATATATAAAGGTCAACATTTAATGGAAAAATTATAATTTGAATTCCTTTTTCAATAAAATTCACATATTCTCATACTAAATAAGTGGAAAAATAATATTCATTTCATACATCTAGAAATTTGAATCTGTAAAAGCTACTTCCATTAAATGCTGCTACATTACAAAGTATTTCTAACCTATTACTTTGATTCTTGCTACATTACAAAGTATTTCTAACCTATTACTTCGTTTCTTGCCACATTACCAAGTATTTGTACATTATTACTTCGTTTTTTACTCCTTACCTTTATTGAATACTCCCAATAAACATTAATTAATGCTAGATAGAATGTTAATTTAAATATGTATAATACTTTTTTACAAGAATTATTTAAAATTTTCTTACAAATTCTTACACAATTTTTTTTACTTTATATCAAAAATTCGATTAATTAACATCAAATATTAAAATTTTAATGATAAACAATATCAATAAAATGACAAATATATATAAATATTAGCAAGAATTTATAAAAATTTTAGCTACGTTAATAGATATTTAAAATGTGTTCCCTGTTTGGTACATTACTACATTTCCAAAGATCTCGTTTTAAAAATAAGAATTTTTTTTTTTTTTTGTTAACACATGAAAGAACGTATTCTTATTTATTTTAGTATAAATTTTTAAAAAGTAATAATACAAGAAATTGAAGCATTAAATTATAAGATTCAAAGAATGAATGTTAATTCATTCTTTGAATCTTATAATTTAATGCTTCAATAATAAATAATATTTTATGAAGATTCAAATTTTCCTGATTAATATCGCAATTTATCAAAAATTTAAATAGATATATCTTAAATCTAAAAGTTAAATCCCAAGCTTAATATATACCATCTTATATGAATAATGGATGCAAAATTATAGCACAGAAATTCGATTCCAGGACAAATATTTCATTCTTGGACATTATTTATGTAATAACTATTGATAATTAAACAGTTATGGAGGAGAATCGCTTAAAATTTTCGTTAATGTACATTCAAATTGTGTGCTTCAAGCTAATTTTAGATTCAACTCTAAAATCGATGCAAAAATGAGGGGGCACGTGCGAGAGTTTCATTCCCTGTGGATTCCTTAATGACTTTGAAATGACCTTTGTGATACTTCATCATTTTTTGATAACCTTTTAATTTCTGCATATTAGTTTTTAATCTCCTTTGTGATTCTTCATTAATGATTTGCATTTGAAATAATCTACGAAAGCGGGCATATCTAATAAATTTTGGGGTTGTTTTTTTTATCACTCGAATGCTTCTTCGATGTGTGAGTTCTGGACAATTTGCAATTTTTACAATTCGGTAATTACATTTTTTGCCATGAGGTAATTTTGAGTGAAACTTTGAAGTGTCTTGGTAATTATTCAAATAGAAAATTCCCCCTCAAATGTTTATATGTACCTGTACTAATGACATTTTAAGAATAGAAAAATTTCTTTTCAGAAAGCTTTAATTGCAGGCTTTGCCATAAAGAATTTATTTAAATTGTTAAATGTAAAAAAAAAAATAATTAATTGTATAATTTATATCACAAATATTTAAACAAAGTTGACTTTTTTCAATCAATAAACGTAACAAATTTTAATAATAAAATTATTTAAAGAATTTATTTAACTTATGTATTTAAAAATATATATATTTTAATGTATTTAATAGAAGAATTTATTTGAAGTACTTAACTTATTTACAATTTACTTGAAGTTTAAAAATCCCAAAATCTTTAGAATATGAATAAATTTATAAAATTAATCATGAAAATCCAACAAATGCCTCAAAAAGGTTTCTATTACATGTATTTATAATATTTTATTTTAAATTTATGCAGGCTCTATAACAAATCCTTTGTAGAGCTTTAATTAATTTTATATTTCAATCGTATAAAATTAAAAGAAAAATACAAAAAGGCAAAATTCACTATTTACTGTTGAAACATTGACCGTGGTGAATTGGAATTTGATATATTAAACTTTCCAAAGGTATACAAACATAAAAAGTTTAGAAATGTAGACTAAATTAATGAAATTTCAATGACTATTAACTTAAAATATTCCTGTAACCCTGTAATGTACTTAAGGATATATTCCATTATACTGAATTCTTTTGATAGAAATTTAAAATATTCGAATTAATGTATATTATTTACACATTAATAAGCACTTTCATTTTCACAATGTTAAAAGCACTTTACAACTTATTTTAATGATTATATTATTGTATTATTTTGAATTATTTAACTTTCAACAATACGATTTTCCATTTTTAAACAAGTTACCCATACACGTTTTCTATTAAAATTGATTAAACTTTTTAATTTTCTTTATTATAATTTAGATTATTAAACTTATCATATTTGAGAAAAATTTCCTAGCATCCATACGTTTCTTTATTTATTGAAATATACGATTTATTGCTGTTTTTCTTATAAATCGTATTGAAATTGTAATAAACAAATAATTATATTAAATAATCAAATGAGTCATTATGGTAGCTAGTAAACATTTTCTAACATTTTAACTCACATAAAAATGTATAGTTATTACAATATCTCTAATAACTAATTTTAAAACTAAATTTGGGATTAAATATTTAAAAATTACTTATTCAATTTACACAGATCTCGAAAATTGACCTGCCATTGTAAACTTTAATGGATTAATTATTTGCAGAAACTTTTTTAACTGCACATTTATAGTCTAAATACTTTATATTCAAATGTAACTTGAATTCAATATACATTTAATACATATTAGGAGGTCGGGAAAATTCAATGTATTTGTCTTTCTACACGTTTTGCAGCAAATGAACAATAAGTAATAAATAAGTAATAAAATAATACATAAAACAAAGAAAAAAGCAAAGTCATTTATCCATATTATATGTTGCACTTTCCATAACCCCAGGTATTTTAGCCATTTTATTCACAGGTGTATTCGTTTTGTTCATTGACCTATCACTGTATATTTTAATAGATTAATTATTTGCAGCAAACTTTTTACACTGCATATTTATAATTTAAATACTTATTATTCAAATGTAACTTGAATTCAACATACATTTAATACATATTTATTATTCAAATGTATTATGATGTATGTATTAAGATTATCAAATGTATTATGATGTATGTATTTAGATTATCAAATGTATTATTATTATTATTATACAAATATAACTTGAATTGAACATGCATTTAATACATATTTATTATTAAAATGTAATATGATGTATGTATTATTGTTATTATTTAAATGTAAGTTGAATTCAACTTACATTTAATACATATTAGAAAGTAAGGAAGATTCAATTTATTTGACCTTCTAAAAGTTTTGCAACAAATGTACAATAAGTCATACAAATAATTCATAAAACAAAGGGAAAAACAGAGTCATTTCTCTATATTATATGCTGCACTTTCCATAACTCCAGGTATGCTGGCCATTTTATTCATGGGTACACAATGCCATCAGCCCAAGTATGCCTGACCTTGCCCTGAAGACAAATAGCCTGATATTAACAGCGCTCTTCACATGATAGCTGCACCTTTCTCCCCCTTTGGCCTGCGACTCTTCACACCAGAGAAAATAGATATTATGAGCATTACACGGAAATGCCATCTGCGTATGTCAGGAAGATGACACATAGTAAATCCTTTCCGCGCTGGGAGACGATCCTGAATACGAAGTGGGGTTGAGCAGGGGTGGGGTTGGGGGGATGAGAATGAGCACAGCGGGGTCTGTCTCGGAACTCTTAAAGAACACATTATAATTTAGAGGGATCTCAGGATCCGTATTGATTTATTCGTCAAAGTGAAGAATCGGGGATTCGTGAATCATTTTTTAATGTATTGTTCTTGCTGTTTTCTGCATATTTAAAACGGAAAATATTTTCTATGTGACATGATTTTTAAAAATTCTTTTGGTGGATTAATATAGTGTTAGAATCATATTTCATTAAAATAGGTATGTTAAGATATTCATATAGACATTATTATTAGATATTTATAATAACATAACATTACATATGTTATTGTATGTATGCTATGTTATTATATAGATACTTATACAATTATTATAAATGTAGATCTACATGTAACTTTTATGTATTTTTGTGTGTGTAAGTGTGAAATGTACATATACACGATAGGCAGAGATTTGTCTTCTTTGTCTATGGGCTCTTTCACTAAAGTAAAATATTAATCGGTTTAAAAATTTGAATACAATATATAGTGTTATTTTTTTAGTGTGCATATGTATGTGTGCGAAATGTATGTATACGCAACAGCGCGAGATTTGTCAGACTTCTTTGTCTATGGGCCTTTTCACTTAAGTAAAATATTAAACAGTTTGAAAATTTGAAAAGAATATATAGCGTATTTTATTTTAGTATGATAGTATGTGTGTTCATGTGTGTATGTATGTGTATGTATGTGCGTGTGTGTGTATGTATGTGTGTGTGTGTGTGTGTGTATGGGTGTGTGTGTGTATGTGTATGTGTGTGTGTATGTGTATGTGTGTGTATGCGTGTGTGTGTATGCGTGTGTGTGTGTGCATGTATGCATGCATGCGTGTGTGTGTGTGTGTGTGAATGCGTGTGTGTGTGTGCATGTGTGTGTGTGTGTGTATGCATGCGTGTGTGTGTGTGCGCGTATGTATGCATGCATGCGTGTGTGTGTGTGTGTGTGTGCGTATGCATGCATGCTTGCGTGTGTGTTTGTGTGCGTACACCACATATAAGAAGATTATTCGATATAATGGTAACTGTAAATGCACTAAATATCCAGTCCCAATGTATAAAGTTCAACTATCCCTGTTATTAACAACTTTTGATCTTTTTTTTCTTTCATAGAGCTCGAAAATTATCTTGAGATTTAGTCCTTTCTTTCGTTTAAAACATATCAAGCGTATCATTTATGTTTTCAATGAAATTATTTTTACTACAAAATTTTTAGGAAATATAATATTTAAATAATCCAAATTTATTATTTAAAGGCATAAATATTAATGAAAATTTTTAGTACTGAATTCATATCTAAATTAAACACTGATTAACCAACATTTCTGAATGTTAAAAACTTACAGTTTTAAAGTAGTACACAATTTTTAGATAATCATTTTAAAAAAACGATGATATAAACTTGAATTAAATATAAATTTATTGGCGATCTCAAACAAAATTTCTAAAATATTGGCAAAAAGAAGATGCATTCGTGAAAAATAAATAAAAAAATAATTAATGCAATGTTCTAAATGAATAAAAAACATTCAATACCTAGAAATGGTTAAAAAACTGAGTATTTCTAAAAAATTTTATTAACAGATATAGCATAAATATAAAAATATAATTACAGCAATGTTCTAAATTAAAAAAAAAATTCAATAAATAGAACTGATTAAAAAAGAGTATTTCTAAAAATTTTTATTAACAGATATAGCAAGTTTGCCGAGAAAATTTCTAGCAAATTGAGACTATTTCTTTATTCTGAAAATACCTAAAAAAGCTTTTAATTTAATCATATCTAGTAAAGATATAAATTTATAGATGATGTTTTTTCTTTTTTTAGTTATTTCCAGGGAAATGAATACGGAAAGAACTTCTAAATTATTCTTGCAAGACAGAGGCAAAAATTATTCATTATAAGCAAAAAAAGAATCGCAAGAACTACGACATGGGAGATTTAAATGTACCTTTTACCGGCCAAAACTTTCCCATTTTTCTTCATTTTCAGAATCAAATGCTAGGATTCAGCATTTACTAAGCGAATATTTTCTTTGAAACACAGAAAGCCCATTTTCTTTTCACAGAAGGTGAGATTGCAAAAATATTTTTCTCGTGTGTAAAGAAAAATACGTAATAAACATGATGTCATTTCTTTTTGGAAAACTAACTTTAAACAAAAAATTAATTATTTCTGCAGAATTTCGAGATAATTTATTAATGCATAACGTTATGAATAAAGTTGATTCCAGAAATTTCTACTAATGTCAAAATTTCATTTAAAAAACCAGACCTTAGCTCGATAATTTTATTTTTGTACTCTAAGTACGAAAAGTAAATATGTAATCTCAAAAATAAATAACTTTTAAATAATAAATACCTCTAAGCATTATTAATTTGTAAGAATAAGGACGATATTGTGTTCATTGATTTATTATTGAATTTTATGAATTATGGAAAGCATTTAACAAAATAATATTTGTATAAAAATAGGCTGATTGGTTATAATTTGAGTACACTATTGTGATGTACAGTAAGTATGTGTACATAAGAGCACATTTTTTAAATATAATGATAAATTCCAACCAAATATATGAAAAATCCTAAACTCCATACAAATAACTTATATAATGAAGGTACAAATTTGATATGTTTTTTATATTTAAAATTCTTTATTGCAAGTATTTAAATTCATACAATATCTTTAACTTTCACTTTTAAACTTTTACAGTTGAATACTATCAACTTTTTGAAAAAATATGATTTTAATATTTTTAATAATTAATTTAACATCTTTCATTGTTTAATAATTTTTTGAACAATATTAACTTAATATTTATTGCATTTCAGATAAATTTAAAAAAGTTAGACAGATCACATCTTCGTGAAAATGTTTCGTTATTATTTCTATTTGAATTATTTTGAATCGTCTATAAATATTTATTTATGTATTGTAAAATATATAATATATTTTACAATATATTATTGCATAAAGTTAAAAGTATTAAGTCCTATTTTTGTTAATATAAGCAAAAAAATAATATTAAGTTTAATTGATTACCCATAATATTTATTCATTTATTTTTTTTTAAAGTATTAGAAATTATAATCGAATTGTAATCGAATCAATTTAATGAAAAAAGAATTATAAATATTATCTATCTTCAAAATAATTCGCTTATTTGATATCTTTTATTATTAAAAAAACTTTTTTCATTCAAAATAAAAATTTTCTTTTGATATTTATATTGCGTAATTTATTATACAATTACAGTAATCATATGGTGATTAGATCTTGTCATTAATTCTCTAGTACCACTGTTACAATTAATTAAAAAATAACATTGAATATATACATTAAAAAAACTGTGTAAAAAATCTTATAAACAATGAATGCCTATAATCATTTAAAATGAGATTACATTCTTAACCTTTATTTATTAAACTTTTAACTGTTATTTACAAATTTATCTTGTGCATTGCTTTTTTATAAAGTCTTTATAGATATAGAGTAGAATAGCAACAGAGTAGGAATATTAATAGAGTTTGGACAGATTTTTAATGGTTATTATAATATAACTATGTTTTGTAATATAAAATCTCGAAATTCCCACTATAATAAACATAAAAAGACTAATGACAAACACCTATAAAAACAGTCACAATCACTATCATGTGTCTTCTATTCAGAATGCTGTCTTTGTAAAGAATTCAAAACCAATAGATTAAACACATGCATTGGAATTCTGAATAAGAAAAGAAAGTTCTAAATTTTCAATATAAAATAAAATAAATCTTTGTTACACTTCAAAAATCTCTGCAATTTAATGTTGATGTCTTTTCTTTTAGTTATAAAATTTTACAGAAATAAAATTATTCTAGTAAAACTTTTTATTTAAAAAAATAGAAGTCTACAACTTTTTCCGCTTTAGTATTGTAAGAAATAGATACAATGTTTAATACATTTTTCAAAACTTTTGCTGCTAAGAATTTTTGCTTTAACACTTGTATTACTTCTTTCCTGTTTGGATGAATATATTGTAATGTGATGAATATTTAAAATAAAAATAGCAAAACTTTTTTTCTATGGAAAAAAAAATTAACAATAGGGGAAAAAAAACCACAATTCAAACATAAATTATTCTTTTATGCTTAGATAATATTTCTTTTCTACAGCAGCTTTTCAGTGAAAGAATTTCAGTTTTGTAATTTCATTTTAAACACTGTATCAAAAGTAGACTTTTAGAGTAGTAATTTTTTTTAATAAATGGGACAAAAATGCATTGTAGGAAAGGCAATGGTATAGTTACAAAGTCTTTAAATTTTTGAATGTATGGATTCTTTAACTTTATCAGTTTTATAAAATAATATGAATGTATTAAAATTTAATATTTTTTCTTATATCACTTTAAATCTTATCTTCGAATTAAAAATTGTTGGGATTCTTTTTGTCAAAAATTTGTAGTATTTAGTAATAAAAAGTATTACAATTTAGTACTTCTTATCATTAATACTACAATTTAATATTTCTTATTACTAATACTACAAATTTTAGTACTTCTTATTATTAATACGAAAACTTGTAGTATTTGTAATACTGGTTTACTATACTACAAATTACTAATTTGCTGTATTAGTAATTTGTAATATTGTAAATTTAGCTAAATTTAATGTAAATAAATATCAATAATACTAATAACAAAAACATTTACTTTTAATAATTAAATTAAATTTTTTGATTAGATTAATAGTTTTTTTTTCTTTGGTATTTTAGTAATTTAATAGAAATTTTGGATTTATTTATTTATATTAATATGTTAATCTTAATGACGCATGTATATTTTATATTAAGCCCTTATTTTTTTATTTACTTATTATTATTTAGACCTTTATTATTAAAATTGTACTTTCGTATGATCCATTTGATTAATTTTATTAAAAATTCAAGCGTTTAAAAAAAATATATATTTCTTCGGAAAATTTACAAAATTTTTAAAATGCAGTAGATTATGTATTTAAATTTAAATAAAATAAATTAAAGTGAATTTTTTAAATTAAATTTCAATATTTATAGTAATTTAAATTAACCAGCAGATGGTTGTCAAAGGCATCATATATCAGTAGTATCTGACATATATCTGTTTTTTGTTATTTATACATTTTGTTTATATTATTGATACATATCTGGTTTATATAATCTGATATATATCTTTATGTAATTTATAGATCTGTATATTAGTGGTTCTCAAAGGATGCAGCAGGGCCTACTGGTATGTCCTAGAAGATTTCTTGGTGCGCTTTATGGTATTCCAGAGAAATATGTGCCCAGGTATAAGAATAGATATAGTTACTCCTTTTCTTGTGAGTTTTCTCATTCAAAGATAGCTTTCATTGCAATTAACTAATTTTTCTGCTTGTCTTTTTTTTCTTCTTTCTTCACACAAAAAGTCGACAAACAGTAATAATGTGACAAAGGAGGTTTCCAAGAAACTAGAAGCAGTAACTTCCATTGTTGGCTACTAGGAGCTCTAGCGTCTATATGATGCTCAACTTTAAAAGAAAATCTATATTGAAAGCCTTTGAGAATGCGCCGTCAGTGGAGTTGACAGTCTGAATATAAAACTGTGAGATATTAATTAGTAACTGATGCTTATCTGTCACAAATATGGATATAGTGCGCCTACACCTATTTATTATTAGTGGTAAAATTATTATTTGTAGTATTTGATAATATTTATAGATTACTATTTATTAGGTAGTATTGTAGGTTTTTAATATTAATTTTTAGTTTTTAATTATTTATTTTATTTTAATAATTAGTTTTTATTTTTTTTTAGCTTTAATTAATTGTTGGTTTTTAAATGTGCCCCAACTTTAAAAAGTTAAGAACCACTGCTTTATAATAATACTATAAAAATTACTAGAACAAAAAAATATATTAATAATTTTAAAAATTAATATTTTTTATATTTATCATTATTTTATTAAAAGTTTTTAAACTGTTGATGAATATATCCAATTTTTAGAATCTATTTATTTGGCAAAACAAATAATTGAAAGAATGTGAGAAAATTGTTTCTAAACTTAAATAACTTGAGAAAAGAATAGTTATTTTTTTTTTACAAAATATTCATTTATGTGTTTAATTAAATGTTTTTACATTTAAAAATAAAGTTTAGTCAAATCATTAAGTGTTTAACTTTGTATACCATAATCTTAAAATATTTTTAAGAAACTCATATTTTAAAAGAAAGGCTTATTATTTCTAATTAAAAAAAACAAATGTAACTAAAATTATTTTATTAAGTTAGACCTAATTGTTCAAGTTACTCTTATATTATACATAAGACCAGATAACAATACAGCAGTGAAAAAATAAATTTTAAACATAATATGCAGCATTTTATTTCATGTAAATATGGTAATGAATTAAAATTTAAGCACAAATATAAATAAATTCATGGGTATTTCAGAAACTCGTTTTTCTTTACTGAAAAAAAAAAAATATTTGTCTTCACTCAGAGTTAAAGCGAAACATCTAGAACTTAAAATATAGGTAAAAAATTTCATCCTTCTAGTCAGAGCTCCAATCCATTCTTGTCGCATTCAATGTTAAAAGAAATTATGCAAATCACCAGCTGAAAGTGAGAGCAATCACTGAGGAACATGAACAATACATTCGTTTTAGATCATTTTATACTCTTTACATTTGAAAAGCATCTTTTCAACAAAGATAATACTCATCGAACACTACGGCTAACAGAAAATGTTTTTATTAGCATAAGCAAGTAGGGAATAAAACCTTTTTCTCAAATAATAACTAAATTCAAATCAGATATTTTTCAATTCCTACTATTAGTTCACACTCTTACTATATATATATCTTGTTTAAATTTTTAATCGTTAATAAAATACTTTTTAGGTTAGTTTAATACTAGGTTTTTGCAACTTTTTAATCAAAACAAGACATGCACTAGTTAAGTTTTTTTTTTTTATATTAGTTTATTTTTAATATTTAGGTTATAAAAATTAAATTAGAAATTCGAATGAAAAAAAAAAGGATATCATTTATTGTATCAAAATGGTATAGTTTGTGGTTTATTTAATATTTCATTTTAACTTAAAAATATTGCAATATAAAAAAAGGAATTTAAATTTCAAAGCAAAAATATTTTTTTTGTTCAAATTTTTGCTTTTTTATAATTCACTTTTTCATTTACTCAAGTTTAAATACATTTTTTTGAACTTGTAGTGGATGACATTTGATGTTAATACAGTTTTTATACAGTACAGTGCAGTGCATATACAGTTTTATACAGTACGCTTGATGCTAATACAGTTTTGTACAGTACATTACGTAAATCACCAGTTGAAAGCGAGAACAATCACTGAGAAACATGAACAATACATTTGTTTTAGATCCTTTTATACTCTTTACATTTGAAAAGCATCTTTTCAACAAAGATAATACTCATCGAACAGAAAAAATTAACAGAAAAACAGAACAGACAGGCTAACAGAAAAATTTTTTTTTAGCATAATCAAGTAGGGAATAAAAACTTTTTTTCAAATAATAACTAAATTCAAAACAGATATTTTTCAATTCCTACTATTAGTTCACACTCTTCCTATATATATATCTTGTTCAAATTTTCAATTGTTCATAAAATACTTTTTATTCATTCAGTCAAGTTCAAATACATTTAACTTGTAGTGGATGACACTTGATGTTAATACAGTTAATTCAAATATTAATTCATTAATTAAATTTAATCGATTAATTTTAGTTCGTTTTAGATTTAAGTTGCATGTATCTAATAATAGATGGCGCCAGATGTAAGAGGAAAACTTCAATTTTATTTATAAAGGACGTTTCTGCAATACAGTGAAAAAAAAGTAGGAATTGACTTTAGAATTTTTTTTTTTTTTATATTACTTGTTTATAATATATTTCAAGAATGTATTCATACCAAACTCTTATAAATGCAGACTAAAGAACTTTAACAAAAATTATGAATACATTTATTTATATATAAAACAACATTTGTCAATGTATTTATCTCATACACAATATCTTTTAAAAGTTACTGAAACAAATAATAAGGAACAACACTAAAATTTAAATAAGTCTGAAATTCTAAAAGGTCTATAACATGATATTACAAAACTTTTAGTTCAAAAGTCCTAATAAGCTTTTACAAATTTTAGCTTACAAAAGTAAAGGATACCAACTAACTCAATTTTCTAGAATAAATCCCTTCCTAGAATAATTCCACTGTCTCTTGATGTTTTAATCAAAACAAGACGTACACAAGCTAAGTTTTTTTTTATATTAGTTTATTTTTACATCTAGGTTATAAAATGAACTAGTTAGGAATAAGAATGAGAAAAAAAATGGTATTCATTGATGGTATCAAAATGGTATAGTGTGTGGTTTATTTAATGTCTCTAAAAAAAAAGATTGCAATACAAAAAAAAAAAAAGAATTTAAATTCCAAATCAAAACATTTTTCTGACTAAAATATTGCTTTATATAGTTTGGAATCCAATTTATAATTTCTTTCAGTGCTAAATTTAGTATTTCTTTAGGTATTAATATTTAAAACTTGAAATATAGTGACGAGCAAGTTTTAATATACAAACACTATCATGAATTTTATTAAAATTTAAGCTTTGAATCCTATTCTATAAGAACAAGACTATAAATAATCGCTTATATTTATATAAGCGATTATATATCATATTATATATATATCGCGTATGTTTTTTGTATTATCATTTTGCGATGTAAAACAAAGGAAGGCACATAGAAATTGATGCAAACATCTACGCAGTTGCCTATGGTAGAATTCATATTGTAGCAATAAATTAAAGTTTAATAAAAGTCTTATAAATATCTTTAGATAGAAAGGATGATGCATTTAATAATAAATTTCAGAAGTAACTATTCAGCATTTGTGTGTGATAAAAGAAAAAATTGGAAAACTTTTCTATGTAATCTTAAATCTTATGAATGCAATATATTATCAACATCTCTATAAATCACGTATGTTATCAAAAACAACTATTATACCAATAACTATGTTGATGACTTCAATACATATAACATGCATATAAACCCGGATTGAAGTTATTATTTTAGAAAAAAAATATTCTACCAAATTTATAGCATTTGCCAATCATAACGAGATATTAATTATTAATGAAAACTTATTAATTTCATAATTAAGTTATTTTTAAATTATTTTACAAAATTACTTCTTTAAAGTTTCGTTCTTTAGTGGTATTCAAATAGTGTTCTATCTAGTAGAGGAACAGGCTTTATAAGACTTTAATCAAATCTGCATTTCGTTCGCCCGAGCACGTTGCTGATTGTGTTGGTGTTTTTTTATTTGCAGCAATCTATTAAAGTCAAATTCAAATAGTAAAAAATGAGTAATCACCAATGTTTCAGCTGACGGAATAAAGTAGAGAATCGTGTTGGCTAGAAACAAGTCAGTCTCATCCAGATTTCTAGACACCAATGGAACATCCAGCGTCCCGTACAGTTTATCGGAACGGTTTGACGATATCGAATCCATCGAAAGAAAGCCTGAGCAAGGTTGTCCAACAGTCTCAATGACAGCAGATGATCGCTATTTATCCATTACACCGAGGCGTAACAGGGATGTTACGGCTTCTTATCCCTTATCCTTAGTTTCTATGCGACAACAGGAAAGTGAATTTCGAGGGTTACTGTTTCCAAAAGACTTCCTGAGAGAGAGCTGTTTGTAAAAAAATCTTTTTTTTTCTTCTTCTCGCTGAATTCAGCGAACAGAAGAATCATTTCAGCATGGTGCAGAGACCGTAGATTGGAGCATGGCTCAATAAGCGTTAGTTCTCTTCACTGATGAAAACCAATTGTGACAGGAACTCATAAACTGCCATCAGTATGAAATCATGGTGTGTGGTCTATGTATTTGCAAGAGGGGACTCTACCATTTTTTTTGTTCAAAATATTATGCAACATCCCATGCATAACCATCTCTGACGAGTGTTAAACTCAATCATGCCTATGTTTTATGATTGTTAAATAGTTATATAAATTTTTATTATATCAACCTATGTCCAAGCAAATTTCATTAAACTCTATCCAGTAGTTCTGGAGATAAACGGCTAAATCTGAAAATTCTCTTAAATGTAAATTAATATTCATGAAGTTTCTATCAATGGATAAAGTTTGAATACCACTGTTTTAGAGCAATCGAAGTACATTTTCTTTTAAACATACCTTAAGCATTGGACATGAAGATACCATAACATATGTGTTTAATTTTGTATGCTACTCACTCATTCATATCTTACTCTATGTTAAAAGGATTTACACAAAACGCCAATAAAAAAGCTGAAATAAAAAGTTAAAGCACAAAATAACAAACATGGACACTATATTTATAAAATAATCTTTTCTCCAATAACAAGACTTGTTTATTCTGAAAATTTCAGGTGATAAAAACGTTTTTTCTTTATGTTGATAGAACAATAAAGGATAAAAATTGAAACTATTTGTAGACGTAAATATTATTGAAAAGAAGTAAAAGAATGTTTAATTATATTTAAATGTTGTCACAAAAATGTATCCAATACACAAATTACTTTATAACTGAAATAGTCTCTAATAATAGATATGAGGATGAGGATATGAATCTAATAATAGATATGAGGAACTAACAATTTTTAAGCGATTCTAAAAATTCAGAAAATTTATTTCTTTCTTTTCAATTAAAGAAAAACACTACACAGGTTGATTACAGTAAATAAATTCTTTATTTAATTTTGAGTTTATAATTTTTCATATTATTAATTTAATAACTACAGAAAGTGTAGTTGTAATAAAACATTATTAAATTTAATCGTTGAGCCGTATTTTATTAGAGAAATTGACAAATACAGATATTTTATTAATGCCCTAAATTCCTCGAATTCGTGAATATCCCTTCATCATTTATTTTTGAGATAAAAAACTATTTAATGAAAGGACATTTTTAGATATTTTTAAAATTGCTTTCATTATTTAAAATTCTGGATAACTCATGTGCATAAATTATTTCTTTTTAAAATATATGCGCGATTGTAATACATACTCAAAAATAAATGCATGTACATTGAAAACAACATGAAAAAAATATATCTGTTTACTGTTGATAGTATAGTGTTCGACGAATTTGCAACCTAAAAAAAGCGAAAAATATTTTTCAGAGAAAGATTGAATACCAAAGATAATTTAATATATATCTTTTTTTTTCAATGTAAATTCTATCTTCCCTAAATATGCATTCTATTTTTGAATAGAATTTTAAAACTGAAAATTCTTTCATACAAAATTTTTCTTGGCAACAAAATTTTTTTTTTCTTGTGAAAAAATGATTCGGAAGAGAAATAGAAAACTAGAAAAAAAACATGTTATTTTTACAATTTAATAATTCGTTTTCAACAAGTAAAGTAAATTCCATTAACTGATATTTTTTTTTATGTTTACAGTAGCCTTTTGTTCAATCATATTAACACTAGATATCAACTGATATTCAAAAATATTTTGGAAAATATATTACTTTAAAGAAAAGTATTAAAATAATCTTCAATTAATAAATAATAATTATGTTAATTTAATGAAACTAATTTTAATATTCGTTTTAATATAATAATATATTAACTTTTATTATTATTTTAATTAATAATACTTATTTAAAATAATAATTTTCAATTAACAATTTTAAAACAATTTTTAATTGAAATACTCATTATTTCAATTGTTTAATACTTCCAAAATTTTAACAACTTAAAGAAAGTCTATGAACTTCGTGATACATAGCTAACAAGATTATAATCTTATTTTATTTATTTTTTAAATGCTATTAAAATATAATATTATTGTCAGCTTGTTTTGCTTCAAATGCTTATTTATTAGTTTTAATAACTGAAAATTTGATATCTAATCAACACTAGAGCCACTCTATTGGCAAATTTCATCTATAAAATTACTCAATAAGCAGTTTTTATGTAAAATCTTATTTTATGTATGTCCTTTGATACGGATAAAAAAAAAGCATTGTTTTACAGGTGAATGTTTAAATGTAATTTACGAGAAGAATATATAAAATGCAAATTTGTTGCTTAATTCATTTGTTTTACTTGAAATTACAACAAACTTAACACGCAAGATTACTATATTTGTTTTGGAATGCTGAAGTTTTGGAATTAAAATCATATTCTATTAGAACTGCAAATGTGCAGCAAATTCATATTAATCAGGATGCACTAATAGGAGAAATTGAATCTATAGTATGGTGTTGTTTGTTTTTTGTTTCTTATATCACTTAGTAGAAATCTAGACCATGTCTACGGACCCGTATGGACTCATGGTTCAGGGAAAAAGGGGGCAGCTTCTGTTGTAATGGAGATCACTCGTAGTTGGAAGTTTCACTTAGGCTCCGTGAAGCTTTTAGACTGGGATCTACAATTTAAAGGGGATTCCGAACTACTACAAATATCCATGACACAGCCGAGACTCGAACCTGATACCTGTGCACCGAGCACCAGAGAGCTAGACACTCGGTCCTTCAGTTCCATCATTATACTAGGCACAAATTTTATCCTAACGATTTTCAAGGAACTCCCCAAATATGACATCTCGGTAATCCTGGACCCAAAGGAAGGACACCCATGGACTGCCGAGTCATCGTGTCCATTCAAAGCTGACAGTAAAAATTTTGGTGCAGTTTAATTTCTCAGGTTTTTACACGAATGTAGTTGGGAAATTTAACTCCCTTTTCTCCGGTTTGTTCAAACACTTATGAAACACCATTAAATCAGAAACATTATTCACACACATTAGTCACAAGAAATCCACAACAATATTTAATGATTTTTGAATTTTTATTTTTTAAAATTAAAATAAAAAATAAATATTTAAGGACAGCTAGTTTATTAATTAATTTTCGAAACAAATCTAAAAATATTTTGATATTTAATAACATTTATGCAAAAACAAATTTAAAACTCAACAAGAACAGAGAAAAGTTTAATATCTATAATACAACACGCATTTATAGTTACATATTTTAACGACCTCACAGTTTGGAAACACTCTGACTGGTATCTAACAAATGCCTTTTGAAAGCAACTACTTCCCCAACGATCATTTAAAAGACCAGGGAAATAATACTTCCGCGCAAAGGATCTGACTTAAATTTCCCAAAAACCAGTGATGCAAAATATTAAAATACATTTCTCTGCCACTACATTGTAAAGTTTAAATCCGAGTCTAGATTTTATTGCGAGATTCCGAAAGCTATAACATCGGAAGCTTATATACGGGTGACAGAAACTTTAGAAAAGCAATTCTTATATACGGTTGGCGTGGCGAATAGTTATTCATGTGAAGAGAGATGCTTGTTTCTACTCCTGGAAAGGGGGAAGATATTCACAGCAATGCAAATGGAAAGGCTGCTTCTAAATACATGTGTCTAAAGCATAAATATTTCATCTGCTGTACTTGACAGTTGTTACCGTTTAATATCAAAATGTTTTAAATGATGAATATTTAATACGAATTTATGTCTATAGGTACTATATTCAGGGATATTTTATTATTTTAAACAATAAACATAAAAAAATTCATTTATATTCTTAATGGATGAAAGGTAAATTTAAATTGTTTTATATTCAAAACAACCTGTAGGTTCGAAAAAAAAAGATTTAAAATAAATTTATTTAAAGATACATCTATTTAATTAAATTAACGAGTTTCTCCTGCAACGATTATCAACAGTAAATATTGAATTCTGTTGCATATATTGCATAGATCAAGATCTGATTCATATGTCACTTCATATTAGTCTAATTTACCACTGCATGACTAATTAAGATTTTTAAGCAAGATTAAAAACACGAGAAAAATTTTAACCTTAGTTTATTGAAAATGAAAGCTTAAATATAAGACATATGTTATATTCAGCGGGTTTATGGGTACTATGTTCGGAGCTATTTTAAACAATAAACAAATATTTTTATATTCTTAATGGATGAAAGGAAAATGTAATTGTTTTATAAAGTATATATTTAACACAACCTGTTTGTTAACAAAAGAACTATATCTTTAAAGGTATATCCACTTAAATACGCAATGATTATCAACAATAAATACTGGATTCTTTCTATATAGATTGCATAGATCAATGACTGCTTTATATGCCAATTTCATATTAAATAGTCATAGAGTGGGAAATTATATTTTAAGATTTTCAGCAAGATTAAAACATGGGAAACGTTCCTACGTTACATATTAAAAATTAAAGCTGAAATATGAGAAAATATTATATTCATCGCTCTTTAATTTATTGTAAAGTAAGAGACACAATTTCAAATAATGCTCTAGTATTGTATCAAAATCTTGATCTGATTTGTTCATTTATTTCTTATAAATTATGTACGAAAACATGAGTTCTTAATTTCTCTTATGCAATGTAAGAGAATTTATCTGATTCTGGGCCATTTCTAATTTGCTCTGGAAGGCTCAACTTGGAATCCACCAGTGATATCCACTGCACATTTAGAAAATGGCAAACTTGATGGCTAGCATGAAAACCTACATATAACGTCTCGCTTTGATATTTGGCTTCTTTGATTTTCCGGTTTTTCTCCTATATGGCACATGTGTATTTGGGGACAGAAGACTTTTAGTTGTGTCTCCTGTTCATGGCATACATCGATGGAACACGAAGTCCATAGACGTTCAACGAAAAAAAATGTTGGTTATCCAGACATTAACCGTCGATTTCAAGAATCCATTACTTAGTGTTAGACATTATAAAGAATTATATCCATTTTAATTGTGTCTTCAACAAAGTAGCTGAGGTTTCTAACTAGAAAATGTGAATATATTCGGATAAAATATATCTGTAATCAATCATTTTCTGGTACGAATATAAGCAATCGATAAAAAGAAAGTGCATTGTTACGATTAAAACGAGCGAATTGCTACAAACATTATTTAATCAATTTCAAATCAATCAAAATATTAACTACGTGAAATAATTTTTATTTTTAATATAAAAAGAAATAAATGATATATAATTTTCTATTTTTTGTTTACTCTGCTGACGGTCAGGAAGATATATAGAGTGTAGCATATCTGAAATCTACGGAATCCTGTTTTATCAAAGTACTAAAATAACTTCTATAGTAAAGGGAAAAAAATATTTATAATTTCAAAGGCATTATATATATTAAGAAACATATATATATATATATATACACAATGGCATATGAATGAAATACGTACAAAAGACAACTTTTATAGAAATGAATGGCAATACTTTAAAACAGTTATTTTTTAGAATTATTAAAAAATACATATGCTACCTTTAAAGAGGAGAAAAATCAGATATTTTATAGATTATCTAGCTGATGTGAAGATTAACCAGGGTGATCCTTTAAAGTGTCAAAAATTGTTTCATCTCTCATTATCTAGGCAATCTGTAAATTACCTAGATAATATGTACATTATCTGGTAGGCACTCGTTAAAGTGAAAATTAGATCTTTGCTGAAAAGTTTGCAACAGCAAAGTTTCTGTACGCTTAAATTAACGTAAATTCTCAATAACTAAAAGAATAAATAAACAAGAATCAAGTTAATACAACGAAACAATTAACAGATAAGTTGATAAAATCAATCATTAATCATTTAAGAAATTATGATGCTAAGAATAAAATGGTTGTAAATATTATTATAATTAAGGAAACGAATTTGCAAAACATATAAAATTATGCTTAGTTATTAGTGCAATCTAAAGATTGGTAACACTTTGAATTACATAGCAAATGGATTTTGCGACATGCATACCTGTTTTCGTTACAGTCAGATTTACACTCGCAATTTCTGAAACCTAACCCAGTATTAAGAGATTCCTTTATTGCTGTTTAATGTAAATATATTTCTACAACAGGGACATCTTCTTTCGTTAAAAATCGCTCTTTGCAAACATTGAATTCAGATAAAGACAAACGGCGACGTCAAGGCGCTGATGAAACCAAACTAAAAGTGAAAGGAATAGGGAAAGGAAATGAGGGAAACAAACTTTTGAACTTTAGCGACACAGAAGCCGTTAAAGTGCGCATAACCTAAGTAAAATTCGAAAAACTCTTGATTACATACGTTAACGGAGCAAGTCAGTTAATCTGCAAATTAGCTAGGTAATGTGCATATTAACGGCTATCGAGCTTTAGTGGTAACACATATAATAATTGAAAATATGTAATGCAATTTATATGCCTGCAAATATGTATTCAAAAATATGTAATGCAATGATGCATATATTCATAAGAAATGAATAATAGTTTCCATAACGATACATATTTAGAAATTAGAGAAACTTTCAATTTAAATGTTGAATGTTATTTAAATAGAAATTTTGCCCTATGAGCTGTAATGTTAAGTGGTTTATTTTATGTTGTATAAAGAAAATCAATACTAAGTAATTTAAAATTACAAAAACAATACTTATAATTAAATCCTTTCTTAATTTTAGCTTAACAAAAATCCTGCTTAACTACTATTACTCTACTAACTGTTAATGCATGACAAATCTTAATGATAAAGTAAAAATTAAATAATTAATCACATATATTTAGAGTATAGTCTATCATATAGATTCCTCACTTTTTAAAAACAAATTCTTTTCGCCTACATGATCAAGAAAATTGGAAAATGAGGCCACAGTTCTCAGAACAGTAAATCTAAAACGATAAAACGAAATAAAATTATTCAGTGATCCTAAAAACAACTTAAGAAATGATAATACAATAAATTCTTCATAGCATGTTTCTAAAAGCTTACATTTTTTCCTAACATCGTTTATTGATACTAAAACACATTATCAAGGACATGAATTTTTTATTATTTAAAACTATCCAGTGCAACACCGGTTTTTAATGTAGCAAAATATTTTAATGCGACAGAAACAATTTTAATATATCCTGTTTTAAATACAGCTAATAAAACTATAATTTATTACAACATTACATAAGAAATAATTAGAGATAAAAAATGCTTCTTTTTGTTATTTCAAATTCCTTGAATCAAGCCTGACACATTCGTAATGGGTTCGCGGAACAATATTTAGAACCATCTTTAGAACTTTTTACATGCAACATATTGTTCACTGATGTGATGGGTTTTAAAAAAGGAATTTATATATAAACTCATTAAGATTGTTTCCGTCTTACTAATTTGATTCACTCTCATTTCGCAGCACAAGTCCATCACGTAGTTTAAACTTTGACTGAAATTGAATTGCAGCAAATCGAAATTTTTGATAACAAATAAATTTTTCCTTGTGTACTATCATCCATTCACGTGTACAATTTTCCCATATGTACCATTTACGCATTCATGCGTACAATTTTACATATGTACCCTTTATGCATTCATGTGAACAATTTTACATACGTATCATTTACCATCCATTTTAATTGACTTATTTACACACCCGCAATTAATTTTATATATTTCACGACATCATCTAACTATGACGTGTCGAGTCATATAATATATGATATAATCGAATCCAAAAACAAGACTAGTAAATGTTGATACTGTATTAGGAAATGTTCATTATATATATGGTGAATATCATGGTTCTCATATGGTGAATGAATCTTATAAGCAAACCTCTATTCTAATGCTTGCTAATTTCTTTAAAAAAATTAATTAAAACAATAACACATTTCATACATCGTATCATACAATTCTACCAATATTATATGCATATACAATAATAAGACGAATTGCATGAAAAAAAAAAAATTGAAAATCCATAATGTCCACCGTGTTTGTCACTTGAAAAGTCTCCACTCCCTTGGTTGGGCGTATTATTTATGTCCAATTGCTGGAATGATTGATTTACTCTACATGTTTGCCAATTTCCTTAAAAAAATTAATTTTAATTAAAAAGTAACACATTTCCATACACTGGGACATTCATTACTAACAATACTATATACATTAACAATAATAAGACTCACGACAATAAAAAGAAATTCTCTTCCCATTACCTTTCTGAAGAAATGAAAATGCTTTTTTGTCACTGTTTTCATTTCTTCTGTGATTTTTCATCGGATTTTGTTCGTTCAGTCTATTTGGAAATCCATAATGTCCACTGTGTAACTTGAAAAGACTCCACCCCTTTGGTTGGGCGTATTATTTATGTCCAATTGCTTGAATGATTGATTTACTCTGCACTCTTACGATACTTCATCATGAAATCGATTTTATTAAAGTGTGTATCATGAATGATTGCTGTCCCAAACCATTGTAGTAAACAATTGATTTTTAGGTAATAAATTTTCAAATGCTTTCCTTAAATTTAATGACGGAGAAGTAAATGATCATTTTATTTATGTGTTTAAAAGACAATATTTATATAACTTTTAATTCATTAACATATATTTATACGAGAAATAATTCCTAATGATATTAAGTTGAATATTTTCTAAATATCTAAACTTTCAATAACTGAAAGACTATATTCTTAAAACATATTTAGAAGTATGTATTACTAAATTTTCAAATTTAAATATATTATAAATATATTATATAGTAATAAGATAAATTTACAATTTTATAAAACCGCTTGAATCTTACAGAACTGTTTGATGATCACAATTATATTACAATTAAGCATCTGATTATTGGTATCTGTGCATTATCATATACAGTTCAGTTTTAGAATTCTTTAGTGGGTTTTATTTTACATAGCTACATTAACTGTCAATTTAAGGACAAATTACGTGAAATCTACATTACTTCTGAATCTACATTAAATTATTTAATTATTTAAATTAAATTATTTATAAATAATCATTAATTTTTTTTAATTAAATATCCATTTTATATATTGATCATTTTAAAGGATAGGTCATTGTTCAGAGAATTAGAAGTAATGTAGTTTATAGTACCTTACTTCTAATTTACACTTCAATGACCTATCAATTAAAATGATGAAAATATAAAATAAATATTTAACTTATAAAAAAAAAAACAATGAATAATTATTTATGAAGAATTTAACTCTGGAATAGTATATATATTATTATCTAGTAAAACTGAACATGATTAAAATTTATCAGACGGATGATACCAAAATTTATAAGAAATTAAGTGTGGTAAATGAAATTCTTTAGAAGAACAAGCAAAATACATATTTAATTGAGATTTTAAAATTTTATAAATGTGCATTTAATTAATAATTTAAATTTTATAACGTTTATGGAAAAACAACTTCAACTAAGAAAAAAAAATAATATGTAAATTTTAAGAGTAATGGATTACATGAAATTTGTTACCAGTAAAATATTTATGGTTGTATTAAACATTTATGGAATAAAATTCGGCTTTTAGGTGAAAAAGTAAATATTTTTCTTATAAAATATTTACACAGCTTTTAACGAGTAGTCCAACATTTTCAAGATGTTTGTAAATATTATATCCTAAAGCTGAAAAATGCATATAAAGTATGAAATTCAACCTTTTTAAACATTGCATATATATTTATTTAAACTTTATGCCGTAAGAAAATATTTAACTAATTTACTAACACAATGATAGTAAATTTACTTATCAATTTACATCGAATTATATAGTAATTAATTAGCAACAATATATCAAGCTATTGCAAGCAATACTGTTATATATAATTCTCATGAAATAAAAAATTTTAATGTTTTTAAAAGAACAAGTGTATCTAAAATGCTGGCATGATATTTAAATGAACATGTATTGAAAAAATGCCTATAAAGATAATTTTAATGAAGTGCATTTTGCTGACACAAAGGAAAAACTTTATGAATATCCCATGCAAATATTTAACATACAAAAAAAATTATGATGCATGGAATTATTATGATTGAAAAATACACGTGGCACCTACTCATGTGATATGCAATTTTTTTTATTGTGATACCATTTCTGTAACTACAGGAAGTGCCCTTCAAATGACATTAGGTAGGCATCTGTATGTATATATATACACTCAAGAGCCAAAACATTATGACCACCCCTATATTTTGCAATGAACTCGCCTGGATGACGTGGAAGGCACGTGATTAGGAGGAAGTGGTATTTAACTGCTGCTGGAGAGTCTGAAGAATCATTCTTTCACTTCTGTGTGTGATGGGAAAGGCTGCGGCTCCCAGCGACTTTGATAGAGGGCAGATTGTAATGGCTCGAAGGCTCGGATCAAGTATTTCCGAAACTGCACGACTCGTGGGTTGTTCGCGATCTACAGTTGTTAGTACTTATGCAAAGTGGATGAATGACGGTAAAACCAGCAGTAGACGACATGGTGTTGGACGTCCACACGCTATCAAAGAAAAAGGTCGTCGGAGACTGTCTCGCATGGTGCAGCAAAACCGGAGCCAGACAGTAGCTCAGCTGACAGCCCAATACAATGCAGGGCCAAGTAGAATAGTATCGGAGCACAGTGTTCAGCGGACACTGTTGGATATGGGGCTACGCAGCAAACGTCCCACTCGTGTGCCTTTGCTGACCAAGCGTCATCGCCAACTGCGCCTGCGTTGGGCCCGGGAACATCGTGATTGGTCCATGGATCAGTGAGAGAGAGTTGCCTGGTCAGATGAATCACGGTTTGTCATTCATCACGCCAATGGCAGTGCCAGGATACGCCGTCTTCCAGGCAAACAGTTGCTCCAGTCCATGTACATAGGTCATACACAGGCCGGTGGGGGCGGTATATATGCCTTGGGGGACGTTCTCTTGGGCGTCTCTGGGACCCGTGGTTGTGGTAGGGCAGACCAAGAATGCTACAGGGTATCTGAACATCATTGCGGACAAGTTGCACCCTTACATGGCCTCTGTTTTTTCAGCTGGAAATGGAATGTTCCAACAGGACAACGCCCCTTGTCACAAGGCTCAAATTGCGCTGGAGTGGTTCCAGAAACAGGATGCTGAATTCCAGTTAATGTCCTGGCCGCCTAACTCACCGGATCCCAATCCGATAGAACACATTTGGGATGTCCTGGGACGGCACCTCAGAGTTCAAAGACCACCAATTCGCAATATTTCGGATTTGCGTGACCGTTGCTTAAATATCTGGTACAATCTGTCTCCGGCCATGTACCAATGACTGGCGGCATCCATGCCAAGGCGGGTTGAAGCCGTGTTGCGCCCAAAGGTGGGCCAACTCGTTATTGACAGGTGGTCATAATGTTTTGGCTCTTGAGTGTATATATATATATATACATTCCTGCTCTTGTCCAGATATATATATATATATATATATATATATTTATATATCCGGACAAGAGCATAGACCAAAATGTGAAGCATTTGTGAGATGGGTCATTTCGAAAAAGGGTGAATGATAACGCTTGGTTATTTAACATTTTATTGTCGGAAGAAGCACATCTCTCACTAGATGGGTTAGTTCTCAAAATTGTTGCAATTTCTGGCGAGCTTCACGAGTACACTAAAGTACCATTCAATTAGAAAATGTCATTGTGAATTTACAATATCGTTCATGATCTACCCTTTGTTCTACTAGAAGCGATGTGCCACGGGCTTAAAAGTTGCATTATAATAAGTTCACTGTATTTTCATTTATTACATTGTTATTCTTAGCTTACGAACACGCAATGAACAGGGCATGAATTTTTCATGAACGATGGAACTCTATCGTATATGACATGTGAAGTGGTAATGTTGGTATGGTCAACGTTGGCACCATTCACTTTTCGAGCAAGTATTTTAGACACGAATGGACTTCGAGATTGACAGAAAAAAAAAACGAGATATTTCGTGTTAAAACGGACTTCGCGTCATGAAGGAAGTGTTTTAAAAAATGTTCTGCAGTGAGTTTAGATTTTATGAAAAGTACTAGAATGATTCTCTGAATGAACAAAGAATTGCTGTTTGAAGTATCAGTGTCCGTCGGTGATATTTCAGCTTTTAAAAACAATTTCCTCTCTGAAATAGTATGACGGACTGGAGTTCCGTATCTGTGTATCTCGTGTTCCAGAATCGCCAAAATACTAATAATTTCAGCTAATATAATGTTGCATGCTTCATTGGACGTAGTACTGTGATGGTACTCAGTATTGCAACAGGGAATTGAACATATTAAGTACTTATAATTTTAATTCATATTGGAATAAATGTATCATTTTAGACTTATTATTCCGTTTGGAGTCTTTTCGAAGCAACAGCAGCGTCCACGAATCGAGATATTGAAATTTTTTTCCGTCATTCAAAATCAGTAACTCGGACTAACAATTCTTAAAATACAGCAATGAAATCCCTAAAATGCAACAGAAAATATATTAGTTCGAGAAAATCACGTATTAGTATATTTTTTTTATTGTATTTTGCCTTTGCAGCGAATTTTTGGATCAGCTTGTATATAAAAATATAACATAACACTATATTATTATAACACAACTGTATATTATTAAAATATAACATTATATATAAAAATTTAACATAAAATATGACATAACCATCTTCAAAAAGAATGAAAATTGTTATAGTGCTTGAAAATATAGGAATTAAATGATAATACGCATGCGGCTGCAATGAAATAAAATATGCTAAGAAAATTACTTTCCTTTTCTATATGAAGAAAGAAGAAAGAAATTTTAACAAATCGTTCTTTTAAAAATATAGGTTAGAATTTTACAAATAAGAAATAACATTACAATTTGTAGAAGAGTATTATACATTAGCGTGATCCAAATAAAAAGTACCTAAATGCAATTCAAATTGTCAAATTTTGAAAAAAAATTTATAATTTTCAATATTTATAATTTTTCTTTTCTTTAACAAAGCGAATAAAGTAATATTAAAAATGCTTTCTATTGCTTTGTTAACAATAAAATATCATTCCTTGCATCCACAAAATAGAATGAAAAATCTTGCAAAACAATTCCCTGGTGGGTCTAATGTTTCGAAGTCCTTTCGTTATAATTTTAACAAAACAACTACGTTTTTGAAAGATACATACAAGAAAATAATGCATATTCTACTGAAGAACGTACATTTTAATAATATGCATGCAGACATATAAAAATGTACGAAAATTTAGCATTATTATGTTATAAAATAAAGAAAATGTAAAATGAAGTCAACAATTTGAATTTTAAAGTCATATTGATTTCTATTTCTGATTACTGAAACATTTCTTCTGTGGTATTTTCAAAAAATATTTTTCAAAATTCAAGAATTTTTATTTGTATGTCTGAGATGTATTTGTATTTGGTATCTTAAAAAGCAAATATAATGTCATTAAAAAATATCGTATTGGATGTATGAATCTTTGTATGAGTGTTGACAAAAGTCTAAAACAGGTAATGAAGGAACATTTTATCTACATTAAATTTTATAAATTAAAGACAAAAACATTATAAATCTATTAATATTACAAATTTTTGTTTATTATATTCATCATTAATTTTTTTTTGGTTATGTCTGTCAAATGTAAACAAGTACACACACACCTTAATCTCATAAAAGTAACAACGGGTTATAATTATATAATAACAATTGTTGAAAATTATTGGTGAGAATGTTATTTTGAAAAAAGAAATAGATACGAAACATAAATCATTTTTTTAGAAAAAAAAATAGTTTACTTTTCTGAGCACAATGCACATTATTATTACTTGCAATGAAATAAATTGATTTCATTAATCTGTCAAGTAAAAAATATTTTAAATTTAAAAAAAAAAAAAAATTATTAACAAAATAATTACAATTTTGTTTTATTAAATGAAGAGTTCTGATAAAAAGAATTACCACCCAGATTTTTTTTTATTTTTATTACAACTTTCTTTCAGATACAAACAAATATACTAACAAGATGATAAGACAACAAAGTCTCTATTATGCTTTTAGAATAAAGTAAATTTCAATACATGATCTGAAAATATAAACGAGTGTATACATATTAAAACAATCTGAACAATAATATGCTATAATAATGCAATATTCTTGTTGAAAAATTATTTGCAAGAGCATCCTTTTAAAGAAGAAATAATAAATAAAAGTAGAAAAAAACTCGATTAGTTTCGCATTACCTAAAAGTTTATGCAATAAATTGATTTTATTATGCTATCATGCAGGAAAAGATATTTTACTCTTCTGAAAGAAGAAGAATGCTGATCAAACGAATGATCCTCCAGAACAGGTTCCATGGTGGCTTCCCTTCTTCAATCCCAATATTAACAAGACAACAAAGCAATTATTTACAAGAACACCCTTTTTAAGAAAAAGTATTGATTATATAAACGAATGTATAGATTAATGTAATCCATTTAATAATGTGCTATAATAATGCAATATTCATGTTGAAAAATTATTTGCAAGAGCACTCTTTTCGAGGAAAAATAAAAATTAAAAGCGAAAAAAACTTGATTAGTTTGGAATCACTTTTTAAACTGAGCACTTGAACTCTATTAACGGTGAACATCAGCACACTAAACGCAATGCAATAAATTGATTTTTTTTGTCAAAAATAAAATATATTTTTCTGAATCTGAAAAGACATTCCTAATCAAACGCTCCTTTTTCTAGATTAGGTTCTCATGGTTTGATATTTTTTTTTCAGCCCAAAACTAACAAAATAACAAAGGTACCCTAGAGTTGTAGAATAAGTTAAATTCCAATAAATGCTCATGAAATATAAACAAATATATACATATTAATGTAATCTAAATAATAACGGACCAAAATAGTGAAATAGTACTTCCATAAAGGGTTTGTTTCAGCAAAAATAAATTCATAACTTGATTGATTTTGAATACCTGAAAGATTACATTTCTAGGTACAACGCCCTACTAACGCTGTGCTATCAGAGTATCAAATACAACAACAAAACTAATATCATTTTGACACGCAATGCAATAAATTGATTTTATTATGCTGTCAGGAATAAAGTATCTTTCCCTGAATCTATAAAAATGTTGCTGATCAAGCGGACTGTCTTTTAGATTAGGTTTCTATGACATATCATTTTTATTCAGTCTAAAACTAACAAAACAACAAAGCTTCGGTAGAGTTGAAGAATAAGTTAAATTTCAATAAATGTTCATAAAATATAAACAAATATATATATATATTAATATAATCTAAATAATAATGGACCAAAATAGTGGATTATTATTACCATAAAGGACTTATTTTAGTAAAAATAAATTAAAAACGTGATATAACTTGATTGATTATGAATACCTGAAAGATAAGATTTCTGAGCACAGTAAACCTTACTAACTCTATGCTTCAGAGCATCAAATATTACAACAAAAAACTAATATCATTTTGACACGCAATGCAATAAATTGATTTTATTATGCTGTCAAGAGTAAAATATCTTTTCCTGCATCTGAAAGAAGAAGAACGCTGATCAAACGAACCATCCTGCAGAAGAACAGGTTCCATGGTGGCTTCCCTTTTTCAGTCCTCAATATTAACAAGACAACAAAGTTTCTGGCACAGCTGTCGTTGGCAAACGATTATTATTGATTCATTACAGCTCTTTTGAAGCAATGCTAATTAAGATCCTTTCCATTGAACTGGGGGAACAAAATAGTTTGACATCTCGACGCAATTTTTTGACGGCACAACCCAAACTTGTGAGGTCTTGCCATTCAGAGGGGCTCCAGAATGAATGACTCCAGGATAATGAATGGATTGTGTAATTTTTTTTCCGGTTCATTGATTCGAGAAAAGCCCTTTTTCCCTTCTTCCTCTTCCGTGCAGTGAGCTTTTCGAGTAATAAGGGTTGGGTGTGCATGGAGATAGCGTTCGGGGTTGTGATATTTTAAAATAAATTGATTTTGTCACGAGGTTTTGGTTCGGGTACTACCAGAAGGCATGTCGAGGAAGTGGAAAAACTCTTTTTTTGATGTCGTGTGTTAGATAAAGATTGATTTGTTCCTTATCAGATGTGTTCATTAGGCATGCGATTATGTATTATTCATAACCTGTTAACAAAGGTGTGGAGTAACATACTTTTACAATTAAATGGTTATTTTGTATTTTTAATTACAATGTTATACATTATTAATAATACAATGTAGCATACATTAATAACTATACAAAGCATGTTGTTATGTTTTGAAACAAAATAAAATTAAAAATAAATTAAATTATTTAAAAAAGTATTTTCATACGATTTGTAACATATCAAACTGATTTAATCAATAGGAATTATGTATTATCAATTAGGAATCTATAGGTATTATATATCATAAGAATTTAAGGTTTTTTTAAAAAATTATGTTGTATATATAAATATATTTAGGGACCTGATGGTCGAGTGATTAGAACTCTGGCGCTCGGTGCTAAAGGTTTCAGAGTCATGTCCCGCAGGTGCCATGCCTGTGTTTAGTGTTTCGTAAACCACTTTAAACAGTAGGTCCCGGTCTAAAATGGGCATAGGGCTGACAACCTTACCCCTGAAAAAGATAACATCTCCTGCCTCGAAATATGTCAGTAGGTAGATGTCCTTGACCCACTATGTATCTGTTGTACCACTGATGAGGATGGTTTATATATTTCACTGTATGTTTTTAATTTCATTATTATTCAAGCTACTTATTAATAGCTATACTAAATAATTTGAATTATAGAGAATAAATTCCAATAAATGAACGTGTGTAATAAATAACATAAATTCTGTTGAAGTTAAGCACAATTAACTTAATCAAATGTGTTTCGCAACTAAAAAGAGCGATGTAGAACGGATCCATTTAACAATATTCAATGAAACCATTGTCTTTATACTCAGCCAAACAAGTTTATTCTTATTTTTTTAGAAATCACCCACACACCTAATAAAACGTCGATTAACAGCAGAATTCTCTTAAAAGAACAATCAATCAATCAGGTGTCTCGCGAACTAAATTATGAACGTGATCGATGGTTTTACTCCCTGTGAATCAATTTCTCTGATGCTGTGAGACAGCTATTTTTTCAGTCTACACGAATCATTTCAATGAAGAAAAATATTTAATTAGGCCCAAATACTCTACAATGTTTCACTGCGTTGATTAATAGAACCCTATTTAATAAAGTCAAGTTTTTATTTGCAACTAAACGGATATATATTATTTTTAGAGAATGCGTTAGTTTAAGCTTTTTTTTTTTGTTTAAAATTGATAGCAGAGAACAATAGTTTCATATCAATTAAATTTTATTTTTAAGAAAGAAATGCCCTTAAATAGTTGTAAGGAAGGAAGTTCTGAATGTTTGAAAATGTATAACACTGATTATTATAAAAATTAATACAAGAAAAAAACAAAACAAAAAGTGGCATATAAGTTTGTGTCAATCATATATACAGACTATCAAATTTGCTTCAGGGTTGTGCATTGTGCAATGGCAGCTAAACACCCTAATGCATATCCACCCTAGTTACTCTAAGATACTTCCATGTCCAGCTTATTTTCTGCAGGTGGATGCTTTATCAGAGATGTTCTTACGTCACCACCAAAAAAATATCAGAAACTATCAGAATTTTATATATATAAATACATTGGATGATACCGCAGAGTGTTCAACTCAATGAGTTGACTTCCATTTCAGGCCCACTAATTGCAATAATCTGAGAAGAGGTTGGAATTAGCGAATCTTACATATGGCGTCTATAGAACTCCTTTGGATAAGAAATTACCGGCAGATAAGCAATTGCTGCTAATCTCATTGGCAACCATGCGTAAACATATTGCATGAACCCCTGTATCCAGCCATAACTTTAGGAAGCATCGGGTTGAAAATCAACTTCTCTTACAGTGCCTGTTACATGCGATTGTTCCATTTCAGTAAAAATTATCTTAATAAAAATATTACACCACAAACGCTAAGATAGCGAACTTATGAAGTATTTCAAAACAGCTGATGCAGTTTCTTTAGCCGCATTTTTGAGGATCAACATTCTTTTTTTACTTTTCTCAATGGTTCATTTAAATTATATGTTTGCTATCTACTAAAAGTTACATATATTTTATCGAAACTGACTTAATGTATTTATTCCTAAAAATTACTTTTTTAATGATTTTCCACAACAAATTTGTGGGCATCGTGTATTACAAAGTGTGCATTACAAAGTTATTCTTGTGTGTCTGTTATTTATTTTTTACATAGAATACATTGGTTCATTCAGATTATTTACCGTAGAAAAGTGTTATTGTGAACCATTTTAGAAACTTCATGCATAAGTATTGATTAAAAAACATAATTTATATAGTTTTAATACTTCCAGACAGGTGTACGTGACAAATAGCCATTTAATATTTCTTAAATTTTGTAACTGAAAATTGAGGAACTATTGTTGTTCCTATCATTCACAGACAATTTGTAAGCTAATTTGGAGTCTAGAGATAATGAAATGATTACTTTTATGTTAATCTTGTTTGCATTAGATAGATACATTAGCATTTTCTGGTAAATTCAAAAACAAGTGTTTTTGAAAATTAAGTCAAACAAATGTAGGTGTTATTATACAAAGTTTCAAGAACATTTGGGAGGTTATCTTCCTCACACAAATATCAATTACGTATTTTTGTAATATATTACAAGCAGGTTGGAACAACTCTTAGTTTAGTAATTAGAATGATGTACATAAAATAATAAATGTGATATTAAAAAGTGTTATGTGCATCCAGAACAACAGAGATAAGAAAGACAGTTATGTTAAATGTATTACATATTTTTATATACTTGTCATTTAGAAAAACTAATTACTTATTTTCTTATTTCTATTCAAATCAGTTATATTGCAAAACTTTTAAGCGCCAGCTACTGTTTATTTTAACACTTAAAAATCCAATTTGGAGATATTTATTGGTTATTCTAAAATTTATATGTTTATATATAAAATATACGTTTCTTATATATCTTTCCAACTTTTCTCAGTTAAAGGGAAGAAAATATCTTATATAATTAAAAAAAAAAAAAAAACATTTAAAATTGGAAGTTTACATAATTTTGAGTTTATTTCCTCAAATTAGAGTCCAAAATTGAATCGAAACATATTCATTGATTGGAATATAATTAAAAATTAATTATTATTATTATCCTTTTAATCAATTCCTATTAATTATTACAGATAAATCAATGAATTGAATGAAATTCATTGATTCATCTGTAATGTTGTACATATGTTCCTGAAAAATTCTAAAAAACAATTCTAATTTCAAAAATCTTCTCAAATTTTCATAATCACTGCTCACTTTGCCAAATACGAAGCTGCTGACAAATTGGCAGCTTAATCACACCTGCCAATTTGTCAATAACCAAGTATTAGTATATTATACTAATGTATTTGGATGATGTGAAAAGACGAAAATAATCTCTCCTATTTCTAATATATATATGTGTACGTACATACATTTTTTTTTCCTTCTAATGCAGCTGGCAAATAGACCGTGATCTTTCGCCATAACGGCTGCACCGATGTTACTCACTTTGCATTACCCAGGGGGCGCGTGTAACTTGATGGTAAGCCACGGAGTAACAATGCCCCCGCAGCGCTCTACGATCCTATTAGGACCGGGACCTACGGCTTAAAGTGCATTCCGAACCACTGCAACACCCATGGGCAAAGCCGGGATTTGAACCCGATACCTGTGGTACCGAACGCCAGAGCGCTAGCCATTCGGCCATCAGGCCCATATAAACTCATATCATATAAACCAGTACATATAAACTCTTACAACATAAATGCATTATGCGAATTGCTTGTAGAGTTTTTTTATTTTTATTTCAATAAATATTTTAATGTTTAAAGGAATATTAACTCATTAAATTAAACGTAAAATGTTTTGATAACATACATTCGATACACTTCTCGAACCTCACTTGATGCATTAATGGCAAGAGGTACATGATTGAATGACAAGAAATTCCTAGAGGTACTTGATTGGATAACAAGAAATACCTAGAGACACGCGAATAGAAAACAAGAGTCTAGAAGTACCTGATTATATGACGAGAAATTCTTAAGGACGACAATTTCTTCTAGATTTCAGAGAATCGGATTTTTCTAATTCTGTTACAAAATATATATGAATTGGAACAACACCAAGTTGGACAAAATCAATATTTAAATTTGTTACAATATTATTATATGGAAAAATGTTAACAGAACTGACGAAACGAAAAATAATTGAAGTTAACATAAAACCAATTAACAAATAATAATTTTTAAAATATAATAATAAAGTTTATTAGAAAAAAAAAATGTTTTATGTGTTTAATATCCGGGATTGCTATTTTATTTATTTTATTATAGATTCAGAATAAAATAGAAATATTTTGCATTTATCCACTAGTATAAGTATACGTGCATATATATATTTAACTCGCATTCATGTAAAACTTTATATATATATAGTGAATGCAAAACAATTTAGTTTTTAAATTAGATAAGAATGTTACAAATAAAATTTCCGTTTGTTAAATTTAATGTTTGAATTCTTTACACTATTTCCATTTGTAATGAATATATATTTGATTGTTCTTTATATAATTGAATTCAACATAAACCCAATTAAAAATTAATAATTTTTAAAATTTTAATAATAATAAAGTTTATTAGAAAACAAATACTTGTTTAATTTTTTAATATCCAAAATTGCTTCGATTTTATAATAAATTCAAAATAAAATATAATCATTTTACATTTATCCACTAGTATAAGTATATACTTACATAAATATTTAATTGATATTCATGTAAACTTTAAATTGTTTTGCATTTACTACGTAAATAGTTTTTAAATTAGATGACAATGCTACAAATAAAATTTCCATTTCTTAAATTTAATGTTTGAATTATTTACACTATCTCTATTTGTAATGAATATATATTTGATTGTTCTTTATACAATTGAACTGCATTGACTGTACTTATTTAACAATATCATTTTTATAATATTCATAACATAAATTCAGACATTAAGACGAGCATTAATAAGTATGTAAAAAAATCATAAAATTAATTTTAAGCACACATGCCAAACTCAAATATTTGTCTGGAATATTAGAAAGACAAATACAGAAAATCAATTTAAACTATCTACTATTCGAAATAATGCCGTTAAATTTCTCATTCAAAAGGACAAGATTTATTTTAAAACGTATTGCGATTCATTCATTGTACGAAAAGCTATTCATTGGTAAATAGCATTTTTAACACACTTAAAACACATTGTAAACACTTGTGTTGAGCAGCTTTTATTAGATGTATATGTTTCGAAACGACGGGGCATAACTATTAAAAGATGCAAAATGTTTAGAATCGTTACTTGCTTAAGGTTCCTATTTAATATTGAACAAAATTTGTAAAAATAACATAAATTAAATTGTTTGTTTCCATTAAATACAATGGATTTAAAATAATTTCATTTATTTATAATTTAACAATTGTTACCTTGTTCAGTTATTAAATTATAAGCAGAATACTTAATAGATATATGGACATCATAATTAAATTAAAAGAAAAAGAATCTTCGGAACTTCTGAATTTTAATCCTAGTACGGAGACTAATTTTTAGCATTCCAAAAAAAAAAAAAAAAAAAAATAGTTGCGAGCAACACATAAAATATACTAATTCAATAGCTATTGTTATAATATTTATTGTAATTATTTATAACAATTCTATTTAATAATTCAAAACCGATGCATATTGAGAAGGCTTATTATTAATACATTCATTATTAATTCACAGTACATATTATTCATTAGACGTACTAGTAATCTTAGATTTAAGGCACTTGCCTTGAATCAAAGATTAATAGTTACTAAAAATTTACTACAGTAATTAAAACCCAATTGGCGTTTCATTATTAGTTTTTGCTGGTATGTCACTGGCGTAGGAATTTTAAGACGTCCGCAAAAAAATGAAGTAATTTAAGGGGGAGGGTCTTACAATGATTTGAAACTTGTATCGTTGACTTAATCATAATATGTAAAAGGTTATATAAACTATAAATAGTATAATTTCATTAAAATAACAATTTAAATATTCAACTTAAATTGTTTTTGGTATTCAACAAAGTATTTTTACTAAAAACACACAAGTGTTTTGAAGTAATCATAGCAAAAATCAGTTACAAAATATTCATTTGATAAATGAAACAATTGAATTCTGGAACTATTTGGAATTTTATAATGGATATTCGTGTATGTATAATTCATTGATCTGAATGGATTGTGCTAAGAATCTTGGTCTTTGTAATGAGAAAAGTTCCGATTCGTAATTAATTTACAATGTTAACTTTTAAATTAATTTTTTAATTTTAATAATTAATTTTTAAATTTTAATTAATTAATTAATTTTTTAATCAGCATCGTTGCACTATACATTAATTCTCTTTTAGCCATTTCTATTGATACCATTTTCGGGAAAATAAAATTATAATTACAAAAGTTATTACCATTGTCCTATTTTTCTGAGAAAGGGGACTGTATAGAAGTCTACAATAATAAACCATTAATGTAGCATGACAAATAAGCAACAGTGGCATAGAATAATAAAAACAAATAATAAATATTATTGAAAGAAACAATATCTCGTACTAAAATTAATAAAAATTTTTCTTTTAAATAAAAATTTATTATTTATTATTTTATTAAATATTATAAAATTAGAATTTTGAAGAAAAAAAATTTCAATGTTGTACGAAATTAACGATGCAACTTCACGAAATTTGTGATAAAGGTTTTATGTCAACGCTGGACTGAATATTGGGAAGTTTGGAAGGAAATTATAAGAAATTTATTAAACTAAAATATTAAGGAAAGAATTAAAATACAAAGTAAATATTATACACATCAATCACATGTAAAATCGCAATGAAATTAGTCGTTAATTACTTTTTACAAATCAAGCATAATATAAATATAATCATTAAAATTAGTTCATATTTTCTATAAGTTACAGCACAGTTAGTCATATTAAAATAACTTTTCTTAACTAACTAATGCCCTGGCACTGCAGTCCATGGTGGGTCAAGGCCGTCTTCCTACTAGCAGATTCCGAAACATGAGATGTTTTCACTTTACGAGATGGGATTGCCAGCTCTACGCCCAATGCCCTACAGTCATATCAGACAAGGACCTACGGTTTAAAGTGGTTTCCAAACAACTGAAAACATTCATGGCACCGCCAGGACTCGAACATGAAGCTTGCGCAACCGCGCGACAAAACGCTAATCATTCGGCCATCAGGCTGTTATTATCTTGGCGATTTTCTAAAATCTCCCTGTTAAAGAGCTAAACAGAGCCTTTCAAACGCATTACTAATTTATTGTAATAATATGGTGAAAAGTACTAAGCAACGTTCGTATTTGAACGTATGATCATGAGCGTCATTCGCTAACGCTTTTACAGAACATTTCAATAAAACAATCCTCTTTTTATCCTCTTTTCAGCCAGACACTAATTCTTTAGTGGCATCCAGACAGAAGAGGACAGAGCATCTTGGTTTGACAGCGAAAATATGCCACGTTATCTCTCGCTGCGTGTGATATAACAAGCAGTCATTTGATATCGTTTAGTAAACAAAGATGACGAGGGCGCATCATTGCTAGATAAAGACGTTTGTGGATAAAAATCATCACCAAGCGGGATCCAAAAAACAGATTGATGAATGGTTTAAATTATAATAATATAAATAAATAATATAAATATTTTGAACCGAAATAATGTAAAATTTTAACTGCAATTACAAATATTGTACAAAAGGTTAAAAATTTAACTATTCTAGCAAAGCACAAGTGTAAACTATGTAAAAAAAGTAAAGAGTAAAAAAAAAAAAAAAAAAATATTTATTTATATGAAAAAAAAAAAATGTTTCATTTAAAAGCAAGATGAATAGAACAAAATCAGGAATTTTAAGTTTTGTTAAAGAAAAATTAAAAGTTACGTCCATGAAAAATTAGAACTGAAATAAATGAATTAAATTATAACTAAACAGAAAAAATAAAATTTGCAACTAAAAGTACCGAAAAAAAAAATAATAATATATGCTTTTGACCTTTTGTTTATTATTTAAAATTATATGAACTCAGTTCAACAACCGAATTTTACTGCTATACAAATTTTTTTAAATCTATAGATATTAAAAACATTACTTAATTATGTAACAAAAAAAATTAGTATGGTTATATAAATAAATATAGGACTGAAACATATATTTACCTGTTAGGTATAGAAATATTAAAATATACTTTCAGTTAGAAATTAATATTGCATTGAGAAATACTATTTTAAAGTTTAACTAATGATTATAAAAAATAGGTTTTGTATCATAAATCTTGAAACATTATAATTCATTTAATTGAATTTCTAAAAAATTCATAATAAATTAATTTATTTTATAAATTAAAAAGTTTCTAAAAAAATTCTAAGCTTAAAAAAATCATTAAATTAATATTCCAACTACATTATACATTAGATAAATGCTCGCAACTGGCTATAGCTGGACAAAAATGGCTCCAAATTGAGAGCGAAAATTCATTTGAAGCGAGTCCAAAAAACGACACTATCTGGAGCGGAGATTGTTTTCGCCAGCTTTCTGTGTTTTGTCTACACTACAACAAGGCGGTTTGAAAAGGTTTTGCGAAAGCCGCTCGCCTATTTAAGTACTCCAGTACTGGATGAGGCTTTTGGTGTATGATCAAAAACAAATTGTAGTGGCGATGTTCCTGTGCGAAAATTTGGAAAATCTCTCCCATGCTTATGTTTTTAGTTTATAATGAAACAAATCAGTTTGGAGAGCTTTTTTGTGACCGATGCTCTTGGTTTAAAAGCTAATGCGGTTTGAATGGTTTGCAAAATATACAGTAATAATTAATATCGAACGTTTTCAAGACTGTTTTACAAGTAATATTTTCTTTTGGATAAATGTTTTTAAAATATATATTATTTATAAATTTTTACTAATCAAAACAAATTAAAACAAAACAATACTACTTAAATAAAATAGCATTCTTCTTTACGTATTTATGAAACATTTTCTTAACAGTACTGTAATATTATTTATGCATTGTAATAACAATAATAAATTAAAATGTCTACAATCTTTTAATCAATTTGTTAATAATATACAAAACTTAATATTGTAGAGCTTTATGTACATCAGGATAAAAATGTTACTAAACATTTCGTACAAAGTAAATATAAATAAAACTATAGTTACAGCATATGCAAAGTTAATACTTCAGATAAAAACTATAAAAATTAAGCTACAGTAAGGATTCTACATAAATTAATTATGCATGTAATCAAAGTCTTTTGACGTAATTTAATTATTAACGTTAAAAATGAATTTAATTATAATAGCGTGTGTTTTTTATTAACATGAATTATTCCTTAAAAAAAGATATAAATGCTTCTCCTACGTTAACTTTATTATCAACACACTTTTACTATTAAATACATTTTTACTTTCGTTAGTGATATTTTAACTAATATAAGGAAATAATAAGTAATGTTAAATTAATTTATTAATAAATTAATAGCAATTACTTGCATTGAAAATAGAGGAAGTTTTCATAATTAAATTTGTGTTATAGCTATGTAATTTAATAAATGTTACATATTTATTAATATACTCAATCCAGTTCAATTTAAAAATTAAGAAAATTATAAGTTTTTAAATATAATAAATATTTGAGAATTTTAAATATCATTAATATCATTTTAATTTTTATGCTGAACTACTTTACAAATTTTTTATTAAATTCTAATTAACTAAAAGTTTTACAATTTGATGTAATGTAGATTTATTTTTACTAAAACATAATTATTTATTTTAATACATTGATGATAAATTTAAATATAAAAAAACTTGGATTTCTGAAATGATGGGTGAAAATACACGTCTTGCTGAAAAGGAAGAACAATAGACAAATAAATTATATTAATGTTTATGAAAAATAAAATAAATGAATAAAATAATAAATGCGTTTCAAAAAAGCACATTTATTCTTTCATCATGCTACATTATGTTATAAATATCCGCATACATAAAATTGGATATATGCATTTTTCAGCATAATTTTAAAAGTATAACGTTTCAGAAGCTCATTTTTAAAATTTATTATTTCGTTTCAAAATTTCCTAACCAAATATTATGAAAGAAATTTTATTAATTATTGTTAATTGAATTTAAACCTTATTTTTGCATTGCTCTTAAAGTTTTGTATTGATCTTAAAATCTAATTCATCTAATCAAAAATTTTGATTTTTTCATCTAATCAAAATCAAAGATTTTGATTAGATGGCCCCAGCCCTAAACTGACTGGCGACATTAATAAAGTTATTGTAAAAAGAAATTAAAAATTATTAAAAATACATTAATACTTTCCAATTTATTGTCCAAATTAATATCATCCCATTTAAAAAAATGCTAATAAATTAAAGGTGAAAAAAGTTTATTTGGAATTCTTTAATAAGATAATTGCTATATTTATCCATTTTGAATTATTTAAGGCGTGTTATTTGAAATTTCAAATATTAATTCTACGCAGATATTTTTTTTTAATAAAATTTACCAAAACTAAATTCTTTTATGTTCTGAAACCAGGCAACACTGGGTCATATCAATTAGTAGATAATTGGTCTAAATCAATAGCAATTAAAGTCAACATTTATATTATCATAGAAATTAGGCAAATATTAAAACTCAATATTAATAAATAAATAAATAAAATAAAACAATTTCACTTAATGTATATTAATACCACTTAATGTATGTAATTAAATACCTTTATAAAATATAAAGACATATTTTTATAAATTATATATCAAACAATTTAGGTAATTTCAGATTAAATTTAAAAAATATTTAACAAAATATGGTTATAACTACTCTTTACTACAACTAATATACTATAACTTACTTATACTATACTAATAATACACTTTACTATACTATACTATACTAATAATATACTTTACTATACTATACTATACTAATAATATACTTTACTATACTAATGTACTACAACTATATTATACTATAACTAAACATATTTAACAAAACTTTTTTTATAAAATCTATTAAAACTTTAAAATATTTATATTTCTACTTAACTATTAAAATCCTTAATTCATTCAAATACTGTTTAAACAATTTTAAAATGAAAAAATTTATAAAATAAAGAAATTTAACAATCAACGGAAATCTTACTTAAAGATAAAATAAAATAGATTTAAAATCTCTGTCGTTTAAATTTTCTTAGTTTTACTTTTCCATGATATGCCTTTGTATACATGTGATTTAATCAGAAACGCACATAGATAAAACGGAAAAGCAGCTAAGATATTGTAATGATCTATAGTCTAACTTCAAAAGCACTCCTAAAAGCAAAATAGATAAACCTAAACACCTTTCTATCTGTTTGCTTGGAGGTGGGGAAAAAAAACGAGATGTTTCAGAAAGCGCCATTGATGTCAAAGAATTTGACGTTTTCGACACCAAACAAACTATCCTGTCACTCAAATTCGAAAAATGGATGTGCGCTCGAACACGCGCGAAAGATAACAAATAACATCAGGAAAAGTGTTTCTGAAATCTATTGGATTTTTAATGTCTCAAAACCCTGGATATTCTTTGGAATAGAAACAGCTGTTGTATTGAAAAAAAAAATGGTTGAAGTTTGGAATTAAATGATACGCAGCCAATTATATTTTTGACTATGGAAAATAAGGATTAACTGTAATTGATATCAATTATTTGGTACGGCTGGGTATATTTTAAGATTAATCAAGATATTTGTAGAAATTGAAATGTTTGTTTTACTTCAAGTAATCTTGCTTTGTTTTTGTTGTCTATAATTTTAATAAATTTAAAAGAATAATGACCTTTATTTTTTGAAAAAAAAACTCAGGTTTAAAAATGTTAAATTTATTTTATGAGGGATTTAAATAAATAAATTACCTATAAATTAATATATAAATTATATAATACTTAATTTATTTAATTATAGAAATCAGGCAAAATTTAAAACTGAAAATGAATAAATAAATAAAATAACTTCATTAAATTTATGAAACAAAAATGCATTAAATACTTCATTAAACTATAAAAACATTGTTATAAATTATATACCAAACATTTTAGGCTAGTTTAGATTAAATTTCTAATAAATAAATTTTAATATAAATAAATTATAAATTTTAATATAATATAATTTCTATATAACACATTCAATTAAATATGGTTGTTAATCTTTTTATACAAATTAATCTATTAAAACTACAAAATATTTATATTTCTACTTAGCTATTAAAATCTTTAATTCGTTCAAATACTACTTAAATAATTTTAAAATAAAAAGATTGTAAAACTAAAGAAATTTAACTATCACTGAAAATTTTACTTGATGATAATATAAAATAAATTTAAAATCTATGTCGTTTAAACTTTCTTAGTTTTACTTTTTCCATGATATGTCTTCGTACATGTGATTTAATCAGAAATGCACATAGATAAAACGGAAAAGCAGCTAAGAGATTGTAATGATCTATAGTCTAACTTCAAAAGCACTCCTAAAAGTAAAAGAGATAAACTTAAACAACTTTCTATCTGTTTGCTTGGAGGTGAAAAAAACCCCGAGATGTTTCAGAAAGCGCCTTTGATGTCGAAGAATTTGACGTTTTCGACACCAAACAAACTATCCTGTCACTCAAATTCGAAAAATGGATGTGTGCTCGAACACGCGCGGAAGATAACACATAACATCAGGAAAAGTGTTTCTGAAATCTATTGGTTTTTTAATGTCTCAAAACCCTGGATATTCTTTGCAATAGAAACAGTTATTGTATTGAAAAAATCTGGGAAAGTTTGGAATTAAATGATAAGCAGGCAATTATATTTTTTACTATGGAAAACGACAATTTTATGTAATTGATGTCAGTTATTTAGTATGGCTAGGTATATTTTAAGATTTATCAAGATATTTGTCTGAATTGAAATGTTTGTTGTATTTCAAGTTATCTGGCTTTGTTTTTGAAGTTTATAATTTTGATAAATTTATAAAAATAATGACGTTTATTTTTTCTAAGAAATCTTGTTTAAAAAAAGTTCAAATATATTTTAAGAATGATTTAAATAAATAAAATAACGTACAGATTAATATATAATCTAAAAATTATATAATACTTAATTTATTTTATCATAGCAATTAGGAAAAATTTAAAACAGAAAATGAATAAATAAATAAATTAATTAAAACAACTTCATTTAATTTATGAAACAATGATGCATAGAATACTTTATTAAAATAAAAAGACATATTTTTAAAAATTATATACCAAATATTTTAGGTTAGTTTAAATTAAGTTAGGGTATAAATAATTTCTACGATGTAAATAATTTATAAATTTTAATATAATATAATTATAATAATTTCTATAATTTCTATATAACATATTCAATTAAATAGGGTAGTTTTTTTTATTATTTTTTTATAAATTATTCTATTAAAACTTTGAAATATTTATATTTCTACTTATCTATTATAATACTTAATTCATTCAAATACTGTTGAAATAAATTGAATGTGAAAAAAATTTATAAAATAAAGAATTTTAACTATGAATGGAAATCTCACTTAAAGATAAAATAAAATACATTTAAAATCTCTGTTGTTTAAAATTTTCTTAGTTTTACTTTTTCCATCATATGTCTTCGCATACATGTGATACAATCAGAAACGCACATATATAAAAAGGAAAAGCAGCTAAGAGATTGTAATGATCTATAGTCCAACTTCAAAAGCAGTCCTAAAAGTAAAAGATATGAACCTAAACACCTTTCTATCTGTTTGCTTGGAGGTGGAAAAAAAAAATAAAACGAGATGTTTCAGAAAGCGTCATTGATGTCGAAGCATTTGACGTTTTCGACACCAAACAAACTATCCTGTCACTCAAATTCGAAAAATGGATGTGTGCTTGAACACGCGCGGAAGATAACAAATAACATCCGTGGATTCGATCCTTAGATATTCCTTGGAACAGAAACAGCTGCTGTATTGAAAAAAAGCAATGTGGAAGTTTGGAATTAAATAATACGCATCCAATTATATTTTTTACTATGGAAACTAAGGATTTTCTGTAATTGATGTCTATTATACAGTATGGCTTGTTATATTTTAAGATTAAGCATTATATTTGTAGAAATTGAAATGTTTGTTTACTTTCAAGTCATCTTGCTTTGTTTCTGCTGTCTATATTTCGGATCAATTTAAAAGAATAATGACCTTTATTTTTTTATAAAAAGCTTGTTTAGATATTTAAAATTCTACTAAGAGTAAATTGAAAAAATAAAAAAATAAAATTACATAAAATTAATATATAATCTAAAAATTATATAATACTTAATTTATTTAATTATAGATATTAGGCAAAATTTAAAACTGAAAATGAATAAATAAAAAAATAATATAAAACGGCTTCATTTAATTTATGAAATAAAAATGCATTGAATACTTTATTAAAATTTAAAGACATATTTTTATAAATTATATACCAAATATTTTAGGTTACTTTAGATTAAATTTTTAGTCAATAAATTTTAATATAAATAATTTCTATATTATATATATATTATGCATTTTAATATAATATAATTTCTATATAATAATTTCTATTCAATAATTTCTATATAACATATTCAATTAAATATGGTAGTTAAACTTTTTTTATAAATTCTTTTAAAACTTCAAAATATTTATATTACTACTTAACTATTAAAATCTTTAATTCATTCAAATATTGTTTAAATACAATTTGAAAGTGAAAAAAAACCCAGTAAAATAAAGAAACTTAACTATCATTGGAAATCTTACACAGAGATAAAATAAAATAAATTTAAAATATCTGTCGTTTAAATTTTCTTAGTTTTACTTTTCCCATGATATGTCTTCGTACATGTGATTTAATCAGAAACGCACATAGATAAAATGGAAAAGCAGCTAAAAGATTGTAATGATCTATAGTCTAACTTCAAAAGCACTCCTAAAAGTAAAAGAGATAAACCTAAACACCTTTCTATCTGTTTGCTTGGAGGTTGAAAAAAACCGAGATGTTTCAGAAAGCGCCATTAATGTCAAAGAATTTGACGTTTTCGACACCAAACAAACTATCCTGTCACTCAATTCGAAAAATGAATGTGTGCGCGAAATATAACAAATAACATCAGGAAAAGTGTTTCCGAAATCTATTGGATTTTTAATGTCTCAAAACCCTGGATATTCTTTGGAATAGAAGCAGCTGTTGTATTGAGAAAAAAATGCGGAAGTTTGGAATTAAATGACACGCAGCCAATTATATTTTTGACTATGGAAAATAAGGATTATCTGTAATTGATGTCAATTATTTAGGGCTATATTTTAAGATAAATCAAGATATTTGAGAAATTGAAATATTTCTTTTACTTCAAGTTATCTTTATTTTCATTGTCTATAAGTTTGATAAATTAAAAAAAAATAATGACTTTATTCTTTTAAAAAAGTGCTTGTTTAGAAATTTCTGATTTTTTAAAAAGTGATTGAAATGAATAAAATCTCAATCAAATTAATAGAAAATCTAAATTTTATACAACACCTCATTTTTGATATTATTACTAACAAAAACTGCTTTTTGAGATTTTTTAAATCCATTTTTATACATTTTATACATAAAGAAATATTTTCATGCTATTTTACTAGTGAATTGTATAATATGTAAGTTTTTAAATAAAATAATGTATAAGATTTTCCTTTTTCAAAGAATACAGATTATTTCTCAAATGGTTGCATAAATGTAAATTGATTCGATTGATAAAATATTCCTTGCGTACTGTATTAAATGTAAAAGTATTTTATATATTAGATTTTACTAATGTGTTGTTGAATTTTTAGAGGCAATTAAATTAGTCAAGAAAGTAGCATTTATATGAAAATAAACAAGCAAATTATAATTTATTGTACTCGTTAACACAAACATGTTGTGCATTGAACATTTATATGTAAATGAATACATTATAATTAATTTAAGTATGTTAATACATCATATATAACAGAATGAAAAGAACAATAAATAATCGAAAATGACTGGAAGAATTCCCTTCAACAAGTCTAAATAATAGCATTTATTAATAGAAGAACTCATATAATATCACCATAATTTGGATTATTATATGATCGTGAAAAAAGGTTCGATACTATTTGAATAATGGTGAAAATAAAGGATACAATAAAATTGATTTGTAATTAAAAATTTTTAATTATTACCTTAAGAAATATTTGTGAGCAAACAGATTTTCTGAAGAGAACAAAGTATAGAAATTTTAATGAATTGAAAACTTTCACATTTGAATCCGCTTTAAATTAATTTAAAACAAAATTACTCTATTTATAAATTTACAGTTGATATAAATATTTTTAAAATATGCTACAAATACAATTATTTTTTTTAAATATTTCCCTGACATGCCTTCAATAGAAATTTTTCAAATAGCCAAATAAGACATTACAACAGACATTTCTTCCCAATTAAGTTCCCATCACTTCCACGAGGACATGCTCTCCTTCCCATTTCATTTGAAACGATAATCCCATTCTTGGCGATTCCTTAATTTACCATTCGCCCTCATAACTACACATCACAAGTTATTTCTGCTCCCTTCATTCAAACGCAGGAGACATTAAGAAAACTTTAAAACCCAGTTTCTACGACGTCGACGATTTAACGACGTTTGAATCGCGCTCACTGACGTCTGTAATTAAAAGGACGTTTCATAATTAGCCTAATTTAGGTGATTCATTAAGGTAGGCGCCTCCACGCTTGCTCCCGGGGAGAGAAAATGGAGTTTAAGAGGTAAAAGGTCTGCATTGGGCTGTCCAAGGATTTGCCGGAGTAGGACAGGAAATTAAGCGACTGGAAGGTGGGGGGGGGGAAGCAATTTAGGCAGGGATTAAGGGATGTTGTGGTCAGCGGAGAATGGCTTGACAAAGCAGCACTGGATGCGACCAGACGATGCATTTCAAGATGGTTAATGCCAAAGGGAATTGTGTATCTAAAGATATAAATTCAAAAGCATTTTAACAAAATATTTTGTGAGTTATGGAGATTAAATTATGTAACGGATATAAACAGATTTTGCATCACAATATATAGCAACATAAATGTAGCTTTTGAGGAATATTTTAGGAAAAATGATTTAGTTCCCAACTTATATTTTCTGTTATGTAGTGAGAAATTCCTTTACATTGAGTCTGTTTCCTAAGCTAATGAAAAAAATGTCTTAATTAAAATTACTCTACTTCTGCATTACACACAATTCCACTGTCGATTTAATTTATTTCCATAATAAACACAAATTAACACTATTTTTTTAATAAGGAGCATAAATGTCTTACGGTTTAGTAAAATTCCATAATTCATATTTTAAATGCTAGTGAAAATTCAATAATTCATATTTTAAATGCTAGTTAAAATTCCATATTTAAATTATGATTATTTTTTATATATTTTAGGGTTTCAATATTAGCCCAACTGTAATGTCGCAACTTTAAGTACAACTATAAATTCACAGCTGTCTTTGATTTGATTTTAATTTTTTTTTTAATATTTTAACACGAAATTAACAAATGCCACAATAAAAGGCCAAACCACAGAAGAATTTACCGCAAAACTTTTGAAATAATAATCAAGTTCATTGATTTCAGTAAAAAATTAAATAAGATATCTGTGTTTAAATCTTTTACAATATTTATTGCTATATTGAATCAATTAGTACTTAAAAGCTCTCTTAAATGGATTCATATAAATAAATAAATAAAATCCTTAACATTTATTTGTATTATAATGAAATTATTAAGAATTTTACATCCAAACGATATCATATAATGATCACCAATAAAAGATTTTCTGAAAGACCATTTAATTTACAAAAGTATACATATGATTGTAATGAATTAAACATTTTCATATTTGTAACATTTTCAAAATTAATATAACAAAGAATTACTTTATTTACAAATGCCTAGTTGCTAAAAATATTTTTTTAAAAATACCACAAATACAATTACACTTTTAAAAGTTGTATGTCATAAATATTTCTCTGACATGGCTTCAATAGAAATTCTTCAAAAACCAATAAGACATTAAAAGGCAGATCATTTCTTCCCAATTAAGTCCCCAACACTTCCACGAGGACATGCTTTCCTACCCATTTCATTTGAAGCGATAATCCCATTCTTGGAAGCAGAAGAGCCCCCATATTCTTTAAATTAATATTCGCCCTCATAACCACACATCACAAGTTATTTCTGCACCTTTCATTCAAACGCGGGAGACATTAAGACAAAGTTTAAAACCCGTTTCTACTACGACGTCGACGGTTTAACGACGTTTGAATCGAGCTCACTGACGTCTGTAATTAAAAGGACGTTTCATAATTAGCCTAATTTAGGTGATTCATTAAGGTAGGCGCCTTCACGCTTGCTCCCGGGGAGAGAAAATGGAGTTTAAGAGGTAAAAGGTTTGAGTTAGGCTGTCCGGGATTTGCTGGAGCAGGACAGCAAATTAAGCCTCTGGAAGGTAGGGGGTGGGGAAAGCAATTCAGGCGGGGATTAAGGGATGTTGTGGTCACCGGAGGATGGCTTGACAAAACAGCACTGGATGCGACCAGACGAGGTATTTCAAGATGGTTAATGCCAAAGGGAATTCTGCATATAAAGATATAAATTCAAAAGCGTGGTAGCAAAATATATTGTGAGTTGAAGAGATTAAATTACGTAACGGATATATGCAAATTTTGATCACAATATATAGCAGTATCACTATAGCTTTTGATGAATATTTATAAACATATTCTGTTATGAGGTGAGAAATTTCTTTGTATTGACTCTGTTTCTTAAGCTATTAAAACTATTTCTGACTTAAAATTATTCCACATTTGCATTACAAAATTTCACTCTAGATTTAATTTAACCAGTTAAAAAAACACAAAAATTAACATTATTTTTTATTCAAGGATTCACATTATTTTTTGATAAAGAGCAGACATTTCTTACTAATTATAAAATTGCAAAATTCATATTTTAAGTGTTAGTTAAGACCCCATATTTAAATTAGGATTATTTTTTTTTTTATATTTTATGGTTTGATTATTAGCCCAACAGCAAAGTCACAGCTTTAAGTACAACAATAAAATCCCTGATTTCTTCGATTTTATTTTTATCTCTTCAATATTTTAACATGAAATTAACTAATCCACACTGAAAAGCCCAACACAGAGAAATTTACCACAAAATGTTTGAAATGTAATTAAGTTCATTGATTTCAGTAAAAATTAAATAAGACATTTGTGTTTAAATGTGTTAATAAAATTATTGCTATATTGAATTACTTAGTACGGAAAGATTCTCTTCAATGGATCTTATAAATAAATAAAATATTTAACTATTAATTGTATTATAATGAAATTATACAGAATTTTACAACAAAACAATATCATAAGAATGCACATAATGATCACCAATAAACTATTTTTTGAAAGATCATTTAATTTTTAAAAGTATACAAATGACTGTAATGAATTAAAGCCTTCCACGTTTGTAACCTTTTAAAATTATTTAACACAAAAATTATTGTATTTATTAATGCTTAGTTGCTAAAAATATTTTTAGAAAATACCACAAATGCAATTACTTTTTAAAAAGTTATACGTGTTATATATTTCTCTGACATGCCTTCAATTTAAATTCTTCAAAAAGGAAATAAGACTTTAAGGCCGACACTTCTTTCACAATTAAGTTCCCAACACTTCCACACGGATTTACTCTCCTTCACAACATTTCATTTGAAACGATAATCGCATTCTTGAAGAAGAAACGCCCCCATATTCCTTACATTACCATTCGCCCTCATGACCACAAATCGCATGTTTTTCTGCTCCCTTCATTCAAACGCAGGAGACATTAAAAAGACTTTAAAACCCCGTTTCTACGACGTCGACGGTTTAACGACGTTTGAATCGCGCTCACTGACGTCTGTAATTAAAAGGACGTTTCATAATTAGCCTAATTTAGGTGATTCATTAAGGTAGGCGCCTTCACGCTTGCTCACGGCGAGAGAAAATGGAGTTAAAGAGGTAAAAGGTTTGCGTTGGGCTGTCCGGGATTTGCCGGAGTAGGACAGGAAATTAAGCGACTGGAAGGTAGGGGGTGAGGAAGCAATTCAGGCGGGGATCAAGGGATGTTGTGGTCAGCGGAGGTTTGCTTGACAAAGCAGCACTGGATGCGACCAGTCGATGCATTTCAAGATGGTTAATGCCAAAGGGAATTCTGTAGCTGAAGATAAAATATAATATTCTATCATGCTCAAATATGTAGAATGTATTAATTTATATTGACGTTTTTATTGTAGTTATATTGATATCAATTATTAATATATTGACATCTTTATTATTATATTGATAACCATTATTAATATATTGATAACCATTATTAATATATTGATAACCATTATTAATATATTGACATTTTTATTATTATTATATTGATATTAATTATTAATATATTTACATTTTTAATACTATATTGACATTTTTATTATTATATTGATATCAATTATTAATATATTGGAATTTTTAGTATTATATTCATATCTATTATTAATATATTCACATTCTTCTTTTATATATTATATCTATCTATCTATCTATCTATCTATATCTATATATATATATATATATATATATATATCATAGACGGATTAAAAAAAGTGAAAATAAATAAATAAAAACTGATTGGAAGAATTTAACTTTGAATACGTTTAAAAAAGATCATTTATTAATGGAAGAACTCATGGACTACTGAAATTGTCATCATAACTCATTTATCGCAAGATAAAGAATAAAGATTAGTGACTATTTCTATAATGGTGAAAACAAAAGATGATTGTGATACAATTGATCTGTAGATGCATTAAGAAAGACTTGTAAAAAAAAAAAAAAAAAAAAAAAAATTCTGAAAGACCATATTGTTTTTAAAAGTACAACACTGATTATAATGAATTAAAAATATTTACGTTTGTAACGATTTTAAATTAATTAATTGTAAAATTACTTTATTTGCAAATGTCTAGTTCCTAAAAATATTAAAAGAAATATACCACAAATTCAATTACATTTTTAAAAGTTATATGTCTTTATTTCTCTGACATGCCTTCAATAGAGATTCCTCAAAAAGCCAGGCATTTCTTCCCAATTAAGTCCCCAACACTTACACAAGGACATGCTCTCCTTCCCATTTCATTTGAAGCGATAATCCCATTCTTGGAAGAAGTACCCTCGTATTCCTTAAATTACCATTCGCCTTCATAACCACACATCGCAAGTTATTTCTGCTCCCCTCATTCAAACGCAGGAGACATTAAGAGATCTTTAAAACCCCGTTTCTACGACGTCGACGATTTAACGACGTCTGAATCGCGCTCACCGACGTCTGCAATTAAAAGGACGTTTCATAATTAGCCTAATTTAGGTGATTCATTAAGGTAGGCGCCTCCACGCTTGCTCCCGAGGCAGAGAGAATGGAGTTTAAGAGGTAAAAGGTTTGCATTAGTCTGTCCGGGATTTGCCGGAGCAGGACAGGAAATTAAACGACCGGAAGGTGTGGGGTGGGGGTGGAAGCAATTCAGGCGGGGATTAAGGGATGTTGTGGTCAGGGGAGGATAGTTTGATAAAGCAGCACTGAATGCGACTAGACGATGCATTTCAAGATAGTTATTGCCAAAAGTGAATTCTGTATCTAAAGATATAAATTCAAAAGCGTGGTAACAAAATACTTTGTGAGTTATAGAGATTAAATTATGTAACTGATATAGACAGATTTTGCATCATAATGTATTGTAACATCAATGAAACATTTGATGGATATTTTACGAAAAATATTTAGTTCACGATTTATAAATATGTTCTGTTATGAAGTGAGAAATACCTTTGTTTGAGTTTGTTTCTTAAAAGAATTTTAAAAATTTTCTTTCTCAAAATGAATCTATTTCTTTATTACACATAATTTCACTGTAGATTTAATTTAATCGCAAATAAACAAATAATTAACACTATTTTTTTAATTTCTTACGTATTATAAAATAAAAAAAATCATATTTTAAGTATTAGTTATAATCTTATATATAAATTAAATTATTTTTATATATATTTTAGGGTTTGACTATTAGCCTAACTGAAAAACCACAGCTTTAAGTACAACTATAAAATCAGTGCTTTCTTCAAATTTCTTTTTCTTTTCTATTATTTTAACATGAAATTAACGAATATCACAATAAAAAAGTCCTAACCACACAGAAATTTAGCGCAAAAATTTTGAAATATAGTTAAGTTCATTGGTTTTGGTAAAAATTAAAAAAGATATCTGTGTTGAAATCGGTTAATAAAATTATTACTATACTTAATTATTATTAGTACGGAAAAACTCACTTGAATATAACTCTCATATAAATAAATATTTAACTTTTAATAGTATTATAATGAAATTATTAAGAATTTTACATCAGAACATTATTATATGCAATATTATTACATAATGATCACCAATAAAAGTTTTTCCAAAAGACAATTTAAATTATAAAAGTATACCGATGATTGTAATAATTTAAAAAATTTCACAATTCAAACTTTTTTTCAATTAATATAACGCAAAATTACTTTATTTATAAATATCTAGTTACAAAAATGTTACAAAAATTATACCACACATGCAATTACATTTTTAAACGTTATATGCTTAAATATTTCTCTGACAAGCCTTCAATAGAAATTCTTCAAAGAGTCAATAGGACATTAAGGCACACATTTCTTTCCAATTAAGTCCCCAACACTTCAACAAGGACATGCTCTCCTTCCCATTTCATTTGAAGCGATAATCCCATGCTTAGAAAGAGAAGCACCCTCGTATTACTTAAATTACCATTCGCCCAAGTAATCGCAAATCGCGAGTTATTTCTGCTCCTTTTATTCAAACGCAGGAGACATTAAGAAAACTTTAAAATGCCGTTTCTAAGACGTCGACGATTTAACGACGTTTGAATCGTGCTCACTGACGTCTGTAATTAAAAGGACGTTTCATAATTAGCCTAATTTAGGTGATTCGTTAAGGTAGGCGCCTTCACGCTTGCTGCCGGGGGGAGAAAATTGAGTTTAGGAGGTAAAAGGTCTGCAATGGGCTGTCCGGGAGTTTGCCGGAGAAGGACAGGAAATTAAGCGACTGGGAGGTAGGGGATGGGGAGCAATTCAGGTGGGGATTAAGGGACGTTGTGGTCAGCGAAGGATGGATTGACAAAGCAGCACTGGATGTGACCAGACGATGCATTTCAAGATGGTTAATGCCAAAGGGAATTCTGTATCTAAAGATAAATTATAATATTTTAACATGCTCAAATAATTTAGAATGTATTAATTAATATTGGCATAAATTATTAATATATTGACATCTTTATTATTATGTTGATATCAATTATTAATACATTGACATTTCTCTTTTAGATACTATATAAAATAGACGGATTAAAAAAAGGACAATAAATATTTTAAAAAATGACTGAAAGATTTGGATTGGTTCGTCGCTCTACTGTCATTTTGTGTACACTATAGGCTAAACAGACCGACATATCTATAGTTTAACGTGTATTCCGAACCCCACAGAAACATCCATGTCACTGCCGGAATTCGAAGCTGAATCCGTGGTACCAAGGGCCAGAGAGGTAACTAGTTGGTCATCATGCTGTAAAATGAAGGGAAGAATTCCCTTTCAATTAAGTCTAAATAATAACATTTATTAGTGGAAGAACTTGTGTGCTACTGAAATTATCATCATAATGTTCCTTTATCGCACGATCATGAAAAAAGATTAGTGACTATTCTATAATTGTGAAACAAAAGGTTTTATACAATTGATCTGTATTTACATTAAGAAAGATTGTAAACCAAAAATATTTTCTGAAAGACTATACAGTGTATAAAAGTATACCAATGACTATAATGAATTAAAAACTTTCATGTTTGGAGCGATTTTAAATTAATTTAATGTCTAGTTGCTAAAAATGTTTAAAAAAAAATACCGCAAATACAATTATTTTGTAAGACGTTATATGTATTAAATATTTCACTGACATGCCTTCAATAGAAATTCTTCAAAAAGCCAATAAGACATTAAGGCAGGCATTTATTTCCAATTAAGTGCCCAACACTTCTACAAGGACATGCTCTCCTTCCCATTTCATTTGAAGCGATAATCCCATTCTTAGAAGGAGAATCACCCCCATATTCTTAAATTACCATTCGCCCTCATAACCACAAATCGCAAGTTATTTCTGCTCCCTTCATTCAAACGCAGGAGACATTAAGACAAACTTTAAAACCCCGTTTCTACGACGTCGACGATTTAACGACGTTTGAATCGCGCTCACTGACGTCTGTAATTAAAAAGGACGTCTCATAATTAGCCTAATTTAGGTGATTCAGTAAGGTGGGTGCCTTCACGCTTGCTCCCGGGGAGAGAAGGGAGTTTAAGAGGTAAAAGGTCTGCGTTGGGCTGTCCGGGATTTTCCGGAGTAGGACAGGAAATTAAGCGACTGGAAGGTAGGGGGTGGGGAGGCAATTCAGGAGGGGATTAAAGGATGTTGTGGTCAACGGAGGATGGCTTGACAAAGCAGCACTGGATGAGACCAGACGATGTATTTCAAGACGGTTAATGCCAAAGGGAATTCTGTATCTAAAGATATAAATTTAAAAGCGTGGTAACAAAATATTTTGTGAGTTATGGAGATTAAATTACGTGACGGATGTTAACAAATTTTGCGTCATAATATATAGTAACATCATTGTAACGTTTGATGAATATTTTAGGAGAAAATATTTAGTTAGCGATTTTTAAATTTTTTCTTTTATCAAGTAAGAAATTCCTTTGTATTGAATCTGCTTCTTAAGCTGTTAAAAAAATTCTTACTTAAAATTAATCCACTTCTGCACTACGCACAATTTCACTGTAGATTTAATTTAATAACATAATATCCAAAAATTAACACTATTTTTTTATTCAAGGTTTAATATTATTTTTTGTGAAGGAGCAGACATTTCTTACGGATTAATAAAATTACAAAATTCATATTTTAAGTATTAGTTAAAAAACCATATTTAAATTATGATTATTTTTTCCACATATTTTATGGTTTGACTATTAGCCCAACTGCAAAACCGCAGCTTTAAGTACAACTATAAACTCCCAACTTTCTTCGATTTTATTTTTATTTTTTTATTATTTTAATATGAAATTAACAAATACCACGACAAAAACAGAAACCACAGAGAAATATACCACAAAAGTTTTGAAATATAATTAAATTAATTGAATTCAGTAAAATTACATAAGATATCTGTGTTTAAATCTGTTAATAAAATTATTGCTATTTTGAATTATTTAGTACGGTAAAACTTTCTTAAATTAATCTTATAAATAAATAATATCTTTAACATTTAATTGTATTATAATGAAATTATTAAGAATTTTACATCAAAGTATTGTTATATACAATATTATTACATAATGATCACCCATAAAAGATTTTCTGAAAGACTATTTCATTTGTAAAAGTATTTAAATAATTGTAATGAATTAAAAATTCGCACATTTGTAACAGTTTTAAAATAATTTAACACATAAATTACTCCATTTATAAATGTCTAGTTAATAAAAATATTTTTAAAAAGTACCAGAAATACAATTAATTTTTTAAAAAGTTATATGTCTTAAATATTTCTCTAGCATGTCTTCAATAGAGATTCTTCAAAAAGCCAATAAGACATTAAGGCAGATATTTCTTCCCAATTAAGTCCCCAACACTTCCACAAAGATATGTTCTCCTTCCCATTTCATTTGAAGCGATAATCCCATTCTTGGAAGGAGAAGCGCCCCCATATTCCTTAAATTACCATTCGCCCTCATAACCACAAATCGCAAGTTATTTCTGCTCCCTTCATTCAAACGCGGGAGACATTAAGACAAAGTTTAAAACCCCGTTTCTTCGACGTCGACGATTTAACGACGTTTGAATCGCGCTCTCTGACGTCTGTAATTAAAAGGACGTTTCATAATTAGCCTAATTTAGGTGATTCATTAAGGTAGGCGCCTCCACGCTTGCTACGGCGAGAGAAAAGGGAGTTTAAGAGGTAAAAGATTTGCATTAGGCTGTCCGGGATTCGCCGGAGTAGGACAGGAAGTTAAGCGACCGGAAGGTAGGGGTGGGTAAGCATTTCAGGGGAGATTAAGGGATGTTGTGGTCAACAGAGGATGGCTTAACAAAGCAGTACTGGATGCCACCAGACGATGCATTTCAAGAGAGTTAATGGCAAAGGGAATTCTGTATTGAAAGATATAAATTCAAAAGCATGGTAACAAAATATTTTGCGAGTTATAAAGATTAAATTAAGTAACTGATATAAACGAAGTTTGTATTACAATATATAGCAATATCATTGTAGCTTTTGATGAATATTTTAGGAAAAAATATTTAGTTCAGGATTTTTAAATATTTTCTGTTATCACGCGAGAAATTCCTGTGTATTTAATCTGTTTCTTAAGCTATTTAAAAAAATTATCTTACTTAAAATTTGTCCACTTCTGCATTAGACAAAATTTCACTGTTCATTTATTTTAATAACATTATACACATAATTTAACACTAATTTTTTCACACAAGGATTAATATTATTTCTGGAAAAGGAGCAGAAATTTCTACCGGTTATCAAATTACAAAAATCATATTTTAAATGTTAGTTAAAATCCCATATTTAAATTATGATTACTTTTCTTATAAATTGTATGGTTTGTTTATTAGTTCAACTGCAAAATTACAGCTTAAAGTGCAACTATAAAATCCCAGCTTTCTTCGATTTTCTTTTTATTTTTTTAATATTTTTACAAGAAATTAACTAATGCCATGATAAAAAGCCAAAGCACAGAGAAATTTAACACAAACTTTTGAAATATATTTAAGTTCGTTGATTTCAGTAAAAATTAAATAAGATATCTGTGTTTAAATCTGTTACTAAAATTATTTCTATATTGAATTACTTAATGCGGAAAAACTCTCTTAAATGGATCTTATAAATGAATAAAATTTTTAACTTTTACTTGTATTATAACGAAATTATTAAGAATTTTACATCAAAACATTATTATATGCAATATTATTCAATAATGATCACCAATAAAGTATTTTCCAAAAGACCATTTAAATTATAAAAATATACCAAATATTATAATGAATTAAAAACTTTCACGTTTGTAACGATTTTAAATTAATTTAATGCAAAATTACATTATTTATAAATATCTAGTTGCTAAAAAGGTTAAAAAAAATAGACAAATACAATTACTTTTTAAAAAGTTATGTGTCTTAAACATTTCTCTGACATGGCTTCGATAGAAATTCTTCAAAAAGCGAATAAGACATTAAGGCAGACATTTCTTTCCAATTAAGTCACCAACACTTCCACAAGGACATGCTCTCCTTCCCATTTCATTTGAAGCGATAATCCCATTCTTAGAAGCAGAAGCGCCCCCATATTCCTTAAATTACCATTCGCCCTAATAACCACAAACCGCAAGTTATTTCTGCTCCCTTCATTCAAACGCAGGAGACATTAAGACAAACTTTAAAACCCCGTCGTTTCTACGACGTCGACGATTTAACGACATTTGAATCGCGCTCCCGTCTGTAATTAAAAGGACGTTTCATAATTAGCCTAATTTAGGTGATTCATTAAGTTAGGCGCCTCCACGCTTGCTCTCGGGGAGAGAAAAGGGAGTTTAAGAGGTAAAAGGTTTGCAGTAGGCTGTCCGGGATTTGCCGGAGTAGGACAGGAACTTAAGCGGCCGGAAGGTGGGGGGCAATTCTGGCGGGGATTAAGGGATGTTGTGGTCAACGGAGGATTGCTTGACAAAGCAGCACTGGATCCCACCAGACGATGCATTTGAAGATGTTTAATGCCAAAGGGAATTCTGTATCTAAAGATGAATTATAACAATATATTAAATGTAATAAATAATTTGTACAATTTTATAATATAAATGGTCTTACAGAAAATTTCTTTGGTTTACAAAATTTTATGATTACGTCTACAGATCAATTGTATAATACCATTTATTTTCACTATTATAGAAATAGTCACAACTCTTTTTTCATGATCGTACGAGAAATGAAATTATGATGATAATTTCAGTAGTACTTAAGTTCTTCTAATAATAAATGTTATTATTTAGACTTATTTGAAGGGATATTATTTCTTCATTCCGTGTTTTATGCATAATATCTAAAAGTGAAATGCCAATACATTAATAATTGATATCAATATAATACTAAAAATTACCATATATTAATAATCGTTTTCAATATAATAATAAAATTGACAATATATTAGTATTTGGTATCAATATAACAATAAAAATGCCAATATTTTAATAATCGATTCCAATGTAACAATAAAAATGTCAATATATTAATAATTAATATCAATATAATAAAAATGTCACTATTAATTAACGCATTCTAATAAATTTGTGCATGATAGAATGTTATAATTTATCTTTAGAGACATAAATCCCTCTGGCATTAACTGTCTTAAAATGCATCGTCTGGTCGCATCCAGTGCTATTTTGTCAAGCTATCCTCCGATGACCACAGCATCCCTTAATCCCCGCCTGAATTGCTTCCCCACCCCCTACCTTCCAGTCGCTTGATTTCCTATCCTACACCGGCAAATCCCGCACAGCCCAATGAAGACCTTTTACCTTCTAAACTCCATTTTCTCTCCCCGTGAGCAAGCGTGAAGGCGCCTACCTTAATGAATCACCTAAATTAGGCTAATTATGAAACGTCCTTTTAATTGCAGACGTCAGTGAGCGCGATTCAAACGTCGTTAAACCGTCGACGTCGTAGAAACGGGGTTTTAAAGTTTGTCTTAATATCTCCTGCGTTTGAATGAAGGGTGCAGAAATAACTTGCGATGTGTGGTTATGAGGGCGAATATTAATTTAAAGAATATGGGGGCTCTTCTGCTCCAAAATGGGATTATCGTTTCAAATGAAATGGGAAGAAAAGCATGTCCTCGTGGAAGTGTTGGGGACTTAATTGGGAAGAAATGTCTGCCTTAATATCTTATTGGGTTTTTGAAGAATTTCTATTGAAGGCATATCAGAGAAATATTTAAGACATGCAACTTTTTTTTAAAAGTAATTATTTTTATCGCATTTTTAAAAAATAATTTTAGCAACTAGATATTAATAATTACAGTAATTTTGCGTTATACTAATTTGAAAAAGTTACAAATGTGAAAGTGTTTAATTCATTACAATAATTTGTATACTTTTATAAATTAAATTGTCCTTCAGAAAATCTTTTATTGGGGATCATTATGTAATAATATTGTTTTGATGTGAATTTCCTTATAATTTCATTATAATGCAATTAAAAGCTATAGATTTTATTTATTTCCAAGTTACATTAAGAAAGTTTTTCCGTACTAAGTAATTCAATTTAGCAATAATTTTATTTACACATTTAAACACAGATATCTTATTTAATTTTTACTGAAACCAATGAACTTAATTATATTTCAAACGTTTTATGGTAAATTTCTCTGTAGTTTGGTTTTTATTGGGACATTTGCTAATTTCATGTTAAAATATAAAAAAAAAAAAAGAAAAATTGAAGAAAGCTGTGATTTTATAGTTGTACTAAAAGCTCTGGTATTGCAGTTGGGCAAATAGCTCAAACCACAAAATACATATAAAAAATTATCATAATTTAAATATGGGATTGTAATTAACACTAAACATATGAATTAAGTTATTTTATAATCTGTAAGACATTTCTTCTCCTTAACAAAAAATAATATTAATCCCTGGGTAAAAAAATAGTGTTAATCTTTGTGTATTATGTTATTAAATGAAATTGTGTGTAATGCAGGATTTGATTAATTTTTTGTAAGATTTTTTTTTGAAATACGCTTAAGAAACTGACTGGAATACAATGGAAATTCTCACTTCATAGCAGAAAATATTTATAAATCGCGAATTAAATATTTATTCTAAAATATTCCTCAAAAGATACTGTGATGTTACTATATATTATGATGCAAACCTGTTTAGATCTGTCACATAATTGAATCTCTATAACTCACAAAATATTTTGTTACCACGCTTTTGAATTTATATCTTTAAATACAGAATTCCCTTTGGCATTAACCATCTTGAAATGCATCGTCTGGTCGCATCCAGTGCTGCTTTGTCAAGCCATCCTCCACTGACCATAACATCCCTTAATCCCCGCCTAAATTGCTTCTCCACCCCCCACCTTCCAGTCGCTTAATTTCCTGTCCTACACCGGCAAATCCCGGACAGGCTAATGCAGACCTTTTAATTCTTAAACTCCATTCTCTCTATCAGGGAGCAAGCGTGAAGGCGCCTGCCTTAATGAATCACCGAAATTAGGCTAATTATGAGACGTCCCTTTAATTACAGACGTCAGTGAAAGCGCGATTCAAACGTCGTTAAATCGTCGACGTCGTAGAAACGGGGTTTTAAAGTTTGTCTTAATGTCCCCTGCGTTGGAATGAAAGGAGCAGAAATAACTTGCGATTCGTGGTTATGAGGGCGAATGGTAATTTAAGGAATATGGGGCGATTCTCCATTCCAAGAATGGGATTATCGTCTCAAATGAAATGGAAGGAGAGCATATCTTTGTGAAAGTGTTGGGCACTTAATTGGGAAGAAATATCTGTCTTAATGTCTTATTGGCTTTTAGAAGAATTTCTATTGAAGACATGTCGCAGAAATATTTAGGTCATATAAGTTTTTTAAAAAATAATCGTATTTGTGGTAATTTTTAAATATTTTTAGCAACTAAACATATGTATATAGAGTAATTTTGTCTCTTAAATTAATTAAAATTGTTACAAATGTGAGTTTTTAATTCATTATAATTATTGGTATATTTTTATAAACTATGTGGTCTTTCAGATTTTTTTTTTTTTTTGGTTGGGGGGGTGTTTACAAGTGTTTTTTATGCATCTACAGATCAATTGTAATAATACTTTTATTTTCACCATCATAGAAATAGTCACTAATTTTTTTTCGGGATCATTCGATAAATTAGTTATTTCACTAATAAATATTATTATTTTGACTTATTTAAAGGGAAATTTTTTCAGTCCTTTTTTAATTATTTATTGTCCTTTCTTTAATCAGTGTATTATATATAATATCTAAAAAAAAGGCTAATATATTAATAATTGATATCAATATAATAAAAATTTCAATATATTAATAATTGATATCTATATAATAATAATAATAATGTCGAGCTTGCACCCTATAGGTTAAGAATCCCTGCACTAGCTGATAAAGAATTTAAAGTAAAAATTTTATTTATTCAATTAAAAATATAAATAAAATGTTCAATAATAAACTATAAATATTATTTTGACATTAAAACTTTATTACCTTAAATCATTTTAATTTAGTTCTAAAAATAAAATATAGAGCTATAATTGCAATATAATTTCAATAATTCTCTAACCCAATAATTGGCCTAACAATGGGCGTGCATTTAACATAAGAATATATATGCGATTTGGACCATATTCATATATATATATTATGTGATATGTGACCAAATATGTACTTGACCATATAATATTCCCAGTGAGACATTTATTGCAACATTGTCGTTAAAAAGACCATATTCATTACCTAATAAATCTTTTTGTAGTATTTTCGCAGGTTTTCTTCTTTATTATACACAAATGTATATTATACATAATACACATATTGAGCATGCATTCAGAAGTAGGAAGAAGTATATCCACCTTCTACTTAAAATTAAAGCCATCCCTATGTAATCTGCCATATATTTAATACACATGTAATCTTCTGCCCACTGTCAATTCAAATGTAAAACAAATATCTATCCAATCTTTGCATAACTATATGTCCACAGATAGATAAAAATCAATTGTTATTAAAGCAGATATCCTCCCATTAAATAATATGATATGTGGAAAGCAAATAATATGCAGTAGTGAGCCTAAAAATAACGTTGATTAATATCTGTACTTTTTTATTTCTTTATATTTTGAAGAAAAGCAAGTAAGTCTTTGATAAATACTTATTTTCCTTCATCTTCTATGACGGTTAGTAATGCTCTTGCTATTTAGAGGTTAAACTTTTAGATTTAAGATAAAAGTATGGGTCAGACAGGATCAAATCCTCTTACAAAATGTTATTTTGAGTCCAAGTCGTGGCATTAAATTTGAAAGTTTGAAGTAATATTCTTCTTCAAAAACATTTTATAGTAAAAAGGGATTATAAAGATAAATAAAAAAAAAATTGTGTCGCAGATAATCCTTAATCTATTCAAATATTTTGGTGTTATATTATGCCAAAATTTGTGAATATATTTCTATCAGGTAAAGATAAAAAAAATAAATTGCTGGTTTAAAAAATAATATTTTTGAGAAAAACCTCCAAAATTTTAATGCATAAGATTTTGTAAATTATTGAAGAAAAAAAAAATTATATGTAAAATCATTTATTTTTAAATTGCAATATAACGTGTGATTTATTTCCATAATAAATAAAAAAATTGTTCCTATTCCCATTAATAATGTTTTATTATTTTTACTTTCGGTAACCACTCAGTGAAAATTCTAAAATATAGTTAGCATGTAAGACTTCTCGGAATTTTAATTAAACATTTGAATTTTTAATTGATAAATAATACATTTAGGAACAATAACTTTTAAAATAATTTTTAATTACAATTAATGAAAAGTTTTTATAACATTTTTAAAAGAATCACACTGAGATTATTACATGAGATTACTTAGATTATTGAGAACTTTCATAATAAATTATGAAAATAAAGTGCATTGTGTATGTTATTTAAAATAGTAAAGGATTTCTTCAGATTTTATGCAGTTTAAAAAAGTATTATAATAATTATAGTTATAATATTTTTATATTATTATTACTGAATTTCTAAATTAAATAAATTTTGTTATTCATTTTATGGAGAGGATAGTGTCATGGGTAAGCTATAAATAAATAAAGAAAATATTTTGGTTCATAATACTTCACAGACACATAGACTTTTGAATGCATAGACTTTGACTATATGTTTAGTATTTTTGGATTGTCTGGACAAATATTTTCCTCACTTCCTAGCTTATTAAATAAGGATAATTTCTTCTTATGAATTTAACTAAAAAGGATGTTCACATAAAATAAATTCCAAGAAAGCAGTAGATGTGGTGGGTTAAATACTGATAATATCGCATCAGTATGTAAAGGATTATACTACTACCTCGGTGCTTAATTACTTCGATTTAAATGAAATATATTTGTTCAATTTTCAAAATATTTATGATAATTAATTTTAAATATTTATTAATTAAATATTAATTTTTACACATTAATGTGATATGAAAATATAAATTTAAAGTAAGCAATAAAAAAATTCTCAAATTTTTAATAACGTACTAATTAGAATATTATTTTTAATGAGCAAAATTAACTATTTTTAAAAATTATAATTAATTAAATTATCTTTATCTATAAATTGTATGTACAATTTTAGTTATGTTTTTGTAATAGAATTAAAATTTCGGAAAATATTTCGTTAAAACAATTTTTTTTTTTTTTTTTTCAAACAAATTTTTATATCGTTATAAAATGAGACTCTATTTCTTGAATATTTAAAAAACATTAGATTTAGGTTTAATTTTTAAAAATTATCTAAGTGACCTATACAAAATTTTAGTAGCGTTTAATTGCAATTCCTCCTAAAAATTTTTCAACATATTTAAATTCATTACATTTTTTAATGGAAAAATATATAATTCAACCTGATAATAAATAAAATATAATCCTTTTTAGATTTATTTATTTTAGTTTAATATTTCATAATAAATATTATATAATTACCTTTTATTAACCAAAAATTCAGTAGTTCTGAAAATAATGTTTTCCTAAATCTTTCAATTGTAAAAAGTTTCTATATATAAATCATATAACTCATAAAAATATATATTTTTATGAGTTATATATTTATAATATATATATATATCCCAGTATCTCCAAAACATCACCGTAGAAAAATGTATTCGAATTCTATTACTTTTACCCTCGATACAATTCTAAAATAAGAATTTCATTATTTCCCATACAATACCAGAATAAGAAAAGTATTCGTGATAAGTAGCCTGTAAAATAAACATTATACTGGAAGAAACATAATTATGTTAGTGAATAAAAGAGATTTTACTCAAGCAAACAATCTGAAGTATTCAGTTGTCCTATATTCCTAGCTAAAAATATATACCCTTCATTGTTAAAGATTATTTTAAATCTTATTCACACTTTCTAACTTGCATTAAAAATAGTCTGTATTTTCTGACATTACTAAAAAAATTCAAAGGAACTGTGAGTCTACGAATTTTCACTGATTATTTGTAAGTAAAAGTATTTGTTTGATGTTTTATTATAAATAATAGGGAATTTGTGCAAACAAAAGTATATTTTTATTTTATTATAAATACAGATAAACAATTAAATTACTAAACATCAATGAATCATGATTTTCAATATTTTTTCTTTGACAAACTTTGTCTTTTCTTTGGAAATGACAAATTCTTACATGTCGGGCGATCTAGGTGGCCAGATCATTCGTTGGAACTGTCCAGAATGTTCTTCAAACCAATCGCGAACAGTTGTGGCCCGGTGATCAAAACAGTTGTTTGGGTACGTAAATGGCATAGCTACAATTTAAATGTTCGGTCCAAAGAAAACAAAATAAAAAAAGCCATTGTCTCATCAGCAATGCTCTAGGTTTCCAATAACGTTTCACCTTGAAGTCCCCATGCAAGGCAGCATTTAATTATCCTGCTATATAGTATATGTCCATGATCTCGTCTTTTCCACAGAGCTGGCAATTTGGGCCATCAAAAGTGCCAATAGGGTACAGATGGCTCGCCAAACAGTTATGGACCGTAGCAAGTCTCAACATCGTAGCTGCCAAGAGAATGAAATTTCATACTCTCGGCACACTCTTGACACAGTGGATCTGGGAATGTTGAATTCCCTAACGATTTCCGAAATGGCATGACCCATGCGTTCCATTTCCGCGTTCAAGAATTCAGTCATCATCAGCATGAATAACTTGAACAAGCAAAGCTCTGGTTCTACGCGATAATTGCTATCCCATGACTTTTGTCACTTCGAGAATTAGCATGGCATAATCCGATAATAATATATCTTTTAGCTACCTAGGACGTTACCAGAGTGCACCACGGGGAGGTAGGTCTACTGTTACACCCCTGAGTTTCAATATTAAGTGGATATTTCTCGAATTTGATGATTGCATATACATGCTAATATTCTACAACAATGAATATTTTTTCACAAAATGCCAGATGTTTAACATTATTTACTGTTGGTTATAATTTTCTTGCAGAAGTTCAATCTGAGTCGCAGCGGCTTTAGTGCGTTGGGTATTCGGATCACGTATGCTTGGTTCTAAATTCGACTATAGATTTAGAACAAAAACTCTTCATGTCTATTTCAGGATGCGTACGATTCATATCTAACCAAGAATGTCCTTTCGTTGAACTTGTAAAAGGAGGGACGGATAATTTGGGGTGTTCGTTTAAAATTATGATAACGCAATTGACGCAATGGTGACCACATTGCTGCCAATATTATAGATGCGCATTTGAGGTCTATTAACAGTGATATAGCAGCAGTAGTTAATCTTTCATATATTGCAAAAATTCTGATACAATGGCTATAGTTTGTAAGTATTTCTTGAAATCAGTAGTTCAAACTCTTTTCATTCCTCTCAAAATTCCTTTTCCGCATTAAAAATCATAACTACCATATTTTATTCAATTAATCCTAGCAAAAATGAATAGCAAAATTTTTATTAGAAAACGTAATTCATTGTACGAATAATACATAATACATATAGATAAAAAATATGCTTAATTAAATATAAAATTAGTTACCATATATTATAAAGTTAGATAACCTAATGTCAAAAGTGATCAATCATTTAAATATCATCAGTCATTCATGAAATGGGTGACCGAATTTACTAAATTTTCGTTTTGTATAATAAATAATCAAAAATAGGATGATTAATTATGATACTATGGCTAAAATTATGGGGTTCTATGACAAAGCCAACCGTAGAGCTATAACATTTATCGCTTCTGCTATAGAAACCATTAATATGCAATTATATCACTTTAATTTGTATGATATTGCTATTCATTATTATGATAAACCGCTATGTTTATTGTAATATGGTATTCTCTGTGTTTACTTCTTTCATATTTTGTTTACTTTTTCAAAACTTTATACACATGTTCATTGTATTACATGAATTTTGCAAACTTGAATTCACATTCAAGCTCCATTTAATTGCAGGTTCCTAGTATTTTACAATATAAAAAATTCAGTCGTCCATTTGCTCGCCCTTTTAAAATCAAAATAAAGAAAAAAAATGCTGAAATCTGCTCGGCAAATTTTATCTTATCATGTGTGAACATTCGAGAATTGATGAATAAACTCAGGAGTATGCCAATGTTTAATAATGCGCGAGATATATGAAGCAATTGATTGGAATACAACAAGAATGGCCAAATTCAAAAGCCACATGAATATAGCAATGTTGAATAGATCAAGAACTTCATGAAGATTGAATTGTTCAAGAATTTTTTAAAGAATATACAAAAGTAAGATAAATGAAGAATGAAGTATTCCAAATTCTACAAGAAACGTTATCACATACAATACCCAAAATAATATATCCCATTTTGAAAATTCTATGCTTAAATGAAGAATGAAGTATTCCAAATACAATAAGAAGCACTATACAGCTGAATAGGCATAGGAAAATGCCAAAAGTGATAAATAGGCAACTTCAAGAAGAAGGAATTGTTCAACGCACTACGAGTACTTATAGCCATTGGATATACAAATGTTTAAAATTCCAAGCCAAGATGTTAAAAGTGCTGCAAAACCATACTACAAAACACTTCGAACAAAAGCCAAATTCTCCACAAAATTCCTAACGATAAGATTCGTTCCATTAAGACTAACGTTATTTGAAGCATTTCAAGAGTTAAGAGGCCCAAACTACCATTTTTCGGTAAAATGTGCAATGGAGTTTTATTTGCTTGACCCTCATTTTCGGATAACGTCACGGACCCCTAACCAGGACAATATCATGTTCTCACATGATAATAATCATTAAAAAGTTAAAAATTATTTTACTAATAATATATGGAATTTTTAAAATTTTGAAGTCGATTCAATGACGTGCTACAGTTTTTCAAGGTTTCTTTTCCGTGCCTGTTTATAAAATTTGGCGAAATATCGCACAATCGAGTTGCAACCAACAGCGTTTCAAATCGCCAAGCAGCTATAGAAGAAAAGTACGGAAATTTTTCGCAAAATTATTCAGATATCTGGTTGCTTCTTACGACTGAATATTAATCATAGAAAAATCCACTCCAGCCTTTAAATCTAATCTGGATCACTAAAGGTTTTAGATTTAAAATCCAGAATTCTTTATCAATCAGAAATTAATTATTAAAAATTTGAAATATATTCTGATTAAAATTCGTATTTATCGATATTTTGCTGCGCATTCTTTTTTTTTTTTTGATAACAATTATCATTTAATTCATTTAAAGTTAAAGAAAAACTTTTATAAGAAATGTGTTGAACTTAAGAGCCTCAGGTATAAATAAAATAGTATCATATCGTATTTTTAAAAAGTTGAATATTTAAACTTTATATAATAATTGCAGATAAGCGTTTAAATAAAATAAAATATAAATCTATTTAAATGCTTGTTTCATAAGGATTTTTATCAACATATTATAGAACTTCGACATAGTAAAAAAAGTTTTCTCTTGTAACTTTTTAATTTTCTATTTTCAAAGCAAATAAAGTGTTAGCATTTTCAGACAAATTTAATAATTAAGGAAATGAATAATTTAATTAAATAAAGTTATAGAAATAATTTACCACTTAAAAAAAAAAAAAAAAAAAAAAAAATTTTTTTTTTTTTTTTTGTAGGAAATGGAAATATTTTAGTAAGTATATTCATACTGATTTAGTGAACATTGACTTCCCATCGACAATATTTCGAAATTATTATGAAAGTTTGTGTACAAATAAATATTATTACTTGCATTTTGTTAGATTTGAATAATTTATGAAGTATAATTGGGGTTGTTTTGAAATATAATAAAATAATTGCTTTCAATTAATAATATACACAGTAATAAAGCAAACATAAATTCCGCTTAAGAATTTTAGTTTGTCATGTGTGACTTTGATTTCTCAATGACTTCTTCAACTTAAGTAGAATTTTGCACGAATGATAATGATAGAGTGATAATGAAATTAACTTTTATGTACATTAGGGGTCCTTAGGAGATAATTTTGTAAAAAAAATTACTTAGCGATAATAATATAATTAGTGAAATTACCATAAAAAAGCATCTGTTAATTTTTTAACGTTCAATTCATTTTTAACCAACAATATTTTATTTTATGAATGAAAATAGCGATGTTATATCCATAATATTTTAAATTTATAAATTATTGTTATGCAATTTTTCTACGAATATTTTTAAATTGAATCTCTCGTATTTATCTTGAAGTAAATGCCTTTTAATTTAATGATTTTATTAAGTTCTAAATATTAAAAACTTGCTTCAAAAATATATTGAAATACGCAAATTAAAGTAAAATGAATCGCGCACACGAATTACACATTTTATGCACTGGAAGTTCATAATCATTTCAAAATACTATACAAGGCACGTAACAGATTGATTTATTATAAATATTAGTAATAGTTAGAATCCACAATGTATTCTCACAAGAACTATATAGGGACCTCGCGCTAAGAGAAAAAAGAAAAATTTTAAAATAAATTATTCTCGAGATGTGTGGCAGTGTTCCATCGTTTTAAAAATTACAAGTTAGTTAGTCATGGCGTTGTTAATTGTAGTTAAGGTTTTGCGTTGTAGTGATTGTTTTGCTACTAAGTAGTCTTCTTTGCGTTGTTGAAAATAAATGATATATTTGTGTCAACGTCTTCTCTCAATTCTAACATTTCAAAAATCATATTAGCCTTATGCTCAGCCTTTTTCAGAAACCAATACTACTATTATAAAGAAATTATACTTATGGGAAAGTTTCAAAATTTTAATAGTAAATATTGATTTGGAATACTTTCTTATGACAGTAATATTATTATTTGTTTATTCATAGGTTTGAATATAATATAGAAAAACCCTTGGAAATTTCATCAAACAGCAAGCCGATGCAATACATTGACTATATCTCCCTCCAACAGCGCAAGTGGTTTAGATTGATATTCAGATGTTAAGATATAACAACGTTCTAAAAGAATGAAAATATGGGTAACAAACATTATTTATATAAAAAGTAATAAGTAACATTAATAAAAACAAAGTAATGCTTTATACCCACGAAAACGAAAATATTTATTTTTGAAAGCCCCAAAGAAAATTTATGTTTTACTTGTACTTTTTTTTAGTTTATTTATTTGTATGAATGTTGTATAGTATATTAATACATTTAAAAAAATGTCTCCTAAAGTAAAACACATAATTGCTGAATGTTGATGTAGCTAGTCATCGTCTTGATATATCTTTTAGATCAACACTGATAAAAAGTTAAATATTTGGGTTTTATACTTTTTGACAGTCTGCTCGTTTCTGGAAGAAAAATTTATTATCTTTCACACAATTAAAAAACTGTTATGTGTATAGACTGTTAATTATGTTCTGCCAAAACAAATATGTTAATTAATATCAGAAGAAAACCAGAAATATTAATTTTTTAGTTATTTGCATTACATTATGAAAACTTTTATCTTTATTGGCTTTGAATTAATATTACAATTATTCGTGATGCATGTCAACATATTCTGTTTTCAGTTTTTTGGAAAGAAATATTACATTTTAAAAGCAAATTAAAATTATTTATTTCATTATTTTTGAATTAGTTGAATTATGGAAACAAATTTTTTAATAAAACTAATCAGGACATTTAATTAAATATATCCATTGTTATTATTTTTAGTTCATAAAAGAAAATATGTTGTAGTTTAGAAATATAAATATTAATATTTAATCATCATTGTTAAAATGTACATTTTGATAGGTACTTGCAATAAGTTACAGCTAAATATCTAATTTAGTGAGCCTTGCTTATTACAGACTAGGAATACAACGATTCTTGATTTTACGTTGAAATGAAAAATTGTCGAATTTTTTTGTAAGTTACTACAAGATACATTACGAAGTTATCATTTTAAGTTCATAATATACAACAGAATTTATATAAAATGCGAATATTAATATTAGTTTATCCTTATATTGAAAGCGTTGATAGAAATCCTGGCAAACATGTGGTGTCATGGATTTTTATAGTGGTTCGAAATCCACTTTAAGCCATAGTTGCCGGTCTCATATGACTGTATAGCAAAACGGAGCCAAGTCAGACATCTATCTATGGGTGTTATCACAACAGAAGCTGACCCCTTTCCCTTCAATTATGAATCCATATGATCTCATGGGCTTGGTCTAGTTTATCAAGTAGGATAAGAAACAATAGCACAAAATTAAATCTGGGAGTTAACACCTTTTTAAGGAAGGGCTTTCCAGCCTGAGGATTTAATGGTCGCATGCTGAGCAAACACATTGAAGGTTTCGTTTAAACTTCATTTATTGGATAATAACTTTGTATTAAAAGCTTAATGCAATATCTAGCAGGAAATTGGAATATAAACATAAAATATTAAAATATATTCTATTTTTAAATTTATATCTTTTTTCATTCTAAATGTATAATGTCCAAATAAATTTTCCTTCATTCAAGATAACAGGTTTTGTTTACGTAAAATATCATGATTCAAAATTCAGATGAAAAAACATACATTTATTTTTCACAACTATATTTTGCATACAAATTATGCTATACATTACAATGAAAACAAAAAAAAACTTCTCACCGCAGTTTCATGCATAATCTAATGGAAGACGAACACAATAAATTACAATATAAAATAACGCAATCCATTTATTCCAAACTGAAAAATAAAAATATTCTAAACAGTAATAACAAAAATTGCTTCTCTAATTCCAGCAAAGAAACAAAGCGATTCTTCTTTTTTCCGCCAGACAGAAACCCCCTTCTTTAATTTATTGCGGACTATTTATCGGGATTCGCAAATTTCGAATTTCACTCAACATATCCAAGTCATTTTAACATTCTTTATTGAATTGCAGTCTTTACTTCATTCTTTGGCCATGTCAAATCCAATTTATGTGTCGTGTTTATTTATTCCCTCTCTTTCTCCTAATCTTTCTTAGACCCCCAACCACCACCTACTCTTTCTTCAAGTTCTTACAATGGGCGGTAAACAACACGTCTTGCTGATAAGAAGAACAAATCGCTGAAAGGTTTGCAACTGAAGGAAATCCTTCTAGGGAGTGGATGAAAGATAAATGATTTGGAGATTTCCCCCTCTTTTTTCCTACAACAGCTTGCAGATATTCACGACAGCGGATTTTGACAGAGAATATGTTAAATAGTGTAATGCGAAAGAGATTGTTGATGAGTGCTATTTGTAAACACTGCTACAATGGATTCGGTTTAAAAAGTATTGTTAAACATTTTTTATGGTATATAAGATTACTTCATTTATCACTGGATTTTAGTTGTTAAGTTTTCGTTAGAATTATTACAATAATTTAATAAAATACTAAAATTTTATAGTAATACATATTAAATATTTCAAGTTATCCTAAATAATAAAGCTTTATGTATTTATTATGCATTATTAATGGGCTCGGTCTAATCTAACAAGCGGTACAAGAAAACAACAGCACAACAGAATGAAATCTCGGAGTTAACAAACTTCTAAGGAAGGGGTTTCCAGCCAGAAGAATTAACGGTCTCATGCTCAGCAAAGACATAAGGTTTCGTGTCAACATCATTTAGTGGATAATGACTTAGAAAACATAATACAGTATCTATCAGACCATTGAAATACAGATTTAAAATATTAAAATATATTGCTTTTTTTAAATTTATATCTTTATTCATTCTAAACGTATAATTTTAAAAAAATTTTCCCCATTGAAGATAACAGATTTTGTTTACGTAAAATATCATAATTTAAAATTCAGACGAAACAGACAGACATTTGTTTTTCACAACTATATTTTGCATACAAATTATGCTATACATTACAATAAACAAAAAACTTCTTACCGCAGTTTCATGCGTAATCTAATGAAAGAAGAGCACAATAAATTACAATATAAAATAACGCAATCCATTTATTCCAAACAGAAAAATAAAAATATCTAAAACAGTAATAACAAAAATTGCTTCTCTAATTCCAGCAAAGAAACAAAGCGATTCTTCTTTTTTTTCCACCAGACAGAACCCGCTTCTATAATTTATTGCGGACTATTTATCGTGATTCGCAAATTTCGAATTTCACTCAACACATCCAAGTCATTTTAACATTCTTTATTGAATTTCAGTCTTTAGTTCATTCTCTGGCCATGTCAAATCCAATTTATGTGTCGTGTTTATTTATTCCCTCTCTTTCTCCTAATCTTTCTTAGACCCCTCCACCACCACCTCTTTCTTCAAGTTCTTACAATGGGCGGTAAACAACACGTCTTGCTGATAAGAAGAACAAATCGCTGAAAGGTTTGCAACTGAAGGAAATCCTTCTAGGGAGTGGATGAAAGATAAATGATTTGGAGATTTCCCCCTCTTTTTTCCTACAACAGCTTGCAGATATTCACGAAAGCGGATTTTGACAGAGAATATGTTAAATAGTGTAACGCGAAAGAGATTGTTGATGAGTGTTATTTGTAAACACTGCTACAATGGATTCGGTTTCAAAAGTATTGTTAAACATTTTTCATGGTATGTAAGATTAGTACTTTATATTTCAGCGAATTTTATATTGTGAAGTTATTATTAAAATTATTATAAAACTTATTAATATTATATTATTATTGCAGAACATGAAAATTGTGATGCACTTTAAAAAAATTCAAATACTACATTTTTTATTTTAATATTTTGCAAGTATTTAAAGTTATATTAAATAATAAAAATTTATGTATTTTTTATGTATTGAACTCTATTTTTTCAGTACATGTTTTACACTAAAATTGGCAAAGAATCTTCAAACAATTCAAAGATATTGAATTGAAAAGAATCCTTCTTACGGGAGAATAAAAGTTAAAAGTTATATTAAATAATAAAAATTTATGTATTTTTTATGCATTGAACTCTATTTTTTCAATACATGTTTTACACTAAAATTGGCGAAGAATCTTCAAACTATTCAAAGATATTGAATTGAAAGTAACCCTTCTTACGAGAGAATAAAAGATGAATGATTTGATAATTTCTTTCCCTTTCTCTACTATGGCTTACATATATTCCTAGCCGCAGATTTTGACAGAAAATAGGCTTAATAGTGTAATACCAGAAAAAAAATATTGATTAATATTAAATGTAAATGCTATAATGTATTCTGTTTTAAAAGTATATTGTTAAGTACTTTTTCAGATATGTATATCTTAATTTATAGTTGGAACTGTTAACTTTTTATATGTATTACTTCACGAAGTATGTACGTAATAGTCAGTGTTTCAATTATCCCGATGAGAATTAAAAAAATGGTAAGGCCTGCGTATAAGACTTTATAATTTGATAGTATATTTTTACATCTTTACATCTTGTTTTTAGTTTTTTATCTTTTACATTAGGTTCATAAAAATTAAAAATTTATAGATTATTTTTATCACGGAACAGTCTTAATATAAATACCGAATTTCCCGAGAAAAAATTATTATTGTAGTTTCCTGTCTATAATTCGTAACACCCTTTAGCCCGTGAGATTAATATTTCGATAAAATAAAGATCTTGTATAAATTGCAGTAACGTGTAATCAACAAGTCATTCGCGACTATTCTTTTACATAATACATACCAATTATGTTTCATTTTTATACCTATATCATATAGTTAATAAAAGATTTTTTTTTTAATTTTAAAGATCACTTTTGATGGCACAAATCATAAAAAAAAAAAAATTTTGTTATAAATTTAGAATAGTACGAACAGGGAAAAAGATATGAATTTATGAATTATGGATCAAATAAAAACGACATTTTCAAAGGATTTATAATCTTCATTTTTTTTTCTAGAAACTTAGAAATATTGATCAATATTGATAATATTATCTTGATATTGATAATATTATCTTGATCAATATTATCTTATTAATTTGTAAGAATTTTAATTATTATTGAAAAGAAAATATTTTATAAAGCATTTTTAATTGTTATTTATATCATTCCAAGCATTGTTTACCCACAAACATGAACTGCAATGTGTTATGCGTGCCACATTATGCTCAATTTTGTAAATGTTCGATTTCTTTATCTTCAATGTTGTTTTCTCTTTATATTAACTTGGCATACTTTTTGGTGTAAATTACTTTGTGTAGAAACACAGAGTAAATTTCGTCTATTTTTATTGAACAAAATTATTTTAGGTGGCATTTTTATAGAACTGATTATGAGAAAATTCGTTTTATAAAATGAAAGAAAATGTACACAATTTATTTACAATAGTCTATAATCCGCATCTTGAAATTGTAAGGCGTTTTAGCATATAATCCATGAATTATCAGCAGAAAATTACGATACTTCATGTTTCGATACACATAATGAAAACCAGAAATTCACCAATGGAATTAACATGAGTTTGTTGAAAAAATATATGCAACTCTGCCATTTACACAGTATTAATTAAATGAATACATGGTCACTTTCCCTGATGCACATGTCAATTAGCGCAAACCTCTTCTTACAGAGCATAGTACTTATTCTGAAGAACACGCCATCCACCGAAGCGTAACACGTAAATGTTGTTAATGGCCAAATCTCGAAAGACATAGTTGGAAAAGCCAAATCGAGCATTTTATAAATCCTACTTACTTTGATACAGTCTATTTGCCAGAATTATATACCAACTTGTTCACACCATCCAATATAGCATAATACTTTTTCCAAATCTGAAGTATTTGTCAGTTTATAACCACTGAAGATTAAGACATAGTTGTCGTTTATTGTCTGGTCAAGCAAGATGTAGTTTCAAAATCTATTTAGATTTCATAGTGGTTGCATTTAAGTATTTGTTAAGCGCAAAAAGAACTTTTTGCACGCCAATTTATAGTTAAAAGTTTTCGAAATTTTTCTTTGATAAAATTGCATTATATTTAAAAATGGAATTTTTTTTTTAAATTATCAATCCCTAATATACAAGAATATGGAATATATATATATATATATATATATATATAACTATGCTAATTTCTCTTTTAAAATGACGGTGTGTTGATTTAAAAATCAGATGAGAAATTGAAAACAAAACAATGGATCCAAAAAAACACTTATCTCTTATCTAAATTCTTTTAAATGAATTTTATCTTTTCAGTAATTAGTAATTAGTTTCAGTAATTAGTATTAAAGTCAAAAGTTACGTAATTGGTTATTCTCAATTAGCCTATTTCATTTGAGATGCATTACGAATAACAAATTGTGAAGCAAAATATGGATGGTAGTATTTTATTTTCTAAAAATGATATTTAAATATTTTTTTAATTGAAAAAAGAAAGAAAAGTAAGCTAATTTCTGGGAACTTTATCATTTAAGATCATATTAACATCATTAAAATAGATAATGTTGAAATATCAACTTTTTCATAGATTTAATTTTTTTTATTTTTCACTTGAGTTTGAGACAAAAAAAATGTTTAATAGTTTTTCGACCTAAAAATATATTATTCTAAGACAAATAAATAATTCTGATAAGTTGATTATTTATAAACCCACATAAGTTTTAATTTAAGATCAGCAAAATTTGAAATCAATTTTAGACTTAAATTAATTGTATTTTAACATAATTTATTTCCAATTTTCTAAAAATTCTACGTCACTTCTTTAAAACTGGGATCAAGCAAACACTTAATATCAAATTAACACAAATATTAATTATAGATAAATACTATCATGTTCAACGTAATATATCTGAAATTAAGTTTTCATAAAATTAATGTGAGATCTCTCATTATGAAATTATAGGAATATATAAAACACATTTTTCGAATGGGTGTTCAGTTTAGAAACCCCAAAGAATGATTAGGATATAGACATTTCGCATAAAAGAGAAGTTGACAGTTCTCAATGACAAGAATATTCGCGATAAATTTTTAAGTTAAAATGCCCTTTCTTTGTACTTTGAAAGGAATATATTAACTTCTTGTCTAATGTCACTAACTTCTATCTTTTAATGTCACTTTTAATAATATCTATTTAATATTTCTGAAGCAAATTAGGATATACATTTAACACTGAATCTGTCACATCTTTGTCGTTCTGATGATATACGTGTTCGGACAAAATGCTCACTAACGTAGTGAATAACAACATATTCAATCGCCAATATTAATAAAATCAAAGCATTTACCACTAAATGTTAGTATATTATATTATACAATAGAAAATAATCGCTGAAATAAAATATTAATATATCTGAAGTGGGCATTTCCAAATGAAAACACATCATAAAATATATTTTAAAATACATACTTTAAACGAATAAAACTATTTTTCCGTAAATTTATAGGCCTACAGTAAAATTTAAAAGTAATAAAGCATATTTTTCTGAAATGGAACGTTGATAGCTTTGCAATTGTTATTCATTCATATCTTATATATTCAAGACTTCCATTTCTTGGGATTTTCTTTTCCTTCGAAACCGAAAAAGAACTTGATTCTTGATGTATCTCCTCCAGGATAAGTTTGAAATACCCTTTACATCAAAATATCCATTTAGAATTGCACTGCAAAAAATTGAGATTTATGAACGTGATATTTCTTACAGGTGTTCGCGAGAGGCCTTGAAAGAGAAAGAGATGGGTTATTTAAACATTTTCTCCTATGTTTCCGGTGTAATATTGTCGTTTTTATAGTATTCTTTTGAAATATACGACATTCGAATTTTACATTACCAGATGAATGAAATATGTCAGCGTTTTTTTGACACGAGCATATATCTTATTCATTGAAGTATAGCTAATATAAAATCATAAAAATCTACAATTTTCCGTGTTGTATTATTTATATGACGTCTTCAAAAGCATGAAATGCAAACATACTATATATAAGCTTTTAAAAAAATAAACAAAATATAAAACAGCATATTAAAAAGATATATTTCTTAAGGTAGCTTAATTTTTGTTGTTATAATGCTGCTGGCAATACAGAGACAGTTAATCTTTAGTATCAATAAGCAAGGATTACAAGCGTTGTAACTCATTTAGCACTACCTAGGTGGTGAGTGCAGATTGAAGATATGCTACGGACGTGAGTAACACTACCCCCACAACGCTCTACGATCCTATTAGACCGGGACCTATTGTTTGAATTGGATTCCAAACCACTACAAACATCCATGCCACCGCCGGACTCGAACCCGAAACATGGGTTACCGAGTGCCAGGGCGCTAGGCACTCGGCCATCAGGTTCCGTAACACTAAATCATAGCCTCTGCCTTTCTTAAGGCGGCCTGGTGGCCAAGTGGCTTACGCCCTTTTTTGGTATCACAGGCTTCAGGTTCGAATCCTGCCGTTGGCCCGGATGCTTGTTAGTGGCTGTCTACACTTTAAAATGCAAGCACTAGTCTGTTTAGCCATCGTGTGGGCATGATGACCGTATAGCGACAAAACCAAATCAAACTGCGTTTGAGATGATAAATGTGTTTGGACAAAATGTTTGCTAACGAAGTCAATAACAATATATTAAATTGCAAATATTAATAAAATCAAAACATTTAAATGTTCGTATATTATTCTATATAATTCAAAAACTTAATAAAATTGTAATAAATCTGAAATAATATGTTACTATATCTGAAGCGGGCATTTTCAAATGAAAACTCATCATAAAATTTATTCTAAAATACATACTTTAAACGGATAAAACTATTTTCCCTAAAATTTATAGGCCTACAGTAAAATTTAAAAGTAATAAACCATTTTTTTCTGAAATGGTACGTTGATAGCTTTGCAATTGTTATTCATTCATATCTTATATATTCAAGACTTCCATTTCTTGGGATTTTCTTTTCCTTCGAAACCGAAAAGAACTTGATTCTTGATGTATCTCCTCCAGGATAAGTTTGAAATACCCTTTACATCAAAATATCCATTTAGAATTGCTCTGAAAAAATTGAGATTTATGAATGTGATATTTCTTACAGGTGTTCGCGAGAGAGTTTCAAAAGAAAGAGATGGGTTATTTAAACATTTTCTCCTATGTTTCCGGTGTAATGTTGTCGTTTTTATAGTATTCTTTTGAAATATACGGCATTCGAAATTTACATTACCAGATGAATGAAATATGTCAGTATTTTTTTGACATGAGCATATATCTTATTCATTGAAGCATATCTAATATAATATCATAAAAATCTACAATATTTCGTGTTGTTTGATCTATGTGTCGTCTTCAAAAACATGAGATGTTAACATATTTTATTAGAAATATACTATAAAAAATTTTACATTATCGTAAAAAAATTGAAAAAAATATAAAACAACATATTAAAAAGATATATTTCGTAAGGTAGCTTAATTTATGTTGTTCTACTGCAGCTGGTAATGCGGACGTGAGTAACACTACTCCCACAATGCTCTAGGATCATATTATACAGGAACCTACTGTTTGGAAATATATGACATTCGAAGGTTACATTACCAGATGAATGAAATATGTCAGCCTTTTCTTCACGTGAGCATATATCTTATTCACTGAAGTATGGCTAATATAAAAACATAAAAATCTACAATTTTTCGTGTTGTATTATTTATATGCTCTCTAGAAAAGCATGAAATGATAACATGATATATCAAAAACATATTATACAAAATTGTACATAAGCTTTTAAAAAACTGAACAAAATATGAAACAAACTACAAAGATATATTTTTCAAGTTAGATTAATTTATGTTGTTCTAATGCAGCTGGCAACACAGATACAGTTAATCTTTATACCATTAAGCAAGTACTACAAGCATTGTTACTAATTTAGCACTACCCAGAAGGTGAGCGTAGCTTGAAGATATGCTACGGGCGCGATTAATGCTGGAAAGAAAATGCAAGACACTCATTCCTGCCTTATACGATATTTAAGACAGTTCGTAACACATTGACCGTAAAGCGATAAAACATGTTATATATAGAAAGAAAATAACGTTTAGATACTAAATTGAACTCGAATATTTTGAGCTAAAAAACAGTTACATTTAAATTGTATCTGAATAGTATCTGTTACAATTGAAAGTAATATCATTGTTGCATATTACTTAAAGATATTCCGTTGTTCTAATGCAGCTGGCAATACAGAGACAGTTAATCTTTATGCCATTAAGCAAGGACTGTACCATTTAGCACTACCCAGGGGGCGCGTGTCGCTTGATACTACGCTACGGACGCGAGTAGCATTAGCTTCACAAAGCTCTACGATCATATTAGACCGGGGCGTGCTGTTTAAAATAGATTCCAAACCACTACAAACATCCAGACACCGAACCAGAAACTTGTGGTACCTAGCTCCAGAACGCTAGCCACTCGGCCATCAGGCCTCGTAGCTTAATTCATATTTTTATAATTTTCACATACAACTTTCATAACACATGTAACAATCTTTATTCGTAGATGCCCGTGTTATTATTATTTTTTTAATTATCAAAAGTTTGACATACACTTAAAAAAACTAGAAGTTTTTGGAAAAATGCTATTTAAATATACATAAAATGATTTTGATTTGCTTATATTGTAAATTATTTTGTTATCGCAATAAAAAGAATAATGTGATAATTTGTTATAATTCTTTCAAAGTAAATTAATAAATTAAACATGTGACACCTGTAAATATGTACATTTATATTACATAATTTAAATTTTTTAAATGTTGTATATTCACGTGAACAGATAACACAAAATGTCGATTTGTTCCATAATAAATCGGTAGATTTGTTACAAAACTTATAAATTATTTTGAATTTTATGTAAGATTGTATTTGATTAAATTCCTTGATATGGAATTTATAATTAATAACTATTTTTAGAAAACAACGATTGAATAAAAATTTTTTGTCTGTTGTATATCATAACTTCATTCAATCAGGATTCATGGTGTTATCATATCATATATATTCATGGCATATATCATAATATGTTGAAAATACGATCGATCATATAAAATAATATAAATTCCATCAATCCATCATATAAATTATTTATCTATTTTTAAAATTCTGTTGACAAAGGAAATATATAATATATTTCAGGGGACGATATTTATAACTTTCTGTTTTGCTTGGTAAATAGATTCATTTTTCATCACATCAATTTAACTTGCTTTCAGAATACAGTATTTTACATATATCTGTTTATAGAATTTAGTCAGAAATTAGTGCATATAATAGTTATCTAGTTAACAATTTAATACATAATTGAAGATTTTCAACTTCTAATACTAAAAAAATTAAGATGTTGAATTCCTATTCTCCAATGGATTAAAGTTTTCTGAAATTATTATTTAATTTATCATTAAAAGGCAAATATTGTAGACTTTTCATTTTTAACATTCATTTTAATAGACATTCATTTTCAGGATGTAGTATAACGATATTTTGCTCATCGACGTTTACAGCTGAATATATAATAGAAGCTACATACATCCTGATACAAACATACTTGATGAAGCATTCTACATGTATAATAGATTACTGGGCTGTCTAATATACATTAAAATTTCCTGAAATTATAATTTAATTTACCTTTAAAAGTCAAATATTATACTCTTTTCATTTTTAGAATGTTGTGTAACGAGGTTTTACTCATCAATGTTTACAACTGAATATATAACAGAAGCTATATATATATATATCGTGATACAAACATGTAGAATTCTATATGTTTAATAGATTACTGGGCTGTTAAATATACGTTATTATTAAAATTTTCTGAAATTATAATTTATCTTTAAATGGCAAATTTTGTATATTTTTCATTTTTAGAATGTAGTGTAAAGAGGTTTTATTCCTTAATGTTAACAATTGAATATATAACAGCTATATACATCGTGATACAAACATGCTTGATGTAGCATTCTACATGTTTATTAGATTACTGGGTTGTCAAATATACATTAAAGATATCAGAAATTATAATTTAATTTACCTTTAAAAGGTAAATGTTGTGTACTTTTCATTTTTAGGTTTTAGTCATCAATGAGTACAACTGAATATATAACAAAAGCTATATACATCGTCACACAAACATACTTAATGTAGCATTCTACATGTTTAATAGATTACTGGGCTGTAATGATAGATTACTGAACTATACATTATAGTTTTCTGAACTTATAAGTTAATTTACCTTTAAAAGGAAAATATTGTACACTCTTCCTTTTTAGCATGTAGTGTAACGAGGTTTTACTCTACAATGTTTACAACTGAATCTATAACAGAAGCTGTATACATCGTGATACAAACATACTTGATGTAGCATTCTACATGTTTAATAGATTACTGGGCTGTCAATGATGCTTTATCGTAGAATTTCTCTTAAGCGAATTGATTGCATGCGCTGAATTTAATCTGTGGTGATTGGCTGAGTTTTACTAAGTCTGTTTTCGTGCCCAGCAGAATTTGTGTAACATTTACCATAGCCTTATCTTCCATTGGCTGGGAGTAAATTAATTATGTTACCAAATAGCAGATGGCTATGAGGACTTCGTAAATCATGATTGAAAGATTTGACACCTCGTTTGATAGCGACAAATCGTTTGACACGTGTATATTCATAAGCGTCTGCCATTCCATGTCATGGTAATTTCAGTCAGAAATTAATTCAGTTGCTGTTCCATTTTCAATTTCCATAAGCTATTGCTGTATGTTGGCCTTTGATAGAGATAGATTATTCCATGCACAAGTATGTATGCGAATATATTAAATGTTATATAAAGATACAGTATCTCCTTTTATTTTACACTTTATAATGTATATGTGCTATAAAGATGGAATTTTGGTGGATTCAAAATTGTACATTTAAGGAAAAACAATTTACCACTTTCTCCCATTATATGCAGTATGAGGTACTTTCTCTTAATATTTTCTTTTAATGATAAATAAACTTGATTAATGAAAAAGTTTTCATGAAAGTATGTTGCATCATGAAAGTATTAAATTAAATGTGCATGATCACAGATCGGTATAGAGTATTAACAAAAAAAGAGATAAAATAATAGTTTTAGACACATATTTAAAAAAAATTACCAAAAAAATTTGAAAATGTAATATTAAAATAGTTTTCTTATTGCAAAATAAGTATGTATATAAAATGGTAGAAATCATTTATTCACTATTGTTGTAGAGCAGGATTGATAGGTTGCTTAATAGATCAAACGTTATGGTCTGTGGCAAGAAAAATAATGTTGTTTATTTTTAGCAGTTATCATAGAACTTCAGTGTTCTTTATATTTATGATTTACCTCTTACGATTTATTCAAATATGATTTTTCTTATTTTACTTAATGCGACATTTACTAAAAAAGTTCACTGCTTTTACTAGTTTTCTTGGATCTTTATATAAATTGGTCGCAGTAACATAAAAATGAACACATCCTTTTTTCAGAATTCTATTGTTATATTTACTTATTACTGACTCTTAGGAAAGCACAACATTCAAATTTCGATTATTTTCTTAAAGTTTGAAGAATTGAAGACTTTGTTTTTAAATAAAGACGTTGAATCATGAATATATTTACGCATTTTTTAATTACAAAAACTTTTATTAAAATAATAATTCAAATACCGTTTGTGGAAATTGGAATATATTTATTATGGGTCAATTATTAATTACATGTTTAGCATATAGTTTCATATAATACTAAATTACTACTTGGAAATACTATTGGAATTATTATTATTTTATAAGGTTAAAGAAAATGTAATCATTGAAGAATGATTTTCACACATGTAATAACTTGTCGGAAGAAACTTAGTGGTTTAACTTGCTGTTTTGAATAAAAAGTAAATTATATGAGAAAACATATTTCTGTTCTTCATGTGCAGGATTTTCCTCACTCTTATTATGAATAACTTGAAATTTTGCGAAGAATATATGGAATTCAACTTTTTAAAAAACAATTTTTATTTTCTTACAAATAATAATAATTCTTAATGTTATTAAAGTTTTTAGTAATAATTAAACGTCCAGTATTTATCCGGCAGAAAAAATTGCGAAATGAAATACATTTCCAATATTATAATGAATGGCAAGTTACATTTGTATTATTTTCTGTTTCTCGTCTTCAAGGTTGATTACTAACTGAAAGCCTATTGATCAATTCCATGTAATAACAGTGAGTTGAAATTCTTCATCTTGATATTTTTAAGATCTATATTGTCTGTTGGTGTAATTTATCTGGAGGCGAAGTTCATATTCAACTGTCAATAAGTGTTTTAATTGAATGAAACTATTGCAAATATCTGGAAAAAGAAATAAAATATCACATTTCCGAACTCGTGGTGTAATGTTAACATGCGCAACTGGTTGGATCTGCTGCACTCATTGTTTTAGAGACTCGATGGTACTTGTGATAACGTCCATGACAATCAATAATCAGACTATTTTTTTTATTTTTTCACAGCACCGTACCTAGGGTTATGTAGCCCACTATTATTTAGAAAGATGAGGGTAAAACAACGTCGGGGATCATAGAGAACATACAGGCTGTTTGGTAAATGTTTTCTGGAATTCCTTCTATATAATTTGCAAGGCAGCAATCTCTAAAACCCTTTCCGAAATTTATTGTCCGTTCATCAACCTCTGTCAGTGTTCAGCATGTGTATTAATTTAATGAACACAAGATCCATCTGTGCTCAACAATCTATATAATTGGATAAATTTATGACAAAAATAGCTAAAATATTTAATTTAATAATTATAAAATTATGATATCTATATGACTATGACATATTTTTAACACATTAATTAGGTATTGAAAAAAACATATTAAAGGATGTACAATTTTTATTAATCGATTGCAAAAGATGTTTTGCCCCATCAGATAATATTAGATTGAAAGAATAAGGTAATTCTGATAAAGAACTTCTAAATTAGCTCTAGGAAAAAATTCCAAAGTATTACACTTTTTTAACAAAGACCTCTATTGTGTATATTTAGCAGACATGCATATGTTCGTTATAAAACAGGACTCAGTATTATTCATTGTACTACATTGAAATTCCATGCTAATATTTAAGGGCCGTGTGACCTCGGATAGATAAATAGCAAAGTCCAATTTTATAAACTTAAGTATTTAAAATATAATAAATGTTATAAAACAAATTTTAAATTATTTCTAAAAACAATATAGTTAATAAAATTGTCATGTTACATGTTTAGAGTCACAGTACTATATTGTGTCTGATAATTTGTCTAATAGTCCAATTAGTAATTCGTCTAATCTAATATAGAATAAATAGTATAATCTAAACTGAAATTCGATGTATACAAATTCAATGAAAATATGGAAAACATGTTTAATAAATTGTTACTAAAGTACACTTGTTTGGAAAAACGTTTGCAAAATTAGTCCATATATAATATTTACAAAGTTCCATTTCATGGAAAGACAGACTAATTTTCTAAATTATTCGAAAAAAAACCATATATATGAGTTTAAACGATTCATTCTAATTTCAGATGTTTTAAATGATAAAAAATTGAGTATCTAAAGTAGTAGTTTTAAATCATACTTGTCACTGTATTATTCTTGTATCGTATTGATACTTGTCAATATATTATTCCGCTTACACTACACATGCAATAAATTCATAATTCTATACTCTGCTTTTCTTTCTTTAGATCTGAAATTACACCATTTATATGTGAGTAATATATGCATATTTCGAAACATATAAATTAGACAATCATTGTAAAAATTAAAAAATACACAATTTAATGATATTATGCACACTTTATATAATTGTTAAATGTGTTCTTTTTAAGAAATATGATAATTCAAAGCAGTTTTCCTTTAAATAATTTTATCTTAATAGGTAAAAATTATGAATTCCAGATAAATTGTCCGTTCATTTTTTTTTCAAACATGAAAACTATTATCAATATAAAACTATTTACACAATGAATGAAAATATTAAGTAAATGGGAAATTATTTCTAAAATATGAAAACTATCACTAAAACAACTGTCATGATTTAAAAGTACATGTGGTTCTAATTTCAGAAGTTTTGAATAATATCCTTTTAAGATTTCGATTAAGAAAATAATAATATTCTCTAATTAACATAAAAGAAAATAATTAACCTACACACACAAGTCGTTCATGTTATACTATATGTACTAAATATGTATTAATTTCCTGATTCAATGACCTATACTTTAACGAGGTTTGTTTTTTTCCCTTTGAATCTAACATGACATGATTCATATGTACATAATATTTTTTTCGAAACAAATGAATTAGTTTATCGACTTAGATATTAAGTAATAAACACTTTTAATTGCTTATTCAGAAAGATAGTTTCTTTTTAAAATATATGATAGTTTAAATCAATTCTCGTATTTTTTTTTATTCTAGTTGGTCAGAATTATAAGCTATAGATAAATGTCAAAACGCCAATCATTATTTTTTTTTTTTTCAAATTTTAAAAGTATTACTAATTTAGTACGCATGTATACATAATTGATTACCTCCTAATATTCATTGATATATGTTCTAAAAAGGGTAAAATAAGAAAAAATAAGAAAAATTATCTCTAAAATTTAAAACAAGAAAAATCTGTTAAAATAACTCAATGATTCAAAAATACAAATAATGATTTGTAATGAAGTAATTATGTTTACAGACAATCAACACTTGGGCAGTTATAACTATCACAATGTTCATATACATTTGTGTTGAAGTGAAATAATTAAAAAGGTGTATATAAATAAATCTTTTATTATAATAACTAAGAAGATACAAATGTAATACAATCAATTATATAAGATCATTTGATAGTTAAAATTTAAAGTATCTAGTAGTCCTGAAAATGTTGGAGGCGAATGAATTGTTGGGAATCCATGAAATTGTTGAAGGTGGTTTTTACAAACTTTTACTGAAAAAATTCTTCTGTGGAAAAATATTCTCGAACTCTTTGTTCCATTTCGTGGAATAACAAAAGCACATTCTGAATTATTCAAATACGAAAAGGAAACCACACTGAAAATTTTGAATAGAAAGGAAAAAAATAGAAATGAAATCAAACAATGTGTATGCGAAATAACAAAGCGCACCGTCATAAAATCCACGGAAAATATAATGGAAAGCATGAGAATACATATAAGAATGCATTTCGCAAAATATACTTCTCAATATTTGCTCTGGAAAAGTTGCATTTTTTTTAAATATTCATTTCCTTGACCAAAGGTTTAAAAAAGTATTCTGATTCGAAAACCCAAAGGTTTTTCAAATTATAATTTAATGATATTCAACATTTCTAAATTTTTAATAAAAAATTATTTATGTTACTAAAAGCAGATAAAATAAATAATTAAACCTAAAAAAAGAAAACTGTTGCGATTAACTAAAGATTTATATTAATTAAAAATATTATGCATAATGATGATATAAGATTTTTGCCAGTTAGCTTTAAATTAAAATTAGATATTCATTGAATAAAAAAAAAAAATTGAGAACATTTTTTTTCTTTTTTAATTATTTCTTAGAAATACTATTGCAATATACCGTAGTTCGTAAGTGTCAATGATATTCTTAGATTTATAATGAATTAAAATTTTTTATTAATATTTTGTTATAAATTCAGACATTTTTTTTAATTTTTATACTATTTGCATTATACATTAATTAATAGTTTTAGTATTAAAATTAATTGTGTAAACAAGTAAAATATTCATTATATGTGGGGTAGAAAATAGTATACAAATGAAATTTAAATAATATTTTCATGAAAAAATAATAAAAAAAATATAATTTACAAAACTTAAAAAAAATGTTAAAGTTTTGTAAATTATATATTTTTTAATTTTTAAAATTAAACTTTAAAAAAAATTTAATTTTTAAATTATTTTTTTAATTTTTAAAATTTAATTTTTAAAAAATAATTACATTTTTAAATTATTTTAATATTTAAAAATATTTTTAATAAATCTAATGAGTGAATATATTTTGAAAATGTAATTTTCGTTCTCAGGTATTTTGTTTGAACACTTGCTATTCAAAGTGAATAAATAAATATTTTGAAAAACGAAGCGATGGCATTTTTTAATGAACTTTAAAAGGAATTTAGTTTGACTTTCAAAAATATGATTTGGTATATTTGGATTTCAAAAAAAAAAAAAAGAAATCGTCAAACGGGTATAAAAATAAGAAAGAAAAAAAAAACAATTTATATCAAATAATCAATTGTCGCATTCGATAATGTAAACTTTTGAATAAAATAAGCAAACAATGTATTTTTTTTCACAACATTACCACGAAAAAAAAGAAATAATAATAGAATCAGGCCCGATCATTAGAAAATCGCAACTTTTTCAAACGTGTATCCCGAGAAGATACTCGGATGCCTTGTTATAAGTTCACAAAAGCAGCACATTTACTTGTAAATACTTCATCATAATCCAATATCAAAACAAGCTCAAAAGTTCTTCTATCCTTTTGAAGAAACTTTTCCAAAATGAATTTTTTTTACTCTCTCTCTTACGTGTGTGATAAACCTTGTTTACTTTTCTTCTTTCAGAACTTTCGACATTCTCCCTTTTTCTTTTCCTCCGAGGCTTGTTATCTACTGCATCAGCACTAATGTCCTGTTCTAGGGCCCTCTTCTTGAAAAGTACCAACAGTTTCCCGAGTTCCCGGTTCCCAAAGAAAAATTGATTTTCTATTTCTTGGGCTTTGGGTCGTATTTTCTCGAATAGGTTACTTTTTTCTTTTTGTTACAGTAGATGAATTATATCCTGTGTCAGATTTTTAGTTAGGAGGAAGTCAACGATTGTGGCGTTTCACACAAGATGAAAGGAATTTCGAACACTTGATAAGATTAAAAATGTTCTGTTGTCCGTTTATCTGGAGAAGAATCTTGATCAAAATTTTCTATTTTGTAATTGAAGTTGGTATTTTACACATTTACTAGGTGATGTAACGTAATATTTGTTTAAATTTTTAAAAATTAAAAAAAAATCAATTTTTAAAAATGTTAAAAGATGATTTTTAATTAGCTAATGAGCGAATATATCATGAAAATGTAATTTTCTTTCTCAGGTATTTTGTTTGAATACCTTTTCTTCGAAGTCAATAAATAAATGTTTTGAAAAACGAAACGATGACATTTTTTATAACAGTCTTTAATGTACTTTAAAAAAGAACTTAGTTTGACTTCCAAAAATACGATTTGGTAGAATTTCGAGAAAAGAAAAATCGCTAAACATATATAAAAAACAGAAAGTAAAAAAACAATTTATATCAAATAATCAATTGTTGCATTCGATGATGCAAAATTTTGAATAAAATAAACAAACAAAATGTTTTTTTTTTTTTTTTTTTTCACGATGTTACAACGAAAAAAAAATAATGATAATATGACACAAAATCAGGTCCGATCGTTAGAAAATCGCAACTTTTTCAAACGTGTATCCCGAGAAGATACTTGGATGCCTTGTTATAAGTTCACAAAAGCAGCACATTTACTTGTAAATACTTCATCATAATCCAATATCAAAACAAGCTCAAAAGTTCCTTCTATCCTTTTGAAGAAACTTTTCCAAAATGAAATTTTTTTACTCTCTCTCTTACGTGTGTGATAAACCTTGTTTACTTTTCTTCTTTCAGAGCTTTCGACATTCTCCCTTTTTCTTTTCCTCCGAGGCTTGTTATCTACTGCATCAGCACTAATGTCCTGTTCTAGGGCCCTCTTCTTGAAAAGTACCAACAGTTTCCCAAGTTCCAGGCTCCCAAAGAAAAATTGATTTTCTATTTCTTGGGCTTTGGGTCGTATTTTCTCGAATAGGTATTACTTTTTTCTTTTTGTTACAGTAGATGAATTATATCCTGTGTCAGATTTGTAGTTAGGAGGAAGTCAACAATTGTGGCATTTCACACAAGATGAAAGGAATTTCGAACACTTGATAAGATTAAAAATGTTCTGTTGTCCGTTCTATCTGGAGAAGAATCTTGATCAAAATTTTCTATTTTTTCATAAAGGTTTTTTTTTACATACTTAGCAAGTGGTGTTGGAAGGCTTTGATGAAAATCATTAAAATCTAGCATCCAATGCTCGATGGAGTTCATATTTTAAGATAAAAAATTGGATTTCTAAAGTTTTCGTGAAACTATATATCAATACGATTGTTAAAATTACTTCATGTATCATATTTAGATTGTAGGAAGTGAATGATTTTGCATCGGTAGATGATGAAAATAATTTCAAGCAAAAAAAAAAAAAAAAAAAAAAAATGCTACAATTATGTTTGTTTTTCAGTGAATCTTAATCAAAGCCATATTATATACCATGCAGTTTTGTATTTTATATACATGGTAATTTAGTGCCTAGTTTCTTAATATTTTAATTAAGGGTCAGATTAAAGAAGAGGTCAAGAAGTCAACAATTAGAACGTTTGCTAGCATGGTACTCCAATGACTAATATAAAATTATCGTTTCTGAAAATTAAATTGACATTTTTATGAAAAGACCTTAATAAACTTTTGAAAAATTTAGTTGACTTTCAAAAATACGATTCGATACAATTAAAAAAAATCGTTAAACATGTATAAAAAAAGAATAAAAAAAACAATTTATATCACATAACCAATTGGTACATTCGATATTTTAGAATTTTGAATAAAAATAAACAAACATAACGTATTTTTTCACAACGTTACAACGAAGAAAAATAATAATAATAGCACACAGAATCAGGCCCGATCGTTAGAAAATCGCAACTTTTTCCAACATGTATCCCGAGAAGATACTTCGATGCATTGTTATAAGTTCACAAAAGCAGCACATTTACTTGTAAATACTTCATCATAATCCAATATCAAAACAAGCTCAAAAGTTCCTTCTATCCTTTTGAAGAAACTTTTCCAAAATGAAATTTTTTTACTCTCTCTCTTACGTGTGTGATAAACCTTGTTTACTTTTCTTCTTTCAGAACTTTCGACATTCTCCCTTTTTCTTTTCCTCCGAGGCTTGTTATCTACTGCATCAGCACTAATGTCCTGTTCTAGGGCCCTCTTCTTGAAAAGTACCAACAGCTTTCCCAAGTTCCAGGCTCCCAAAGAAAAATTGATTTTCTATTTCTTGGGCTTTTGGTCGTATTTTCTCGAATAGGTTACTTTTTTCTTTTTGTTACAGTAGATGAATTATATCCTGTGTCAGATTTTTAGTTAGGAGGAAGTTAACGATTGTGGCATTTCACACAAGATGAAAGGAATTTCGAACACTTGATAAGATTAAAAATGTTATGTTGTCCGTTTATCTGGAGAAGAATCTTGATCAAAATTTTCTATTTTGTAATGCAGGTTTGTATTTTTCCTACTTACTAGGTGTAACGCTGGAGTTGGAAAGTTTTAATGAAAATCATTATGATCTAATATTCAATGCTCAAGAAATTACATTTTTATCATATTTTAAGATAAAAAAAAATATGATTGCTAATCTTTTAATGAAACTTTATAGTAATGCTATTGCCATAATTACATCATGCATCATATTATCATATTATTTCAAAAGCATTCCAAGCACCAGTTAGAAATCTAAATGCTACAATGTGGTCTGGCTTTAAGAAAATCATAACAAAACTATATAGTTTACCATGCAGTTTTGCATTATATTCGATGGTATAATAGAACGTTTGTTAACATAGTACTTCTATGACGATGATTAAAATTATAATTTCTGACTTTTGGTTTCATTTAATAGAACTAACTTTTTTATTGCTATTATTACAGTTATATGATGTAACATATTTAAAATCGAGAGAGGTGACAGATTCCAGCATTAATGAAAGGTGAAAGGAATTTTGAACATTTCATAGTATTAAAAATATGCTAATAATAATTAAGTAAATATTTAACACAGTCAATACATTGTTATGGAATTCTATATTTTATGTGTTTATCAAGTGGTGGACAGCCCAGTATTCTATAATTTTAATTAAATTGAGAAGTAGTTAAATCAGAGTTTATGAAAATTCTATCATATTTAAAAATTAAAATGTGTTATATATAATATTTTTATATTACTCTTACCATAATTGTATGTATGATATACCAGATTTTGGACTATAAGAAAGATTGTATTGTAGCCTGAAAATGAAATAAAATTAAGTTATTAGGATTTCTTTTACTGTGATAAGAAGTATTAGTTACATGAAGCGATCATGTTTGAAAAATTCGAACATTTCATAAGAATTGTTCATTTCATTGAATTTCGAGCTTTTAATAAAAAAATTTTACAATGACTACATACAACCTCTCCGTAATACCTTTTAAACGTATTTGAAAACTTCCCCTATGTGAATGTTGGAAAGTTACAATCGAAGAAAGACAATTTTCTGTTGTTCATATAATCATAGATGGTTCCCTTAATCACAGATGGTTCATATCGGGTTTTAGCTGAAAATAAAGGATGGGCTGTTATTCGCATTGAAGAAGCGACTTATTAATTGACAACAGCCAGTTGGAAACATTAGTAGTCTCTAGATAAAATTTATTTACATAATAGTGCCATTTTTGACTGCTTATGATGGTTGATGACCTTGAGCAGAAAGTGTATATGCAAATCACGGGTTTAGACATCTGGATATTTGAGGAAAAAGATGTCGACACGGTTTAAAATTTTAATGCCAGATCAGGGTGTCATGCACATATGATTTCCTTACGATTTGAAGCAAAGATTTCTGTCTCAAACAATGGTTCCGTTGAAGCGGATGCCTGGATACAGGAACTGGACAATGAGGAAAATTAAAATGTGGCTATAAAGAATAATTTAAATATGAAAGGGGAAACCGAGACTAAGAGATTAGCATGGAGAAAGAGATAGGTGAACTTTAAAACAGGACTCGAGCAAGAGAGATGACCTAAGCTGAGGAGACCAGTGTAAGGCAGTAGAGATTCTGCTCAGAGATAAACAGCATGAAAATATGAATAAAAAATATGGGAAACTACAATTTTTTCCAAGGAATCTGCTGATTTTAATCCTGATATTGGAGTTATTCGACCTTTTGAAGCATGTCATTTGCCTTCCAAGCAAAAAGTCGTGGCGTATATTATATCTTCGAATAATACTAAGGTAGTAGCTTGATTTCCGTTAACAACATTATCAGAGCCCTTCCTATATATTCTAGAGCACGTAAATCAATAACTTTGTTTACTATTTCGAAATCATTTTGATCCAACATCTCTTGTCTCAACAATTCAATGGGAAAAGAATTGTGAGTCGAAAACTGAAATTATATCTGAATTGACAATCTCCGGAAATTAACCAATAAACTTTTATATTGTAATTATATGTAATTGCATTACTTACCCAGTAATTGATTGTGAGACGTAATTTGAAATTATATCTGAAATACAATTTCTTATCTAGCTTAGTCTATGATCTGTGTCTACAATTATGAGGTTAGATATTGATTGAGTAATTTAGTCTTTAAATTGCAATGTTATGGTGCCAATTAACTTTAACTATGATTAATGTGACATTGATTTTGTATCGCAAATTGAAAAATTGCAACTGAATGATTATATTGGGAATTTAATTGATAATTATAGAAATATAATATACTTAACTTGATTCAGTCTATGCACTCTCTCATTTTATCGGTATATATATACATTTGCAACAAAATCACAATTAAACTATATTATTTTAGTAATTGATTCGCATTATTTGTGCAGAATTTCTCTATAGCTCAAGTTTCTATAGAATTCCGATCCTGCTAAGGCAAATATTCGTATCGATTATCATTAAATAGTATGTAATTATTTTTTAATCTTATTGCAAAATTAAAAGGAATTATATATAGGCAAAAGAATCTGTCCTCTTATAGATATGTACTAAAATCTGCTCAAATGCGTAAAAGAAAATATGCATCCTTTTCTCCAAAAATAAAATGTAGCAATTGTCCCAACACCTCTTCCCACTTTTAAACTCCATCCCTATATGTTTTATATTACAAAACAATTTTCATCCTAAAAAAAATATTTAAAATCAATTATTCCAAACATTTCCAATTTTTCTAAATCAGTTTTTTTCCGCCAAAAGCTTCCGGAAAAAAATGTTTTATTTTGGGAATATGATGTGCAAACATTTAAAAAATGGAAAAAAAAAAAGGCTTCTAATGTGCAAAAATTGTAAAAAAGTTTCTTTCTTTTCTTCCTCTTTTATTTCAAGTGACGGATCTGTGGAATGACTCATTAATTAAAAAATACCAATGTGGCATAAAAACAATACATTCAAAAACTTTGTGCAATGAACTGAATAAACCTAACTGAACTAAATTGAAATTAATGAAATGTTATATTTTTTATGTCATTTGTTTTTTAAATTCAGCTATATTTTAATATGTAAATCAGGGAATCAGCAACTCAATCAACCAAAATAATTTATGATTTATTTTTTTTTTACTTTCAACAATTCAGGAACACTTTCATGATTTGTGTTTTGTAACTAAATTTCATTTAAAAAAATCACAATTACCTTTATTCCACTTTAATTATTTAGATTGTAAAAATAAGAAATCGAAATAAAATTTGCTTTGTCATGTTGTCATGAAATGTCTTGAAACAGATCAAATGTATCAGTGGACAATACATTTAAAATATTTTCCTTTTTTTTTGTTAAAATTATTTAAAATTTATTATTAGAATATTATTTAAAATGCATTATAAAAATTATTATAAATCTATTATCCATTGATTCATTTGATTTGTTTCAACACATTTGATGACAAAGCAAATTTTATTTCCACTTTTACTATTTTTTTTTTAGATATGAAATATTTTAATCCATTGCGCTATACATGAGATTAACCTTTATACATTTTATTTTTGTTTGTTTAGTTTACCAATATAAAATTTTAGTAAATAGTTAGTAATTATGAACGAATTGTTATACGAAAAATAATTCTAATAACGAAATTCACACAGAAGTGTAAATTATCTTCAAGCAAAATGAAAAATCAGCATAACATATGCAATTGTAAATAATTTAATTTCCTGTAACTTGGCCTTATGAACCAATTATGGCTTGTAGTTTCCTAAGCATTGAAGTAATAACATTTTCTGAGATATGTGGAGTAATTACCGACCAAGCTTGCGGCAATGCGTTTGTTAAGGAATATTTATCTCGAAAGTGGATTTTCTAACTCTTCTGTCAAATTCATCTCATGATTGATCAATGGGATTCAAGTATGGCGTCTCAGGAGGTATGGTGCTGTAGTAAAGAAGCTATTCTTTCAAAAATTCACTGAGTGTTTTTAATTGTTGTTATGCTAAAAGATCCACTGACTTTTACGATATAAACTGTCATAAGAGGTCAGCACATTCTTCTTCTTCATTGGAGCAACAGCCCTATGGTAGGCCAAGACCGTCTACCTACTGGCAGATTGCGAGACAAGATAGCTTTTCTGCACACTTTGATCTAATTATACCACCACACCACATCACTGTGCCTAGAGCTGAGTTGACCCTTTACAGTCTGGAAATGCTGTGGGTGAGAAGAAATTTGATTGGGCTTCCTGACGCTCTACGGTCATGTGAGACCGGGACCTCCGGCTTAAAGTGGATTTCGAACCACTACAAACATTCACGACACCGCCGGGACCCGAAGCCTGTGGTAGCGAGAGCCTAGCCACTCGACCATCAGGCACCCAAGGGCTAATTAAACGGGGACCTACGATTTAAAGTGGATTATGAACACACACAACGTATCATGGCTTATCAACTTCCGGATCATGGCACCGGAACTCGATCCTGAATCCTATGGCCCCGAACGCCAATTACTCGGCCATCAGGCCTCTGTCAGCACATTATCTCAAGTATTTAAAATGACACAGAGTAAATTTAATAAAAGTTAATTTTCTAAAACCTTCAGCTGATATTGATCCCCAGGGTATAACTCTTCGTCCAGCATGCTTCATTTTTTAAAAAAACATTTATAAATTGAATTCTTCATTTCTATTCTGTTAACTTCTGCTATAGCTATCACTTCCAAAAACATTAAATTCACTCTCACCGGCAAAAAGAAAGATTTTCAAAGTAAATTTAATTGAGTAGCAAAGTTCAAACTTATTTTTTGATGTACTCTGGATATGAGTAGCTCTTTTCGTGGAATTTTGCAATGAAATCGTGCAGATTCTTCAAACTGTGTCCTCATTAGCACTCTTAGTAGTTATCGTCGCGACATATGCCGTTAATTCAGGAATGAAGAATTTCAGATTTAACTTCGCTTTTCTCTGTCTTACTCGAGCATCTCGATCGCTCAAAATACCTAGCTATCCACTATGAGATTTGTTAAAAATATCTCTAGTTGTTTTTTAATTCCTTGTAATAATGTGGACATTATACAAATTCATTCCAACAATTTTTGGAATTTAAATTTAAGCTTTTATATTTCACCTTAAGTTAATCTCTAAATTCCTAACGTCATCACCAATTTCTGTAACAGTAATAACACAAATAACACAAAACTTGTAACGCGTACTCATGATTACCTTTTTAATAATGAAGTGAAAAGTTGTTTTTTGCCCATGCTTAAAAGTGACTTTCTATGAAAGCATCTCCAATATGCAGATCGCCGTGATGTGAATTTTACAGGGTTCTTTTTTCAGTTATTCTGCAGAAGTAATTTAGTTCTTATCACTTACTTGCAAAATATTATTTACGTTATAAAGTGTAACGCTGTTGAAGGTTAAATTTTTTTAAATATTTATAATTGCTTAAATATCATTTTAATAGGTGTATGTCGACTTTCGTGATTGACTGTGTATTATATTCACTAGTATTAATTTGTATGTACTGTATGTAGAGTATGTAAGCCAATTTATATCTCATTTGTATTTTTTTACTTATTATTAGATCTGTAATTTATTCAACCAATAATTTGGGTTTACAAACAATTATATGATTTAATGATCATAATAATTGTTAATAAATATTAATGCAATTATATAACTATTTCATTTTTTTTAGAAGCAATGAAATTGTATTTTACATTTTTTATAAAACTTATAATAGAAAAGTATTTTCAGTTTTGTTTGAAATTGTATTTCGATATGTCTGATAATTTATTTCCTTTTTTATAAACATAGCCACTAATTTTCCAATTACTCTGCATATACAAGATAAATAAAATTCCCATGTTCATTCCTATTTATTCTTTTCATACTATATAACATTAAGCTTTATCTCAAGACAAACAAAACTAAATCAAAGTTTAATAGTAATAATAATAAAAGATTCAAAATACCATGTTAGGAAAGCCATGCAGTTATAATTATTTCAAAATCTATGACATATAAATAAGGACATTTAAAATTTCTTTGGTATTGTCATACATATCCTTCTAAATTCAATCTGGGAATTCCGTTGATCTGAGTAGTGAATACACGTCGATGTTTGTAGTATTTCGACACCAAAAGCTCAGCACCAAATAAAGCTCCAGAGCTTTTCCTCTCGAAGAAATTTCATCATTAATGAACTCCTAAAGCAAAAATGATGCCCTTACACACACGCTGCAGATAAATTATTTTTCTCTCCCAGCCCTACATCCAGCTCTGATTAACGGTGCGTCGGGCGTAGGGGATTACTGGCTTATGTCTACTTCAAGGTGAGAGATTATATTTAAGCTCCGGGCCTAAAGTAAGAAACAGTTCTCGATGCTCTTTGCGGTAAGTGGGCATGTTTCCTGTTTGGGGCATTCCGGTGTATATGTTTATCTCTCTAAGATAGATTTTTTTATTTCTTTAGTGCGTAGAATTTCTCTACAAGAAAATTTCTTCCTGTTTTCGATATTTTAGGTGCAATGACCACGATATATAAATTTGTTGAAATTTTTTATTAATATATTTTTATATGTAATTTGAATAATAATAAAAAGAAAAAATTATCACAATAATACATAAACAAAATTTTAAAAAATGAAGTAAATTATTTCATTAAAATCTTTTGAATATTTTGTGTCATTTTTATCGTCAAAGCCGTCCCTAGGTGGATATATTTTAGTATGCGAAGTACAAAGGACTTTAAATTAATCTACAGGAGGGACATTTAGGTCCAGGGCTCAGGTCCCTGTTATAAATTCCTTAAAATATAAACTAGCATAACACTATAAGATTATATTTTGAAAAAAGGCATTTCTGTTTCATACAATACATGAATCGCAAACAAAAATCTATCTATTTATATATATATATATATGATATTGGTTTTTAAAATAGTTTCATATGGCTGTTTTTATTCTTTTCATCTAATATAATTAATATGCATAGCATAAAATAATTCATTTAAAAAATCCCTTAATATTTTATTGATACTTTTCGTCTAGAAATATCATTGTGCTACAAGCCAAGTGTGTAAAAATTCTTCGTCATTGGCGCAATAGCCACTTGGTGGGCCGACGATGTCTGTCTACTGGCAGGTTTTGAAGCATAAGATATTTTCTTTTTACGGAGTAGGGCTGCCAGCCCTACATGCAACCCTATACAGTCATATTGAACCTGAACCTACGGTTTAAAGTGGATTCCGAGTTACTAGATATTCATGGCAACGCCAGGACCCGTGATCAGGCCCTGCAGCACCAAGCACCAAAGAACTAGTCACTCGGCCATCATGCCACATATAAAAATTCATTATTTTAAAATATTCAATCTTTAAAAGTTTTTAGATATATTTTCTGAGAATTATAAATAACTTACAGAATACTCATTTCGGATTGTTAATTGGATATTGGAGGAACATTTAATAAATATAAAATATACATTATACTTGAAAAATAAAAGTAATTAAAAAGCTAAATGCACTTAATAAGAAAATTAATGGCTAAATTTCATTTTTAGGGAGGTAATACTAGTTTTTAAATACACCATTCAATAGACAGCCTTTAGTAAAATTTTTTAACTAAATTGTATTTTATAAATATTTTAATAAACTCAGAATTACCTATAATTCTAAAGCATTAAATTGAATTTGGTTGCTCTAAAAGGAAGATTTATAATTTACATGTAGTCTAAAATGATTTTACAATTAATTAAAAATTCAATTTTAAATTACATAATTCAAAAGAAGATAGGAAAATATTCCTAATTTAAGTTCCTAGTAACTATACTATTTTATAGCATTTTAAATTTAAAAAAATAATTTCAAATTTTATTTACCGTTTTGATAAATGTTTTAAAATTTTGATAAAATGTGTAATCTGTAAAATTTGCAATATTTTTACTACGAGTTCAAGAAAATCCTTGTGTCCGATATATTTAATATATCATCTTATATTTTTTCTAGAAAACTATGATGGTTAGAAGTAAAAAATTTTTTTATGTGCTAGAATTACATTTTATATTTATTTTAACATATAATTTCTTGTTTCTAAAAAAGTATAATTAAATAAAAATATTTAGCAAAGAAATTCCTTTTTGAAAGCCTTCAGATTTGTGTTATAATTATGTATAAAAAATGCATATAAGTAACTGATTTTATTTTAAATTATAGAGAAGAAAAAAAAAATCTTACTAATAGGAATTTAAAAAAGCTTTATGCTCGCATGCATTTATAAAATCTAAAATATACATAATTTTGTAAATTTCGTCACTTCATTTAATAATGTTTATGTATCATTTTCATCATTATGTATCATGCGAAAGATAAAAATTCTGACCTATTTAATTCAAGAATCTAAATGAAATGGATGTCTGTTATTATCATTAATTCTGTTATTATTATTTTTACTTATGTTATTATCCTTAGATAAATTTTAATTTTTCATTACGAGAGAGGCATGCACAAAGTGTAATATATATTTTTTTTATTATGTGAATTTATATTGCTTATAAATAAATTACATTAACAACTCCCTTTTCACTTGTTTTGCAATCAAATGATAAGTAATTTTTTGAAATATATTCAAAACTAATAAATGTCATTCGCTTTGTGTATGATTATGAATAATAAATCAAAGTTTAGATATGTTGTAAAATTATCAAAGGCATGTATATCTCATGATATACATTAATTTCAAATAACTATACATAATTATGTACAAATCATTATGGCTAATATTCATTAGAAATTTATTAATCTTTAGGCTGAAATCAATTTTTCATCTATTTGATCAATTTGCTGCTTCATTAACTAAATTACCATTTTGTTTATGAAATTGAATTTAGCTAATATCCTGAATATATATTGCACAATTACATTGTCGGCCACCATCATTAAATTATGATTTTTTTTAAACTTTCATATATTATCGAATATTCTTTAAAATATATATAGATAAAATGTATTTAAAATTTAAATTTTATTAATAACTATTATGTTTATTAATTAGGGAATTCACTAGAAATAATTTCTGTATTTTCGAGTAATATTTTTTAGTGATCTTAAATTAAGATGTAATATTTAATTTATACACATAATTTTATATTATCTTTTTATTTTATGCACATCATTTACTTTAATATTAGCTTATTATTATTTTATTAGCTTTTTATTAATTTTTATTTATTTTACATAATCTTTATTATTTGTAAAATAAAATTAGTTTGAATAACTCTATAATTTCTTTTTTTTTTGCCTAATGAATTATTTTGGTAATATTTACAAACACAAAAAAGAAAATTTAAACAATTATTTTATTATTATATTGAGAATCATATTTAAATTAATTGGATTTCTATATTATTGCTAAAAATAAATGTTTTTATTGAGCCATTCATCATTCATTATTGTACAAAAGAAATCAATGATTATTTAGTTTAGTGGTTTTTTTAAGACAGTAATATTGTATTTTACAATGGTAATCTTTTTTGTAAATTTAATACCTTTACTTGGTTTTAAATTTTAGGAAATAATAATTAGAATAATTAAAGTTAATGAGTTTTTGTGACAAATATGGAAACTACATTTGCATTCAGCTTTGATAACTAATTAATGGACCAAAATGTCATGCGAGAGATATGATTTAGTAATATTTGTTTAGTTAATGATATTTGTTTAATGTATTTAAAATATATTTTTAGAAACAACATGAAATAATTTAAGTTGCATTATTTAGAATTCTCAAAAGTATCTATATTGATATTGTATTTTGTAAGCTAATTGTTTTTAAGAAATAAACTACTTCGCTATTCTTTCATACTAATTTTCAAATATAAACAGAAAAATAATTTCAATATAAATTGTTGTTTGTTCATCAACATAAATAAAAATAATAAATGAGTAAATGGATATTATTATCACTATGTATAATAAATTGTATATTTATAATAATTTAATCATAGTGTGTTATTTGGAAAGAATCAGTTTGCCTTATATTGATATTTATTTTCCCATGTATCCATTTTAAATCTATTCTGAGGTAAATAATTATTTTGTTTAAAATCATTTTTTAAATTTCATCAATTATGACTTTTGTTTAAATAATATAAAATAATAAATAACATTTAAAATATAAATAATATAAATTAAATTTTTAAAAATATTCTTTTTTTTTGCATTGAAACTGAAGTGGTTCGCGAATTTAGTTTGCGAATTTATTATTATTTTTTTATTTGTTCAGTTAAGTGCTTCTCAAAACTTCAAGTTTCAATTGTCTAATTTTTAATAATTTTGTTTTCTATTCGTTTCTTTTGAAAAATTCTGTCAAGCTGTACATTAAGTCAAATATTTCTCCTACTTCATTATTTGCTGTTTTTTTTTAGTGTGAATAATATCGAATTGAGATCGAGTTTTCTATCTTTTGACCGTCTGACACATATGATCAAATCAAGTCGTATGATAATGGTAAAATAAAAGGAATATTGTTCTGGCAAATCTAATGACTTTAAATCTGCAAATTATTCGAACTTGGATAAGGCAGTATAGTAAAGAGAAGATATATTTCTGAGAGGTAGGAATCTGGAATGAAACCACATAGGGCAAACGTCAATAAGTCTCTATTCAATTCATTTATTGGTTTATTAAAAATAAGGAATATAGTCTATAGGTCGATATAGAATATAGTATATAAGTCGTTTATTCAAAGTATTGATTATACCCGATGCACATAAACGCGAATAGATATATCTTTCACACAATGTAACCTAATTCTTTCCTGAACTAGAGTGGGAGTTCTATTGTTTTTGAGATTTCAATCGTGTCTATTAATATATTCTAGCAAATAATTAAAAAATAATAATATTCTACTTTTACAAAACATTTCCATTAGTTGTTTATTCTCTACATTATTTATTTTTGAATACTACAAAAGCATTCTGTATTGTTATTATTTCTGAATATGATACTGTTTTTGATTTTTAATCTTCATAAAAGATCACTCGGTAAATGGTAAGAAATGATATCTCTTTTAATCATTCTCTAGTGATTATTTTTTAAATATTTTTATACTACAGATGTATTGCCATTTTTCCTTTCTATTGATATTTATTTCAAATTTTAAGGTAAACAATAATTTGTTGCATTTCTTTTAAATACCTTTTGTTTACTGTATCTTCTTATGCACATTTGTCATGATGAAATTTTCGTATGAGTTACTTAACGTAATCCTATTAAATACATTGAAATTTTACTTGTGAGACTCCTGCACGCTTGTGTGAAATGTCTCAAGATATTTCTCTGAATTATTTAATCTGATTATTTCATACCTTAAATTTAGTTTATCACACTACTTATGCTATAGTCTTCTTTCACTACGAAAATTATAGAAACGTCGGCCTCGTGACATTTCATGTTTCTAAAGATATATGTAACTTTTTAGACAACCAAAGTTTTAATTACGTGAGTATGGCTAAACGAAGGTAAAAATAGAAGATTGAAAAATATCACATTTATTTAAAACATATTGGAAAGCATTGAAGACCATGAAATTATATTAAAAAGGTTCTCTGAGCATGAAACATCTTATGCAGTAAGTATAAATTTATCTTTTATGTGTGTAATACATTTGTATTTAAAATTCTTAGAATTTACGTCTTTTGTTTATTTTCTTGAAAACCTCTGAACGAAAGGGAAGATTAATGCTTCCAAACGAAGATGCCTTGCTTGTACCGAGTGGTAAGTGGTGAGGGAATGGTGAAGGTAGTGCATATAGAAGAACAAGATTCAGAAACCCAGCAAGTATTGATATTTTTGTTTCACTCACAAACATGAGCAGGAAGAGGGGGGATAAAAATATAGATTTAAATCAATTTGTCTCAAGTATCTATAGACAGAAACATGATGGCGAACATCATGATAAACTATTAAAAACCATTTTAAGATACTGAAAATCAGTAGAGAAAAAAAGTTTGGGCCAGGTCAGACGTAACAATTTGCAAATGAAGATCGACAACAAACGTATCGTTAAACAATTTTAAGATAATGCGAATCAATAAAGGGAAAAAACATTTGGGCCAGGTCACATGTAACAAACAGACTGCAAGTAAAGATCAACAGCAAGATTATCGCTACAGCGGACTATGTCAAGAATTCAGTAAATTCTTAGGGGTCTCGAGACTATCATGCTGTCGCAAGAACACAAATTTCAATGGTTATTGTTTTCAGAAGTTTACAGGAGAGTGGTCAGATTGCAAGGAAACCTGCTGTTAACGTTAATTTTACTTCTGAACCTATCAGTTCTATCACTTTTTCAATGATTGTCCATTTAGTATTTTACATAGAACACGGAGTTTGATTTAAAAGCTAGAGAGAACAGATGAATTGATGGGTTGCGGTTCAGTTTAACCACTCAGTTGTAACTTACGTTCAACTGAACAGAATACAGATGGGACACTCTTGTACTATGTTAATTTCATATATATTAATATATCCATTAAGAAATAAATTATGTGAATTATCACTTTTTGTTATTCATATTTATTTAATTAATAAATTTATTTTTAATAATTTCTTTTATTATTTTTTAAAAGTTTTTTATATATTTATTTTTATTTATCGGAATTAATTTTAAACGCTTGGTGTATTTTATAACAAATATTCAACACATACTTTCTACTGAACAAGTATTTTATGCTACATTTCTCTGTAAAACTTTCTAACTTATCTCCGCATCTTTTTTTTTTATGAACGTTTTTCATCACTTTACTAGGAAAACTTCCTTCTAAACATGCTACTTACGTTAATCCTATTAAATGCACAGAAAGTTGACTGAATAGAATATCGTTTTTAGTGTGCGTGAAGTCCTTCATGATTTTTATGTTTTTCCCGCTTAATCCGATACTTTTATTTCTTAAAATCTTTTATGACTTATTTTTTAGTCTTCTTCGCACTACGAAAGATATTGTTTAATCCGAAGACTCATGTCATCTTATGTTTCTTGAAGGTATACGTAATTTTTTAGACAGTCCAAGTTTTAATTAGATGAGTTCGGGCTTTACAAAGACGAAAATGCAAGAACAAAAAAAAATCAACTTCAACGTAGCATATTGGAAAACATTGAGGGTCATAAAATTATTCGACATAACCCCTCCGAGCATGAGAAAAAAAAATTAATCAAAAGAATATGCGATGCGTACCAAGAAATTGGTTTATTGGATATTAAAATTGATGGCTGAAAGCAATAAAAAGTAATAATCAATGGTAGCTCCGCATATCTCTCATGTGTTAGTTTCTAACAGCGGAAAGAAGCGTTTTTAATAAAACCTTAATATTTCGTACATCACGTTGATAGATTTGCCTGGATCGATGTTACACATTCTATTGAAATTGAAAAGCATTCGCTCCAAATAAATTAAGATATATGCCTGTGTTTTTAATATCATTTCCATTATTTAGTGAGAGAATAAAAATTTATATTATGCATTGCAAAGAAATATCATTTCTTTTGTAATCGTAATTTGTATCATAATTCATGTGTTTAAAATATTACTCCACATGTAATTTAAAATTAATTTCTTTTTTTTTTTGTGTGTGTGTATTTTTAATGTATCTTCCTAATTTTTGTATTGTGGTATATTTGGCTATGCATTTTTTTTCTATTTAAGCAATTTAATTGCTATAATTTGTTAAAATAAATTTTAATCAAAGTCATTTTATCTGAATTGTACTGCCTATTTACTGTTTTTGTCATAAAGACTTGTTTTTGTAATGTCGTATATTTGTGTATATATATTTTTCTACTGTTACAGAAATAAAATATTTAGTGTATTATAGTGTATTTTTAATGTATTCTCTTTTGTATTGTCTGTTGCTACAGAAATAAAAAAATATATATGTTAAGAACTTAGAGCAATTAAATATTTTAAAATAAATTTTAATCAAAATTAGTTTTTGTATTGTGGTACATTTGTGTATATATATATATTTTCTATTGTTTCAGAAATGAAGTAGTATATATACTAAAAATTATTGCAATTAAAGGAAATTTTAGTCATAACTATATTATCTAAAATAAGTTAAAACAAATGGAGTTACAAACTTCAATATAAAAAAAAATGCAGTTTATTTTATAAAATTCCCTCTTTTAAGATTTAGATTTCATTTGAAAAGTATCTTATATTCAGATTGCTGCAAAAATATTTCCTTAACATAAATACAAATGAAGTTATGTTGTTTTGTAATATTATAAAATATGTTATGTTAATACTTAATTTTTATCAAAATTACAAAGATGAAATGGAACATAATGTGAACTAAATGTACGATTCTTTAGATGATGATATTATTTCCTTATTATTATATATTGTTCATTTATTCTTATTAAAGCAATCTCAACTTAAGTAAGGATAAATCAAACTATAAATATTTTAGATTATATATTATACAATCTAAAAATTCTTTAGTTAAATGGAAACTATTTTAATGACATTGCAGCATTTTCAGCATAATATGTATGTATAGTATAATATGTATTTTCAGCATACCTTTAAGCCAATTAGAAACTTTCATGCTCTAGTTAAAAATCTACAAATAGTTAAAATATGTAACAATAAATTAGTTTGAAATCTATAATTATAAGAAATATTTGAATTTTCACAAAAATTATCTTAAGTGCCTTATATTGCTCTCTGGGGAAAAAAATCTTATATCATAATAAGCGTATAAAAATAGGAATTTTTATTACGTTAGGAAAAATAAAAATAGGAATTTCTTTTATATTCGGGGAAAAAATAGAAATTATCTTAAGTCTCATGCAATAATGTTTTAGTATTAATATATTTTGATTTTGTTCTAATACAACTTTATACATGTCTCTTTGGCGAAAGACATAACAGTCAATTTTCATCACTTTATGACCATTTAAAATGATTTAGTTGGTTGTCAAATGTATTTTATCCGTTAAACTTACTTAATGAACGTTTCCTTTCTTGGTTTCCTTTAATTGTAACGAATATTAAAAATACCTTTTCCTGTGACAATCAATCAAACCAATCTTCACTTCTTTATCTAAGGATGTAGACTTGCTGATCCTTAGAATATATCCAGAATCTAGAATATATCCTTGAAAAGGATGAGATCTTGTGATTAATGTTTGAATTTTTTTTGTTTCTAACAAGGCTTTGCAATCTAGAGTATCATGCTCTCTAGAATTAAGACATTACAGTTCAATACTCATCACCTTAGTTATAGTCCTTAAAATTGCTACGAATGGACTTAATGAATTATAAATTGGCGTCATATATATTTTGCTGTAAAGAGTCCTGCTTAAAAAATGCATTTTTGATGTTCTTCAATTCTAATTGAAAATGTGAAAAAATTATCATTTGAAAGACCTAAAAAACCCTGTTTCTCATTTTTTACTTATCTTACTGGGTCTAGTATACTTTTTTGTTGCACTTTATATAATGATAAATGATAAATGTCAATATACAATGTCATATGCCAGATGGTAATTATAATTTTCTTGTAAATGGAATTTTTATTTGTTTTATGTATTACATTAAGTATAAGATAAATTTCATTACAAGCATTTCAATTATTTAAATACATTAAAATTGTAAACGTTAAAATTTTGTAAAAATAAAATTTAATTCAATTGTGAGAAATAAATATACAATAAATGAATTACAAAATTATTTTATTAATTCGCCTTCAAATTTATTTTTATTTAATAATGGTGTATTATAATAAAATAGCGAACATTGCTTCAATTATAATATCTACATACAGAAAAATACATGTCATCATGTTCTTGTGAAAACTATATTTAACATATAAAAGTGTTTAGATTAAAGTTCCATATTTTTACATCAAATGTTATTCTGGAGTAAAATCATTAAATCAATAGATGTAAGCTGTTATTGCGTATCATTCTATGATTCCTCTCTTTTCAGAACATTAATCATCAAATCAGATTAAATTATTGAATGTATTGAATTCAAGTTAAATTATAGAAGGAAGATATTTTTAATGAATTCTTAACATGTGTTAAGTTTGTAAAAATTATTTACGTTCTTATACTATTCATGCAGAATTTTACATCTCAGGTATACAATACAATAATTACATTTAAAAATTTAACTGCTATCAATTTTATATTGATTAATCTAATCTATTACTGCTGTTTCATGTTCATTTTATTAAAGTAACAAGTCATATACAACTGCATCTTCAAATTCCTTATCAACGCTGTGCTATAATGTATGAATCTGTGTCTATATAATTCTAATAGTTATTGACTTCAAATGCATTCTATCACACACAAATTGCTCCTCCAATTACGAGTAATACAAATTGAATTTAGCGAACATAATTCAGTTGGGAAATCATGCTGATATACTATCTGTTAGCAACCAATTTGTGTAACTCAATTGTGTTAATTACTGCACGAGACAACAAGGTTACTTAAAATTTAACAGTGAACAGGACAGGCAGACTAAAATGCAAAATTTATATCTAAACATATCAATGTGATTAATACGCTGTCATAGTTATATTTAATTATTTGATATTTTATAAAAATTTAATTAAATAGATTTGATTATATGGAATTTAAACAATAACTAGCTGAAAATATCACAGAATTTTATAGTGAGGAATTTTATGAAATAGAGAGAAATAATATAAAATATTTTCCCCTATTAATTGATACTTGATTTACTACTGTGTACTGTGTTTTCAATATAAATTTCCCAGAGATTATGGAATTTCAAGTTATTTCTTTCTTAGGTTGCTAGCACTGTCCATGACATCTGTGTGAAATTTGACGTCAAAATATTAATTAGATTTGAGTTACGCTTGGCTTTGCGAGACGCTCAAACTGATTCCGGTGATTTTAGAAATGTCTGAATTAATTGAACAAAGTATTTTCATTCAACTTTGTTTGCGGAAATGTATAGAATGTTGAAGAAGGCATTCAGTAAGCATTCCTGTATCGGAAATAAATGTTTAGAAGTGATATAAACAGCTCAAAGAAGAGCAGAGAACGCGTTGACGACGAAGAGTGCTCTGCTCGACCACCAACCTCAACAGACGAAGATCACGTCCAAAAGATTAAAGGTTTGGTGCTTGCAAACCGTCAATTTACAATTAGAGACTGCTGATGATGTTGGAACTACAAAAGGATAGGTTAATTCCATTTTGGGCCTCAAATGCGTCAAATCTCGATTGCTATCGAAACACTGAATGCGCCAGCTCCCACTGCATTGACTCTTCGCGACTTCTTCACCAAAAATAAAACCCATATCGTTCCACAACCACCGCATTCTCACCGTGCGACTTCTGGCTATTCCCTAAACTCAAAAGAGCACTCAGGCGACACCGTTTTGAGTCGATTGAAGAGATTCAATGTGAATCGCCGAGCGATTTGAAGGCCGTGCTTACCGATGACTTTTTAGTATGCATTGAGGATTGGAAAAAAAGTTGGCATAAGTGCATTGTGTCCGGTGGGGATTACTTTGAAGGCGATGGAATAAATTTGGAAGAATAAATAAAGAGTTTTTGAAAAAAAAATTCTTAATTTTTGGGCACAGCAGTACTTCAATGTGTTATTGTTTATCTCTATTAGGATAGAAATGATAATGCCTTTTGCGAGGATTTGTATAGAGAAAGACTACAAAGGAAGCATCGCAGAAAGAATATAGTCTTCTGCGTGTACAGAAATTCTCCTTCAATAAACACAAATAACTTGCCTTTTACTATTTATTCTGCTTATATACCATTTTTATTATAACTATTTCAATGTATCAATGCATATTCATATAAGGATGGGAATGAAATTAATTCTACGCGGACTCTGAAGGGAAATAACTCTGTATCAGTATATCGTGCTAAAGAAAGAATGTAATGCTATAGCCAGACAGTTCTTAAGATGGAAATAAATTATGCCACAATGTTTAACCAAGTGCATTAATTTTCAGAATATTGACTATACCTCACACTACTTTTATTAATTAGACTCTTGCACATTTGAATATAATTAATGTAATAAACTACTGGATCACGTATGGAACAAGATATTTTATAATTTATAAACTAAAATTTTAAAGAAAACTAATTATTATACAATAATAAGTTTAAAAAACATACACCGATGTAAATGTTCTTAAACTTTTATGAATCTTTTTATATGTATGATAGTATTTTTAGATTATAGATTGAATAAAACATATTTTTTAATATTTTATTTTTTATTAACTAGATGGAAAATCTTCTTTATATACAGATATATTTTCATCAAATGAAATATTTTCAGTCGTAACTTATTTGTTCAAGATTGTAATTAAAAAATGACAAATCAAATAATTAAATATATAACACTGTATATAGCATTATAAATGTAACACTGTATATACACAAATATATAACATTAAATAAAATAACTGAATCCAACAATTATCTGTTAATTATATAATAACTACATGAGATAATATATTAAAAAACCACTAAATCATTATTCAAAAGCATCATTCAACAATTAATAATTGCTGCAATTCAAAGAACTAACGAGAAAAATATATTTTCCTAAATATGCACCAACTGTTCACAGGTGCAACATAAACTCAAATTAACCCATACAAATAGAACACATAACTAGTTATTCTATAAAAAAATATCCATATGTTTAAAACATCAGATAAATATATAGCATTAATAAAAATTATTATTAGTACAATTTAAAGGGAAATAATGAAGCTTTAATAGATTGCTCAATGTTTTATACTTAATAAAGTTTAGTTTAAAATTAAATTAACTTGTCTCAGTTTAATTTAAATAGTTAATGTAAATATACTAATTAAACTACACTGAAGTGACAAAAGTCATGGGATACCTCTTAATATCGTGTCGGCCCTCCTTTCGCCCGGCGAAGTGCAGCAACTCGACGTGGCATGGAAACAACAAGTCGTTGGAAGTCTTCTGCAGGAATATTGAACCATGCTGTCTCGACGTCCATAATTGTGAAAGCGTTGATGGTGCAGGATTTTGGCCACGAACAGACCTCTCGATGATGTCCCATAAATGCTCGATGGGATTCATGTCGGGCGATCTAGGTGACCAGATCATTCGTTGGAATTGTCCAGAATGTTCTTCAAACCAATCACGAACAGTTGTGGCCCGGTGACATGGCGCATTGTCATCCATAAAAATCCCATCGTTGTTTGGGTACATGAAGTCCATGAATGGCTGCAAGTGATCTCCAAGTAGCTGAACATAAGCATTTCCAGTCAATGTTCGGTCCAGTCGCACCAGAGTACCAAGTCCATGCCATGAAAAAACAGCCCACACCATTACGGAGCCACCACCAGCTTGAACAGTGTCTTGCTGACAGTTTGGGTCCATGGCTTCGTGGGGTCTGCGCCACACTCGAACCCTACCATCAGCTCTTACCAACTGAAATCGTGACTCATCGGACCAGGTCACGGTTTTCCATTCATCTAGGGACCAACCGATATGCTCACGTGCCCACGAGAGTCGCTGCAAGCGATGTCGTTCTGTCAGTAAAGGCACTCGAGTCGGTCTTCTGCTGGAATAGCCCAAGAAAGCCAAATTTCTCCGCACAGTTCTAACAGACAAGTCCCTTGTACGTCCCACATTGATTTCTGCGGTTATTTGACGCAGTGTTGCTTGTCTGTTAGAATTTACGACTCTTTGCAGACGTCGCCGGTCTCGGTCGTTAAGTGCAGGCGGTGACCACTGCGCTGTCCATGGTGGGATGTTATGCCTGAAATTTCATACTCTCGGCACACTCTTGACACAGTGGATCTGGGAATGTTGAATTCCTTATCGATTTCCGAAATGGCATGACCCATGCGTCTAGCTCCAACTAACATTCTGCGTTCAAAGTCTGTTAATTCCCGTCGTGCGATCATCATCACGTCAAAACCTCTTCACATGAATAACTTGAACAGACATGAAAGCTCTGCTAAAGCACTGCGCATTTATACCTGTTCTACGCGATGCTACTGCCATCTGAAAAGTTGCATATTGCTATCCCATGACTTTTGTCACTTCAGTGTATAACATATAATTAGTCATTTTTAAATTAGAATCTTCAGCAAAAAAGTTACGTTTTTATCAGATGAAGTATTTCAATCGTATCAGAGTATAAAGAAGACATTGCATTGAATAAATAAAAAAACAAAAATTAAGAAACAATTTTAGTCAATCTGAGATCGAAAAAAAACCTATTAAATTTTTTATGAAAATGAAATATTCAATTTATGCTATATACATGAAAGGAAAAAAACAATTTATCAAAATATACTTTCGAAGATTAAATTTCATTTTTTACCACCTGGGGCAAAATTCATTTCTCTAAACAGGCGTGCACTTCCTTTTTGTACTATAGCATTCCCTTTGAAAGGAATTTTAATTTAATTTGTCATCTTGAAATCTTCTAAATGAATTCAATATGAATATTTACTCCATGCTCTTTAAAAAAATATGATAAATACTATATCAATTATAATCAGAAAAAATTTATAATTCAAAAGCTACGATTTAGAATCAAAATATTAAAAAATATATATATTTATGTTATTCTATGTAAATTCTAATAAACTATATATCTGTATAAAAAAAAATTTAAATAATTGTATTTGTTTGTAAAATAATATTGTCTCCAAATATATATACATAGACTCTTAGTTTACTGTCAAACATACACTTTAATTCACAATAACCAAACGCGTTCTATCATTTTTTACATTTTTTCCTAGTGTTTATCGTTATGTTGTTAAGTTGTTTATAATTATAGTTGTATATCGTTAAGTTGTTTATAATTATTTTTAGTTGTTATCACCATTTTCTCACGAGCAAGCTAATGCAACCGCAGACACATAAGTAATAATTCCTCTAGTGCTAATTTATATTTCATATAAAAAGAGTATTAAGAATATTTATGCATCGTGCCATTTATATTCATGCAGCAATATACCGCCATCCATTGTCATGCTTAATTAAACATTCAATAACTTCAAGTACACTAAGATTAATTTATACATTAAAGCAGATTGAAAAAATTGTCTAAAACAGATTTCTTATACAATAAACATTCATTAAACACAAACAAAATCCCGTCCAATAGAAATTACTAATTCTGACATAGACACAATACAAATTTCAGTGACAAATCTTTTAAGGAACCAGTCTGTGGTTTTACCTGATACGAATCTTTCGATATTCACAATACAAAACATTAATAATGCGACCCAAAATCCATTTATAAGTCGGCAAATTATCCTCAATCAGCAATACCAAATAAGCAATGTGAACAGTGTCTTCTTCAAAGCACCATTTACTATGCTGCTGTAATTGATTCAAATAATAACAATAACTTTAGTTAAAAAACTTTAGTTAAACTTTGCATATTTATTTAATCTGTTATAACTTAAACTAGTCAAATCTGGCTCAGTAATTGTATTAATAGATCTGTTTATTCAGAAATGAACTAACGTTAAAACTCTGAAATCATTAGCTGACACAGAACTTAAATTCCTTCAATTTGTACAAGCGCGGTATGAATCAGGAAGTTAAATTTGCTCATCCTACAGCTCTCTTGAAATGATATTTAAAAGACTAAGTGAGGCTTCCCAAAGTTCTCCTAAATTGGGTGCTTTGGAACAGTGAGGGGATTAATTTCCATTCAATGTTCCAGAACACCCAATATTTGCTTCAAATGCATAACCAGCTAATTTCTAATCAGGTTTTTAAACTAATTCACATAGTCTCTCTATCTCTCTATTAGTACTGATGAAATTCCTTGCGTTATCCGAGTACAATTTTGCACAGTTCCCTCTGAGTACAATAAATCTTTAGTATGGCTATAAATGATTCCGAATTCAGATCCGACAAAATCTCTAAGGGCATTATCATAAATATAAAACACACAAATACACATACATAAAACTTATAGAGAATACTTCTTTGTGAATTTTTTTTATTTTAACGATGAATAGATCACAAAAGTTTGTATCAGAATAGTTAAAAGGATAATCTATCAAGAATAAATCTATTTCTAGATAATGTTATCTATTCAGTGAGTCGAACTGGTTTAGCTTTAAAACATACAATACACTCTTAACGTCTTTCGATAAGTTGTTCTACCATTTAATGACCAAACATTCTGTCGAACATTTTTTAATAATGCCGATGCACAAATAATGCATATATTTTTTTTGTGGAAATATACATTAACAAGAAAAGTAAATTTATGAGTTTTGGGTAAAATTGATAACAAGACAGCGGCACACAATTGTAGACTGGGAATCGTTTAACTTTTAACAGGGGCAAACTAGTTTCACCAAGGTCTTTTATGATGAATTTTGGATATGCAGTAGATGGTTGGTCACAAGAAATGTTTCGAGAGATCAGAAAACCATTGAAGTTTTACCATTTTAGCCATTTGTATAATGATTTTTTCCAATATTCAATTTGTCTATATTAGTTAGTGCAGTCAACAATTGATATCATGCATCGTTTTTCACAGATGGAAAGGGATCATTCCAATCATTATTAAAACGCCACAATGTGGCATAAAAATGTTGGCCTTAGTTACTACAGGACCAAGAAGACCTAAAGGATTAAAATGTTTTAATATTGTAGATAGCACACTTCTATTAGTGTAACTACTGCTAGGTTCCACCTTAACTCTGAAAGAAAGCAGTCCTTTATAGGTTTCCGTGAGACTCCCAAAGTTTGAGTCTTCTCTGGATTCGGCAAAATGTAGTCTTCGTCCGAATTTGGAGAAAGTTCTGAATGATCAACGCACCACTTATGAAGCTTCCTTCCCACCTCTGAGCAAATCGCTATAAGTTGGTGCTACACCTCTTTAGCCTCTTTCAAATTTGACGCTCCACTTAATATGTCATCCATGTAGAAGTTTTCACGAAGTGTAGGGGGTGTGTCTTCATCCATCGATAATTGTTTTAACGTCCTGATAGTAAGATATGACACAATCACAGAACCATATGCAACCCTCTTCAGTTCAAATGGTTAATTTTCTCTTAAGTCTTAGGTGGATCATTAGTATAGTATTGTCTTCCATAGGAATCTCTGAAGACAATGTTCGCTCGAATCTATCATGATCATTCCATACATCATCTTGACATCTGCCATCATGACATAAATATACATACGGAATCCTAACATTATCGAAAATAGATCGTCTTGTACGACTTTTTGTACTGTAATGAATTCAGTGATAGAATATTAGTAGTCAACGCAGAACAATTAAATGCCACCCTTTACTTTTTAGTATTATTTCCGGGATTATAAACATCGTGGTGTGGTGTTTAGTATGCCACATCATGTTCCTTGTCCTCTAACTTCTTTCATGTGACACTTAATCTTCGATATTCGTCTATAAACGTTTTATACAGTGAGCGATATTTTGTATCTCTAGACAGGCAAGTCCATAGTGAATTGAGTATTTTAAGATCCTTAGACTGGCCTAAACAAGAAGAGCTATTCTTGAGGGTTATTGCAACTGCCTTCCCCCTTCTTCTTTTCTCCAATGTGTACACGCAAAAATGTTTCTCGCATGTAGCATATACTTTATTTTCTTTATCTTGACCTCTACATTCTCTACCTCCCAAAACCTTTTTACATTTCATTTAAATTTCCTTAACAGATCAAACCACAGTAGACTTTACCTTCGTCCATTTGATTCCCTCATCAGCTAGCTATATAACCAAACTGTTTTACAAGAGTAATTGTAAATTTTGCGAATAGATTTGTCCCGACTTCTCAGGTCCACAAAGCACTTGTGCATATAACAAGATATCACATTTACCAGTCAAGATAAAATTATCTGCTAAAAAAACCAAATCTGAAATCTCAATGCATCTAACATCCTATTCGGTACAAGATCCGCAATTTTCCTAATTAGTAGCACAGTCAATTCCATTTCAAAACCTTTATTCATATTTATAATTGTCATTCTAATGAATCTTTTAACGTCATATATCCACTGACTAAATATTTTAACAAGAAATTAAAGAATCTATCTTATTGGTTTTAGGTTATAAGATATTTACACATTCCCTGCTTACTAAAATACTTTGGCTTCCGACATTTACCAGACAGCAGACTTCCTGCCATTCGGAATACTACGCGAACATTTTTTGTTTCTGGCCAAACCAGTGATGAAGATTGGATTACTCAGATGGGCTATGCTAATAGGAATCGAAATACCCCAATTCTTATCTTCCATGTGAAGCTTAAGAACAGAGGCATCCGAGACATCTAAAAATGTTTTGTTCCCTATTAGCAATATCATTAACCTCTCTTAATTTATTATGCGACTTTCCACAAAACAGTTTTTAACTCATCCTTGTTTAACTTTGCAATCCAGGGCCAAACAAATTATTATTTTAACAACTTCTGCTGTGTTGTGAACAAAGTTCTTTTTTTAATTGTGGCCATGTGTATAAAAAACATGACTTCCATTAATCTTACATGAAACTTCATTAACACATATTTACCTGAAATATATTCGAAACTCTTTTTTTGAAAAAGTAAATTTTGTAATTTTTTTTTTTCAAACCGTTTACTCTTAATTTCACCATATCTTCCTGAAAATTGCATTCATGTTTGACCTTACCCCTTGAGGGCAAATACATATCGCACTCAAGTCTCAACTGCTGAGGTTTAAAATAGGATTATTCTTCTTGACTCCAATATGAGTCATCATTTCGCAATCCAATAACTAAAAATTTTAAGACACAAGTAGCTTACATAATGATTTAAAATCATTTACCTTACGCAACTGACAATAATACTCAAGAGATGCACTCAGCCTTGTCCCAAATTGTACATAATTTCCTGAAGGCAGTTTTCTGCCCTACGAAACACATACAAATATTCCTGTGGCGTTGGTTGAAACTCTTATAGCACAATAGTTGTAATAGTTTTTTTTAATTACACATATCTTTAAACACATAAACTATCAAATTAATTGCTCTCTCACCCAGGATTTTAACAAGTATTTCTGCTTTTAACTCATCGGGTACATTTGGTGTCAAACACTTTTTTTAAAGATTGAAAAAAAGTCCAAATGATTGATCTCTTGTCGGAAATGAAATAGATAACGTTATAATACTTTTAATAAGGCTTTCTAGATTAAATATGTAATCCATACCTGAATTACCTTTTGAAACTTCAATATTCTGAAATGACCTCTTTCCAATATTAGTTCATTGTAGATTGTAATTTTCATAATTGCACAAAATTAATTTTCTCTAACTCTTGCTTTGCATTCCATTTATTCTCGTATTTTTCTAAATACTTAAGCTTAGTTTTCTTTAACTACCATATTAGCTATATTTTTTCACCCATTCAATATTTAGAAAATAAACACTTTTCCCAATTATATTTCTAAAATGAAGAATTTTAGCACCATCTGGAACTGTTAAACCTAATTTTTCAGCCACGATTTTTAACTCTTCCTTTTTTTAGCTTAGCGATAACCACCAAATTCAAAATGAAAACAAAAACTAATTAGTCCAAGAAAATTGCTTTCCCCTCAATCACTGAACTCACAATTCTAAAACCCACTTTGAATTCCTAGTTATGCACGGAAAAGATCTCGACAAATCGAAATTAAAATCGCCATTCCTGTTTACACACCAATAATTAATAAGTCACAAAATCAACTAATTTCTCCAGCTCCAGCTTCAGTCGAGGGACCAATATGTAAAATATTTACATATTGATCTCCAAATTAAAAACGTGTAGACTCTTAGTAGACTGTGAAACACAAACTTTAATTCACAAAAACCAAACGCTTTCTATAAATTTTTAGTCTCAAAAGCAAGCTTAAATGACCGGCAGACACGGAAGTAATTGAATTCTCGTGTCAGTTTATATTAACTGTGTCCAAAAATTAAGACCTATTTTTAATTTAAAATTCCTGGAGCTTAAGGAATTTCAATTTTTTTTTCTTTTATAGGGTGCTGGCCCTGTCCCTGACATCTGTGTGAAATATGACGTCAAAATGCTTATCAATGTTTGAGTTAAGCTTGGCTTTGTGAGAAGCTAAAACTGATTCCGGTGAATTTTGAAATGTCTGAATTAATTGAGCACAGAATTTACATTCAATTTTGTTTGCGGTAACGTATAGAATGTCGCAGAAGTAGAATGTAGATGTATGTAGTTTAGAAATATGAGCATTCCTATATCGGAAAGAAATGTTTAGAAGAGGTATAAACAGTTCAAAGCAGAAAAAAAATGTGAAAAAAAAATGTTAGCATAATTGCATTGTGTCCAGAGGGGATTACTTTGAAGGCGATGAAATAAATTTCGAAGAATAAATAAAGAGTTTTTGAAAAAAAATAATTGGTATTCCATTTTGGGCCCAGTATTATTGCATATTTAAAAATTATTTATGCATTTTGCCATTTATATTCACGCGACAACAATATTATAAAAATATATTTTTTAATACTTATATTAATAGAATTGTTATGAGTAATTTATATACGAGCAAATGGAAATTTATTAACAATAGTTACAAATTATATATATAAAGATTACTATCTGAAAAAATAAACAGTAAAAACATACATATTTTTTCAAAATAAAATAATTACACAAATATAATCAAACTTAATTAATTCAAAACATGTTATTTTAACTCTGAATAATATTGTATTCTTAATGCTATTTAAATTCCTTGTTTAATATGCTTTTAAAATCAGTAATGTGAAAAATATAATCTTTTGAATAATTAAAATTCTTGAGTTTCGTTCGTGTTTATAAAATCATTTTTTTTATTCATCATCAGCTTCTATAAAATACGAAAAAAATATCATCATTTTCTTTAGGAATAGCATAGCCTAGATTAATTAGTTAATATGTGCAAAAAATATTTATAATCTTTCATAAAAAGAAAGGAAAAAAATGTAAGTACATTCCTTGTGCAACAAGTAAAAATATCTTGCAAAATATTATCATATTTACTTTTTTTTTTGCATTGGGGAATCTTCAAAAGGAAAAAGACTTTTGCAAAATTTCTGAAGAATTTTGCAGATATATATATTTTTTTGTGAATGTATATGGTTATATTTAAAAAAAAATGCTACGTTATCAATAATATTTTTTTTTATATATAATTCATTAATTTTAGTTCTTCTTTCACGAGATATGTATACTTTATATGTTTTTAAATAAGTATTAAATTCACTTTTTTAACATTTAGTTTTAAAAAATTATTAAACTAGTATACTTACTATAGACTTTCAAAATAAGGATTTTCAATGCCTGTAACTTACATTCACCTTAAATTAAACAATTTTTGCTGAATATCGTAAAAAATAATACGTTAACGAATTTATAAAAAGTGAAATTTAAAATAAAATATTTATTTTTGTTAATTTTTTTTTCATCTATTTCTTTTTATCCTACTCAATTGGTCAACCTTCTCTATCAAAATTCTTCTTCAGATTGTGTATGGTTAAAATTAAATGACATACTTAATAAGACACTAATTTATCTTAACTCTTAATGCTGAAAATCTCAATTACTAACTCTTAATGCTGAAAATCTCAATTACTAACTCTTAATGCTAAAAATCTCAGTTACTAACTCTTAATGCTAAAAAATTGATTTTCAAAACTGAATAGTTTTAAAATTATAATTGTGAAGATAAATTTGCATCCCTTTGAAAAGAAACGATTTCGAAAACAAACATCGATAGATAGTTACTTTCTCTGTGAGACCACCCATATCGTAATAAAGACATTGGTGATCAGGCCGTTTTCGAAAAGAGGACAAAACATGAAGATATGCTTCGAACATCAGTGGGTCAACATTTAATGCACTAAAATAGCTCAATCATCTACATCTCATTCAGACGACTGAATAATGTTATAATACATGGTAAATTATAAAAAAAGATTTAATTTAATATAATAAATATAAGTAATTTTGAATTTATAAACAATTATGGTAGGGTTTCATATGAAAACACGTAGAGCTTAAAAGAATTAAGGTTAAAAGACGTTAGGCTTAACATAAGCTTATGTTTTTAAGCTGTTAGGCAAAAAAGAACAATTCCTTATAACAATGCAAGCTTATTAACAATCATTCTCTGTGGCTTCTAATTTAAAATGACTTTCAAAAAATAACTAATGAAGGGTAATTTTGATGCCGAAGTCATTAAAATGAGGGAAAACAGTTATTTTAACTTTTTACTTAAAATTTAATTTTTTTAATGCAGCATTATGCAGGAAAGAAATTAAGAGTGATAATTAAAATTTTTGAGAATTTTCATCATGTTTTAATAAAAAACACGGATTAAATATATGTGCATATGATTACCGATTAAATTGGATGAATACTTCAATGAGGAATAAAAAGAACAAATAATGTTGTTTATAAATAAATATATGTAATAAATATTGAACAAATAATGTTTTTCTTTACAAATTTCATGCAAATAAAATTTCTCCAGTATACATTTTCTTATATTTATAATTTCGTTTTTTATGTAACAAACAATAAATTGATTTTATTTCAAACATTTTTCCTAACACAATATATTCTTAAAACTACGGAATATCTTTCACCTGAAAAGCTTAGAGAATCTACTTTTTTATTAATGGATTCACTTTTATCATCATTACTTTATATGATCTTAATAAACTCTATAATAAACTTTCTTTAACAAAAAACAATGAAAAACTATTAATTATTTTATTAAATAGTATGAAGGAACTTCAAATATCTGTAACTAAATTGTTGTTATCTTTATAACATTTTACTCTTCATGTGTAATTGTAATATTTACATCACTTCTTCTGTAATCACAAAGTCCTATCAGCAAAATCATAAGAAAAAAACACCCATATCGGCAAAATGATTTCTTTTAATTCAAGTTGTAATTTGATGGCATCTTAAATACATCTATTTAATATCTTTTGAGTGTGTTAGTCATCTTTTTTTAAGTAATATTAACAAAACTGTGATTTTAATGTTGAGATTTTAATTTCTAACAAACGTTAATGTTGGAAGTGTTATGTTCAATTTTATTAGAATAGGAAACATTTTTATAGTCTTGTAAAGTTTAATAAAATGAAGACCAGTTTAAAAAGTAAGAAATAATCAGATATGTTTAAAATATTGCTAACATTATAAGCACATTTTTATTGAATTTTATTTTTAATTTTGTCATAAATTACCATTTATAAATTTTAAAAGATTTTAAGCCAAATGGTATGCATAGCATACATCTATGGTATGGATGCATATATATACTGATATATATATGCATCTATAAGCATCTACATTGATGAAGAGGCATCAATAAGTGGTATAAATATTTAATTTTTTCTGTATGAATCTATCGTACAGAAAGTTCAAAAGTTCTTATTCATAAAATATTTTAAACAAATATCTATAAAAGATTCTTTCTACAGTGTTCATATTTAGAAATTTTTTAAAAACAGCAACTATAAAGTTCAAAAATATGCAGGATATACCATGGAAACAAACGTGAAAAAATGTTTAGGAATAGGGATTGATTTTGTTTACTGAAACAGAAACAATCTGGCGAAAGTTTTGAGACATGGGAGAACAGATTTGCTTCTGAGGTGAAAGAATGAAACAAGTAATGTAAGATGACAGGATAAAGGCAATATTGGCATTCTTTTCTGTAAAGGAGATTGTTGCTTTCTAATGTCAAACAAAATTTCAAAAAATAGGACAAATATCAAGAGGATTTCAATTTCTATTTTAAAGATTCTTGTGATTTTGTTTTAAAAAATTTGAGAAAGATACATTTATACAAAACATATGCCAAGCAGCTTTATTTTCTGCAATATTGTTTCTTTAGTAATAATGTTGCAAATGATTTCGACACTCAAGAAAATAAATTAACAAAAGACCTTTTTGATTCTAAATTTTTGTATACTTTATAAAATAAAATTGAAGCCTGTTAAAATAAAGTATTTTAGAGACCATTTAAAAATATGAAGAACCAATTGAGCAATTATAAGGACAGGAATGACTATTTAAGCAATTATTCCTTTGAAGAAAAATGAAATAAAGAGATAATTCATCTCACATTTTGAACAGTAGTTTTAATAAATTGTTAAATAAATTCTAGAATATTGGAATGAATATCTTAATTGAAATTTTTCGATTATTTAGAAGTATCTATTTATCTTAAATTAGAAAAAACAATATTTCTTATTTTAAAGACGGCAACTAATCCATATTTTATTGTAATCTTTTTCTAAGCATAAAACTTGGGGTTTCTATTGCCACTTGAGCATACTAATAAAATTCCATAATTTATTATGATCTATTTTATATATATCCACAATTTATTATGTGCTAATTAAAATCCATAATTTATTATTCATTAGAGAATCTTTATATTACACATCGAATAAATAAATAGCACTCATTCTTAATATTTCATGAAATATTCCACAAACATATTATGTTGTTACATGTTTATTCGTTTCATCAAAAACCAATTTTAAATGTTTATCAACCTAACAAAATGACGATCAACAAAATTTTATGTTCTATACCTCCTAGGTACAATCAAATTATTCGATTATTTCATGAGACATTCTTAAAATAGAATTAATTTCCTGAGATTGCAAAAATACAAAATTGGCATAGAAAATATTAATTTACTCCTTTTCTATGGGATTAAAATATTTTAATTCTATAAAAATATCAAAATCTCTTAAAAATAAATTTCTCATACATAGCGAATGTCTACTAGACTATTTTATTTAGCTACTACTAAGAAATAAGTAGTTATATCCGATTTGTAACATTAAAAATACAATAATGAAAATTTTCGAATGTTTAAGTTTTCGCGTTCGAAAAAAACAATCAACAAAAAAAAAAAATAGTTTTTCAAGCGCAATTAAAGCATAGAAAAAATTATTTAATTAATGAAGGCATTTGTATTTTAATTTACCTTTTTATAAATAAATCAAATATCTAAGGGGCATTCTTTCAGAAGCTTCTACTGTAAAATTTCTCTTTGTATGAAAAGACGAAATTATGCAGCCACCTTATTTAAAAATATGTGAAGCTTTGAAAAATTCCCTTTGGACCAAACACTAATATATAATAAAATTAATCATACCCATAGACTTTAGCTTAAGACAAAATTATTCTTTCACTTCTTGAATACATTTACAAAATAATTTATTGCAATCAGTATTTTATGGCAATAAATGTATTAATAATAAAAACTATTATTTTTTTAGAGAAATGAAATAGATTCTTAATTTATCTTTTTCATGCATAAGTATATATCCCAATTAGGTACTCTTTCAAATTTCACGCCAAAGGACATCTTTGCAAATGTTAGCGACAAACGTATACTTGTTTTTCAATTCCTACGATTATACTCTCACTATATAGATATCTTGTTGAAATTTTCAATCGTTCATAAAATACTTTTTATTCATCCACTCAAGTTCCAATACATGTTTTGAACTTGTAGTGGATGACACTTGATGTTAATACAGTTTTTGCAAATATTAATTCATTCATTAAATTAAATTAATTAATTTTAATTTTTTGTATTTAAGTTACATACCATCTAATAATAGATGGCGCCAGATGTAAGAGGAAAATTTTAACTTTATTTGTAAAGGACTTTTCTGCAATATAGTAAAAAAAAAAATTAGAATTGACTTTAAATTTTTTTTAGATTACTTATTATATAAATATTAGCTAACTCGCTTATAACATCATTTATCCACCACTAAACGGCTCAAATGTTATTTTATTCACAATAAAATTTTTGTAAATTGATTTAGGCATCGTCAGAAATGTTCCAAAGATCAATATACAAACCTTTTTAATCATTAATTATTATTTAAAAAAATAATACTGTTTCAGATTTTCACTTCAAACAAAACTATTAATTTATTTATTATTTTTTAATTTATTTATTTATTAATTTATTTTTAACTACTTATTTTAATTAATATTATATAAATATAATTATCACGGAACACAAATAATGATATTCCCATTTATGACAGTAGAAATTCGTCATTCATTCTTTTAATTGTCTTGTACAATAAAGGATAACTCCCATTTGCAATAAATGATTATCCATTAGCTCTCTAACACAAAAATAATTTGATATGCTTCCTAATTATCCTTGTAAATCAAAATACATATTTCATAAAATAGTAATAAAAAGAAAATAATTCATTTCAAACAGAATTGCATAAAATCGAAAAAAAAGTTTTAATTTCTGTAGAATGGATAACTTTATTAGTTCTATAATTCTTCAAAAATAAATTAATTAATTAAAATTAAAAAAATAAAAAAATAGTGTTTCTTCTTGATTTAAGCAAAGTATTACACACAAGTAATTTTAAATTAAATGCTACAAATAATTATATGTTGCTTTTTTTCAACCGATACAGTTCTTAAGCAAATAATAAATTTAAATGATAAATTTAAACTCATGTTTGTGAAAATTGCAACACCACGAAGGAATCGTCATAATTGAATGAAATTTAATACACTGTTGAGTGGTAGTGGTACAAATAAATGATTAAATGTTCAAATCAAACAATAACAAGAGATCGGAATCAGTATTTTGTGTAGCCACCACGCGCCGCAATAAGTGCTGCTACACGACGTGGCATGCAGTCAAACAAATTTTGAATGTCTGCCTGAGGAAGAGCATTCCATATTGTTTGTATGCGCACCCAAAGTTCGTCTGCAGAAGCAACAGGACGAGGATCACGAGCGAGACGCCGACCAACGACATCCCACACATGTTCAATAGGCGACATATCCGGGGAATATGCAGGCCAAGGAAGAAGCTGTACCTGCCGCGTTGCAAAGAAGGATTGAACAGTCCTAGCGATATGAGGGCGGGCATTGTCCTATTGAAATACAGCACCTGGAAAGCTTTGAAGGAAGGGAACAGCTTGGGGCTGTAGAACTTCACTGATTTCCGGTTGCTGTTCAGATTGCCCATAATTCTTAGCAATTAAGATTGTCCATATATGCTATGGCACCCCAGACCATAACTCCGGGTGTTCGTCTACTATGGCGTTCGATAATGCACTCCGGAAGGTGGCGTTCACCGACATAGCGTCTGACATGAATGCGGCCATCATGGTACCACAAATTAAAGCGGGATTTGTCAGAAAACTCGACATGCTGCGAATCAGCACGCCAGTTTCTATTCTGAGCGGCCCATTGTAGCCGCAGGCGGCGATGGTTTAGCGTGAGAGGGATCCTGTATAAAGAAGTCCTTGCTCGCAGTCCACGCTGCAGCAAACGTCTACGAATTGATGAAGCACACAATGAAACACCTGTAGCTATTGACGACTGTGCTACCAATTGTCTAGAGGAAGCTGTACGGTCCGTCAGTGCCATGCGTACCAGGTGTCTATCATCGCGAGCTGACGTCAAATTTCGAGGTCCATTCCCGGATTTTCGAGTTGTCCGACACTCGTCCGTCCACTGCTTCCAAAGACGCATCACTGTGCTGTTGTTACGCTGCACACGAGCGGCTACTGCACGATAACACAATCCAGCTTCACGAAGGCCGATGATTCTCCCCTGTTCAAACTCTGTAAGTTGTTCAAATCTCGCTCTCTTTCGTCGAAGAGGCATAAGTAACGATTGAGCTAACGTTAACACTAGCAGATAACCACCGATAACCATACACGCCTCGCTACAGGCGTTTATTTATTCGGATCCATCCGCCGTTCAGAGGGCGCTGCTCAGCATACGCATGCGCTACGGATTTGAAATTATAATCATTTGCTATATTGCATTTCCTGAAAATTTCAGCTCACTCGCGTAAGTTCGTCATGGTGTTGCAATTTTCACAAACATGAGTATATAAATAATAAATTTTAATGTATTTTTATTTATTTTATTAAAACCTTTTCTTCTTATCAAAAGAATACTTTTTATTATGATTAAAAAAATACAAAATTGAAAATTAATTTATTCTCAGTATAAATCTAAAACTGCATTAAATAAATATTTTTGGCACTATAATAACAGAAAGCTTCATACAATTCACTATTCAAAAAGACTGAATTGAAAGCTTCACATTTTGCATGTTTATTAATAAAATAGATATAAAACACATTAGTATAAAGTGCTTTTAATCCTTTAAACATAATTGAAATTAATAGTACATACTTTCCAAATTCTCGAATAAAGTATTAATACCCAATAGTAAGGTATTAACTAAAAATATAATAAGTAAGGTATTATTTGTTAAAACTTTTATTTTTGTTAGTTTTATAATGGATTAGATATTTTCTGTTATATAAAGTATATCCTTTTTTTTTAATTGTTTTATCTAAAACGAAGTATTTACAAAAAAATTATTTGGTGAAATTTGATTAAAAAGGACATGGATAAAAAGATACACATCAAAAGGACACATTTACAAAAAAAACGAATTTATCTCTTGAATCAACTACAAAAGCTTTTTCAAAAATAGAATTGCTAACTTCCCAGGACAATAAATTAATAATAAATTTTAATATATATTCTAAGTCTTTACCAAAACAAAACTAGTAACTTTCTTAAAAAAATTTCAACAAAAGAGTTTATTTACGCTACTATTACTATTAACTCCAGACAACAACAATATTCTAACTTAAACATTCCCATACAAGAAGAAACTTATACAGAATTCTATAAATCTTCCATAATACAAAAAACACAATAATGTCCAAGGTGATTTATTTAGTTACGGTTAAACTAGATAAATACTTTACAATCTAAGTGATTTTCTAAGTGGCAATAAAAAATCGAATAAAGACTCCAGAACAATTTTAAGTATTTTAAATAAATAATTATTAACTTAAAATATAAAACACCAATTTTAAATAAGGTACTGCTTAGAAGTCGACAAAAGATTTGCATATTATAAAATGCAATACAATTTTATATTTTCACCTAAACGAATAAATATTAAACCACACCAAAAATGTCTCGAAAGGAACTTATTTCAAATGTTCTCAATGTTTTCTTAAGAGTAGAAAGATTATTCATATGTTAGTCCTTAATCACTCAAGCATTAAATTCACATTTTTAGAAACTATATCAAATAAATAATTGTAAAATACAAATATATGGTGTATATTAACCTAATTAATTATTGACAAAATAGATGGACACTTTTCAATTTTTCAAATCAGCAACAGATTATGTTAAAATAAATCATTTTTATTAATGCTAAAAATGCACCTTTATCTAATCGATAATGTAGAAAAAAGTCATTTCAATTGTTCTCATACCAATACAACCACCTAATAAATAAAATAAAAATATTATCAATATTCCTTTCATACAAAAGTAGAGACTCCAATCTCATTCCACCAGAAAAATGATATCCCTCTAGACATAAGTACTATCTACCAACTAATCCGAGTCAGAGACATAATTTTTATTACTGTTAAAATGCACTTTTATCTAATCGATTAAGTAGAAAAAATGTATTTCAATTTTTCTCATATTAATGCAACTATCAAATAATTATAATAAAAATATTATCAATACTCCTTTCATACAGAGATAGAAAATCCTATCTCGTTCCAACAGAAAGAGTATTTTCCTTTGTGTCTAGAGGGATATCCTATCTACCAACTAATCCGAGTCAGATACATCTTTTTTTTTATTATTTTTATTACTGTTAAAAATGCACTTTTATCTTATCGATAAAGTAGAAATAAAATGACAATGTATGAAAACAATGAAACTATTGTTCTCATACCAATGCAACCATCAAATAATTAAAATAAAAGTATTCCTTTCATACAGAGGTACTATAGAAACTCCAATCTCATTCCTCCAGAAAGAGAATACTTCCCTCTAGACATAAAGGAAAGTACTATCCACCAATTAATCCTAGTCAGAGACATTTTTATTACTGTTTAAAATGTGTTTTCATCCAATCGATAATAAAGTAAAGTACTTTCCACCAGCTAATCTAAGTCAGAGACAACATTTTTAATCATTTTTATTACTGTTAAAATGCACCTTTATCTAATCGTTAATCTAAAAAAACATTTTAATTGTTCTTATACCAATGCAACCATCAAATAGTTAAAATAAAAGTATTGTCAATAATCCTTTTATACAGATGTAGAAACTTCAATCTCATTCCACCAGAAAAGAATATTCCTCTAGACATAAAGGAAAATACTATCCACCAATTCATCGGAGTCACAGATATCACATTTAATTATTCTTATTACAGTTAAAACAGCCTTTTTTTTATTTTTCTCATACCAATGCAACCATTAAATAATTAAAATAAAAGTATTCCTTTCATACGGAGGTAGAAACTGCAATCTCATTCCTGCAGAAAAAGGATACTTCCCTCTAGACATAAAGGAAAGTACTATCCACCAACTAATCCGAGTCAGAGACTACTCATTCCGACTTCATAATCGCCTCACGTCCATCTGCAGCGATATGGATGGACCCCTTCACCATCGCCTGATACCAACATTAATGTCAGTCGGTCTGATTGAGTGAAACAAAGGACTTTTCCCGCCCGTGACAGTCCATTACCTTGAAGGGGATATGATGGGAGAGCGAGCAAAAATCCCCCTTTCTCCATATCGTAACGAACTTTCTGGAAGCTTGGCCATCACTCACCGACGTCCCTGGCAAGACGAGGATGGATTCGATGGGGCTCGGATTAAAGAGGATATGGTGGTCTTGAGCTATGCGATCTGTCTTACGGGTGATTGGAGGTGTTGCGAAATGTCGAACACATTACAAAAATGGAATACATTTGGAAATGGAAACTCGCGGGGTCGAAATGGATTGAAGATGTTTCGATTTCGTTATTGGGGAGGCTGGAAAGTGTTATTTGATTCCGAGAGGGGGAGTGGGCGATATCACTTAGAAGTGTCACATTTTCCAAGCAGAACGATGTGTGGAAAATAATGCTATTTCAAGCAATCAGATGATTGTTTGAAAAAGCAACAAAGTTATAAATCAATCTATTATTGAAAAACTTTAATGAACATTTGAATATAAAAGGATTGATTTATTTTACAGGAAATGTCTTCTTTTCTTTTGTTATATGTCTATATGTTTATTAATGATAATATTTCAATTATTACTATAAAATGTTAATTTTTAAATACAAATTATTTATAAATAATAAATATGTGTGAGTATCTTAGATTTAAAAAATGTCTTAATATTTTGGTAATATTTTAAAATTTGCAAATAAAGTTATGTTTATTTTAAGCAACATGTTTTTCCAAATATTTTTTAAAAAACTAATAAAAATGCTACGTAATTTATCTTTTTACATTTAAATGGTTAAGCTGATAAGAGACTATAGGGTATAGTAACTTATTTTCCAAACTAACTAATTTCATTTTGATTATTAACTTTTGTTTAACGTTATGTAATGAACATTTGAATATAGAAGGATTAATTTGTTTTACAAGAAGTAAAGGATATTTTTTTCTTGTTTTGTGCTTATGTGTTCATTAAAGAAAATATATCAATTATTTTGAAACATTGTCTCCAAAAAGGGTCAGTTTTTAAATACGAATTATTTATAATTGTAAAAAAATATGTGTGATATTTTACAGAATGCTTAGCTAAAATTTTTCTATTATTTTAGTAATCTTTTAAAATTCGTAAATTAAATTACTAAGTTGCTATACATACTGTTTTTTCAAATTAACATTTTTTTCTCCATTTTATGAAATTGTTTTTAAAATGTAAAACTGTTTAAAAAGTCTAATTTATATGTAACATCAAAATTCACTTTTATTTCTTTTTCTTATTCTTATTAATTATTCTTTGGTTGAATATATATAAACTTATCCACCAAAAACTTTTTAATTACGAATAAAAAGTTTTAAAAAAATTAATTTTAAGAAAATTTAATTTTAACATTAGTTCATTTCGATTATAAAAGAAGTTCAAATCTAAGGATCGTTTTTAATAAATGAATCCAACTTCAACAATAAAACACATTAAAGAAATATTTTCATTTAAATTTTCAAATGGTTTAAAAAAAAAGACTTACAGTTTTAATTCTTCATTTCCATATGATAATTTTTCCAAACAATAAACAAAGTAACTTTACGTAAAAAATAAACAATCCAAAATCTAAATTCTTAAACATTTGAATTAGTCCACTATAAAAATTAATGATTTTCACCCAACTAATCCTTTATTTTTAATTCATGAGGTCAAAAGAAAAAAAAAATGAAGAAATCCAATTTAATCCGTATTAAAGAAGAAAAAAAATGCTCTAAATTGTAAGAAGTAAAAAAATGCTCTAAATTGTAAGAAGTAAAAAAAAAAAAAAAAAAAATGAAGCTCAGAATCATCTGTAATACTTCAGAAAGTAAAATAAAAAATAATTGCTTTTGTTATATAATCCTTGACACAAGATTAAGGAAAGAAATTAACAGAAATGATAGCATTTTTTTTTCTGTCTGTTTTTCTGCATGGTTAAGGTACTTAAAACTTCTTTTCTCACAAGTACAAAAGTTGATTAGAAAGTTTCCAATTTGCATAAATCTATATGTTTTGCTTACTTAATCTAGATTCAAATTACTTTTTGTATTTGATTAAAGGAATCTATCTTGATGTTTAAGTAATATTTTAAGAAGATGTAATTTCAGATCTTAATAAAGTAATACATATTTGTTTTTAAATTCGCTTATTATTAAATCTATTAATTATCTTTTAAATTTTAAATACAAATTTTTCTGTATAATAAATTTTTAAAAATAGGGAGAGCTAAATTAAGTGGTGTTTAACTGAAATCTTCCTTGTTTATAACATGGAAATTCATGCCTGCGATGAACATGATAAATTTATAGATTTGTTTGGTTTGCCAATCTACGTTCATCTTGTGCACAGGAAGACTAAACAAGACCGAAACCTACAGTTTAAAGTGGATTCCGAACCACTAACAAACATCCATGCTACCGCCAGGATTGATAAATTTATAGAGGATATGCCCCTTTGTTGACTCAATGTGAAGAAAAGACAAACTGTCTCATCAGATACCATCCTTAGAGGTGTTTACTCAAAATTGTGAAGGCAAAGTGAGGTAATAGCATCCCGTCTCTTGACTATTTACAGCTAGCAGGCAGGAAGGAAGACAGATGCTTGAATCAGCTGGTGTAATTGCTATAGTGATTGCTTTCAGAAACGAGCAGATTCGATGACGACTGTGACAATATATGAAAAGCATCTCGCATTAGTAATCATACTATCTGGTGGAAATATTTTCGGATATTTGCAGTTTATGACATGCAAATACGAGGCAGTTATCCCAACAGGCACTGTCTTCCCTTCATCACCCGTCGGTGGAATATTAGTGAAATATTTATCTGGAAAGTGAGTCGTCTGTAGTGGATCCTAGGTAACGCTGAATTCACTGCATAGCTGTATTACCATTATCGAATATCTTCAGATCACTGTGGAGTCCAGCAGAAATGATTCAAGACGAATTTAATTATGAATATTTTAATTTATTTTAATCGTTCTTTTCAACACAGTCGCTTAATTTATATTAACATAACAGAACTATGGAAGAAGAAAAAAAAAAACGCTAAATGTATTTATTTTAAATTTATTTCTTCAATTATTACTATTCTTGAAAAATTCTACGCATTCATTTATAAAGCTAAGGGGAAATATTTTTTATTTTCATAGAATAATTAAATTAGAAAAAAATATTTAAAAATCAGATTATTTAAAATAGCTAATTTAGTTCATTAATTTTTTTTTTCAAATAAAATAATATATTTTAAATAAGCTATCTTTTCTAATATTATATATTATTAATATTATTTTTCGTAATATTTATGAATTTGTAAGTTAATAAATTTACTAATGCTGAATACAATTATTGAACTTAATTTGATGCATAGAAAGGCTTTTGTAATTCGTAAAGCAAAAATCAAATTATAAATTAACAAAATATGGCATTAAATAATATAACATTGCTCATAAACAACATAAAAAATAAAAATAATATTTTCTTTATTTTATATAAAGAAATTTAGTTTTACTTGAATTTGTTGTTTAGTTCAGTTTAATGCTATTTATTTAATAAGTATAGTTGATAATGAAAATGCATAAATAAAGTCAATGTAAATTATAAGATCAATTTGACATTGTTTCACTTTTTAAAACACTGTTAAATACAATGAACCCAATTATTAATTAATTGTAATCTTTTAAACAACTAACATCTATAATTTAAAAAAATAAGTAAGTAAGTATTAAATTAATAATATAACATATATTAAATAATATAACATATATTAAATAATAATATAACATAGTTAATAACATAGAAAATACAAATAATATTTTCTTCATATATAAAGAACTTTACATTTACTTAAATTCATTTGCTATTTAGCAATATAATGCTGTTTATTTAATAAATATTTTTGATAATGTAAATGTATAAATGTAAATTATAAGATCAATTTGACATTGTTTTACTCTTTTAAACACTATTAAATACAATGAGCCAATTTATTAGCTAATTGTAATCTTTTAAAGAACTAACATCAATAATTTAAAAAAAATATGTAATTAATTATTAAATTAATTACACAAATGTTTAATAAGTTTAAATTTTCTTCCGAATCAGTATCATTTTTCACATCAAACAATCTATCCTGAAAACAAACTTTCAGAATTAGTTGCTATGAAAACATTTATTCTGATTCTAAATGGTCGCGCTGTTAAATCGAGACAAGCGAGAGCTTGAATATGATGCTGGTTGTTTCATTCTCCTAATTAATCTTTTCAAAATTCTGGAAATTAATTAGCCAGCTTTCAACTGAATTTAATCCATTCTATGTTTCATTTCTGCAATCGAAATTGAAAACTAACTACATCTACTGCGAGAGAGAAAATTTAATTATTTATATTTTTTATGGTGAAGTCTAGAAAACATTTTTATTATTTTATTTATTTGTTTATTATTATTGCTTTTTTTTTTTTTTTCATTTTAAGTATTTCACGCATTTCAATTTTTCTTTGAGATGCAATTGACTTGAAAACAGTTTTTGATATTTAATCTAATTTAATGCGATTTGTTTTATTTTCTTTTTCAATTATTTTTTATTTATTTTCATAATAGGTTTTGTTTACTGTCTCTCGATTGAGATTTCAATTCTGCCATCATATTTTGTGTTTTCTTCATGATTTTTCAGTAGTTTTGTAAAACTAGTCAACATAAAGTTTTCGATTTTATATGTTTAAAATCAGCAGTGATAAAACATAATAACCTAAAAAATATTAGAAAATAGATAGTTAAAAGGTGCTAATTTTTTTTATTTTATATTACAGTGCTTGGAATAATGACATTATATAAATTTAATATCCATTTACAATTAATTATCCCAATTAATATCTTAAATATAAATTATACATAAAATTCCCGACTCGTGGCTGAATGGTAACTTACGCCGCTGGTGAACATTAGGACTGAGGTCCAATACGCTAGCGGCTTTGTTGTAGACACTATTTCAAATAACGACTAGAATCGATGGCATTTCTGATGTTCAGCATCTTGACTCGTTAGTTGGACTACCTGGTAGGAGTTTCACGGTTTTCTCCCGTACGATACGCAAATGCGGTGTAGTTCAACCCTAAAAAGTCCTACAGGAATTCACCGCGCTCCTTCCTTAGCATTATGGAGCCAAGCCAGACTTCTGCCTACGAGTGCTCCATCACAACATTAGCTATGAAAACATTTATTCTGATTCTAAATGGTCGCGCTGTTAAATTGAGACAAGCGAAAGCTTGAATATGATGCTGGTAGTTTCATTCTGCTAATTAATCTCTTCAAAATTTTGGAAATTAGTTAGCCAGCTTTCAACTGAATTTAATCCGTTCTATGTTTCATTTCTGCAATCGAAATTGAAAACTAACTATATCTACTGTGCGAGAGAATTTAATTATTTATATTTTTTATGGAAAATTATTTATTCTGGGAAAGATTTTTATTATTTTATTTATTTGTTTATTATTATTGTGTTTTGGTAGTTTGAAGTATTTCATGCATTTCAATTTTTCTTTGAGATGCAATTGAGTTGAAAACAGGTTTTGATATTTAATCTAGTTTATTTTATGCTATTTGCTTCAGTATTTTTATTTATTTTTTTATTTATTTATTTATTTTCATAATAGACTTGTTTACTGTCTCTCGTTTGAGATTTCAATTCAGCTATCGCATTTTGTGTTTTCTTCATGACTTTTTTTCACTAGTTTTGTAAAACTAGTCAAAAATTTCAAAATTTTCAATTTTATAACTGCAAGTTTAAAAAATAGCAGTGATCGAAAATAAATTTTAAAAAAAATCAGAAAATGGATTGTTAAAATTGATAAATTTTATTTTATATGACAGTGAAAGGAATAAGTCCGTTTTAAAAGATTTAAAATGGAGTTATAAATTATAAATTAAATATATAGTTATAAATTAAATGCTCGATTTGTGTCTCTGTGGCAACGAGCGCCGCTAGTGAGGGCTGAGGTTCAATTCCCTGGCGACGTTAGAGTAGACATTGTTGGTCTACAGATTTTCATCCGGAGAGGAAGTATATTTCGCGCATCCCGTGCGTATCTGAGTATTGAGTTTTCCGCTTAGAAGAGGAATCCTTTCACGAATCTAAAATTATATGTTTCTAAATGTGCTAAATATTGTATGTCTTTAATTGTACGTGCGTGGTGTTTGTTGTGTGTAAATTAAGTTCTCCAACTTGTGTCTCAAGTCTCAGCTCAACCACACACAGTTACAATCTAGCTGCACAACTTGCACACTACGTTATTTATTCTACAATAATATAATTATACATAATTAAATTTATCTGGTTGATTTTTAAAAACTGATGAAGTGCCATATTATAAAACTTAAAACTATTATTTATTCCAATCGACTTTTGTAATTTAATTTTTTACAAAATTGCGATAATACTTTTTAAACTTAAAAGAACTAATTACATTTTATTGACTATTTGCGGTTTTAAAAATTGAACTTTTTTTTTATTCAGTTATACTTAAGATACTTATGCATTACTCATTTGAATACTTCTAACACCATCTTTAAAAATAGTTTTATAATCCACAAATTATTATAATGCTATCTTATAATATGTGGATTATAAAACTATTTAAAACACACACATACAATGTAATCTTTACATCAAATAATCAAAAGGCTCTAAAAAAGTCTTCAGTAATACCTAGAAGGAGTGCCTTCGCATTTTCTCATTATGTTGAGTCCTAAAAACTCCAACTCAAGTTGCTTACATCTAACTCGAACGATTCAATAATCGTTAACGAAGAACATTTTCTTGTTAACGTTCTACATCCGCCGTAATGAAAAGACTGCTTCACTGCGATTAGCTGCATAAGTAAAAATACTGCCGCCTTTACGAGTTCTCTCGGAGATTTTCGACAGAAGTCAATTCCTTTTTAGAGGCATGTAACCCCCTTTTATTGATGCAGGTCGACCATTTTGTTCCACATTATCACGTGATTAAATTAAAGAAACGCCCCCGACCAACTTTCATAACATGCCCCTAAGATCGTTTGCACTTCCGGTGGGCTTGGAATCAGTGTGTTTGTTAAAGACCTGGTACTTGAGTTAGACATAAAAAAAAATCATAATGAAGATGTATTTTATATTTATTTTGATTTACTTATTTTTGTGTTATATTTTTATTCTGAAGAAATAACGACTTCTTTGGAGTTAACATATTTTGCAGAATTTTTTTTTAAATGATTATAATGAAAGAATAAAAGAAAAGATGCAATTATTTTAACTAAGGTTTTTATTTTTGTTTCTAAAGTAAGTAATAGTAGATTAAAACATAAATACACGCTATAAACAATGCTAGCAATATATTCTTTTAATTTTGAATTTAATCAATAAAAGTAACATTTTGTGATAGAAAACTGTCTAGTATGAGAATAACACATAAAATATCAAAGGAATAGGATCTCTATTTGAAACTCAACATGCCATGCCATGTCTATGCCACTTCATGCCATCGCGCATTAAAAATGCACAGTTTTTGAAAGAAATAACATATTTTGTGATTCAATTTTTTTTGTTTCAAATTTGCATTAGAATTAATTGTGTTTCAAAAATATCAAAAAGACAAAATTTACTTAAATTGGAATAAATATATTTCATTTATTTTCCACTATTAAATTACTAAACTATCTTATCAAATGAATTCACTAAAATATTTATTTTTTGGTTATTAGATGTCTATAGCATCATATTTGTAACTGTTAATTTTATTAATACATTTTGTAAATTATTTTTTCAATAATTTATAACAGAAATCATTTCCTTTTTTATTCACTAGTTATTAAATTCGAAATATTGTCAAAATCTTTTTTTTGTTATATTATACATATATATAAATTTCGAATTTTTTAATTCAGTAATTCTGAAAAACATTTTTCAATGAATTATCTCTATAAAAAATAATATTCCGTGTCGTTTTTTTCAAACCTGGAAAAATAAGTTAGGACTAGTTTTCCAAACATAGAAAAGTAAAGAAAGTAACATTTTTTTTCCAAAAAGGTTACATCTCGTTTCAGAATGAGAAATTAAAAGGAAAACACTATCCAATAAGATTTATTTATTATTGATAAGAATACAATTAAAGAATTAAGTATGTATAAATACGTTAAACTAATGATTATAATTAATGTAATAACAAAATTTGGTAATTTTAAATTCAACAAATTACTTTGGGAATTACTATAAATTAATATATATTAGCCGAAAAAAGGTTATCAAATAACATCAAAGTATGTTTTATTGAACAAATCTTTGAAAACACTTCCATTGAAAGTTTTAGGAAAGCGATATCTTCATTTAATTTTATATTTAATTACTTACTTAAACAAATAATACCTTATTATGAATATGTTCTTTTGCTTCTGAACTTTTATAAATGCAGTTTTAACGCACAGAAAAAAATCTAACAATAAATAGTTTCCTTAAGCAAAAAAAAAAAAAAAAAAAAAAAAAAAAAAATCTGCCAAGATTAAATTATGTATATTTCGTTTCAACGCGACAAGAAAAACTATAAAACAATAAATGAATCATTTTTTTTTTAGAATTATTTCAGTAGAAAGATGGTTAAAAAGAAACTGTTGATTTAAAATAATAATGTTTTATTTCTGAAATTTATTTATATAAGAATTGTTCTTGTAGTATATATTTATCTTAAAGAAAGTTAAATTATGAAATGATGTGAATATTTTTATACATTTCCTTTTTTCATTATTTTATTTTATTTTTTTTGTTATATTAATTCAAAGTAATATATATATATATAATTTTAAAAGTTCACTAAACCACAAATTTTTAAATCGCTGCATTTAAACATTAAAAAATTTTCAGGATTGAAAAATTATACAAATTGAGAAAAGAAAAAAAAAAATTTTTAATTTAAAACTTTATTATAATTTGATATCATCTAATGCAAACAAGTTTAAATTTGAATTTGAATATTAAAATCAGGACAGTAATCAATACATTCCTTTGCCTTAAAGTAGAAAATAGTATAAATAAAAAGTAATAAAGAAAATAGTGGCCAATGAATTACTTTATTAAAAATATATTATTCATAAAATTATAAAGAGATCTATTTGGTGTGAAGTTGAGTTTTGCACGGTAATTTATCTATTACTTTAAGAAATTACGTAGAAAATACATTATCAATTCGCTGTAATTTTATGGTAGTTTAAAAAACATGTCAGATGACGAAGAAATAAAAATAAAACCTTCTTATTTAATGTAATTGCTATCTAAAGACCAAACGAATATTTTTTGTTTTGCTCTTCATAATTGCGTTAAAAAGTTAAAAAAAATAAATAAAAATGAAAAAAAGTTGCAGGAGTGTGTTTTAAAAAGATACTAAAAACACTAGTAAAGTTCTTCACCAAACGGAGGGGCATTATTCCAAAATATAGTAGCATATATTTATAAACAACTGGCCCTTTTTATGAAGTTTACATTACATTTTTACCAAGGGATGCATAGTTGTCGTATACTTCCGAATTTAATAAGATCTGTATATAAGGCGAGAGTTTTTTGTTTAAAACATTTACTCAAAACTCAAAACTCCGTATAAAAGTGAAAAAAAAAACATTTCATGTAACGTTCACGCATGTCGCCATGAGGCAAAAAATGTTGTCTTGCCACCGACGATACTTATGACTCTGGCAATCCTATCTGAAGCTAGCACATTCAGTCAATGTCTTGTATATGATCTGTGATATCTATGCTAGACTTATTTTCATTGCTATTTTATTTTTTTCCGAATAATGAGCTGGAAGAGTAATTCTTATACTAGAAGGTCAAATTTTAAACTGCGGGTGATCAGGTTTGCTGAAAACGTTTTGGTATTTTTATATTAGGCTGGTGCAAATTTCATCCGATTTTTCGTTTTTGTGCTGACGAAATAATTCAAAGTCAGCAATAATTACCAGTTCTAAGTATCTTATAATTAACCCTTGCATTAACATTGATGTTCATGAATTCACTCGAGTACTTCACTTTCAATGGCCTGCGATATATTAATTAAAATATTTTTATTGATTTAAGTCTTTGTTACTGACACATACCTAAATATTTTGTACCCTTAGGACATAGTGATCTTCACTGTCTGAAACTTTTTTCTCTATATACTTTTGATTTTATATATATATATATATAATCAAAAGTCTCAATAATATTCACTACAAGTTCATAAGTTATAATGAACTTCAATACAATTGGATTGTATAACAAACCTATAGCATTCGCTACATGAAAACTCTGATCTGCTTCACACGCTCAAACCCCACCTAATATTTGTATAGATACTTGAAAAATTTATTTTCTTTCTTCTCTCTTTCCGTCTAATGTAAAGTTATCCTCAGGGTATAATTATTTTCCTTTGGGTTTACTAATTACTTCCGGGATTTCTGAATTTCCGGGACAGCATGTTTTAACATGCTGTCATCGTATATTTATTTAAATTTTTATAATCTTTTTTGATCGAAGAATTCCCTATTTGCCATTTAACAATTTGCTCTTGTGTTTCCTAAATGAAATTCAATTTCATTGCCGTACCTAAAGAGCAATTCTTTTCTTTTTTTTAAGAGGTCTGAATGTGAGGCACTTCAGGAGTTTTACATTACGATTGTTGTGATGGTTTTGTTATACAACTTGCTTGTAGCAAATGCCATTAGTTGTTTGGTCGTCTCTAATTTACTTTTTGCTTTCCCTCTCCCAATGATTTTTTTGTGTTTCTACGTGTATATATATATTATGAATTCAAATGATGGATTAACAGGAAATATATGTGAAAAGTGTTATGCGTTTTTTTTCATGACAATTATTTGAACTGGCTTGTATCTTCTACTAATGTATTATATGATTTTGTATATAATTTTTAGTTATTAGTTTTATCCGCGTAATAATGTTGGAAAATGAAAGCTTTCATCTCAAAATAAAATATTTTTCAATGGGTTTAAATTCTTAAAAGTTTTAGTGTGTGTTCATAAGGAATGTGTTATAAGTATTATAATAAAAATATACATTTAAATGCATATCACATTGAAAAAATATTAGGGATGGTTTTTAAAAACCTGTGAATTGGAAGTTTTTTTTAATTTCTCGTTTGTAAAAAGGTTTAGTATGAATTTCTAAAGAAATAAAGAAATGTAAAAAAACAAATTTTAAAATTGAAAATGTCAAAAATATTTTATGTAAACATTCTTATTAAAAAAATTCAGTGTATATATTTTTGAAATAAATATTGAATAGTTAATTCATAGCTATTTGCAAAATATTCTCAGCTCTGAGAAATTTATTTGGCTTATCCAGACTATAAGATTTGAAAATTATTTTTAAATTTCAACGTGTTAAAAAAAGTCAAAAGGTTATTTCCAAAAAAATTAAGTTCAATTAATCACTGCTAAGTGATTTTTTTTCTAAAAAAGCGTTCAGCTATGTTCTCATGTATTATGCGAATAAATTTATTGTTTTAAAAGGACATTTTTTATTCATTAATAGAAAGTAATAAATGTTTAGGGTTTTTAAGAGTGTTAATATGTTCATAATATGCTAAGTTCAACACACTTCATTTGATTCTAGATTAGAAAATTAACATTCATATTTTTAAAAAGCATAAAAATTTATTTATTCTAGGAAATGGGAAAAAAATTACATTTTTCCGTAAAGTATTGTAATATTAAAAGTATTCAATAAAAAAAAAAAACTATAAATATAAAAATTTAGATTGAAAAAATTCTTAATGCTAAAGAGATTACTAATAATATTTAACTTAAAATAATTATTGTTGTTTTGTTTATTAATAAGTAAACAATTTAGTTCAAATATATATATTTTATATTGCTACTAACATTTTTTGTTAAGCATTAAAATAGGTATGCTATAAAAATCATTTAATTGGTAAACATGATTTGGGTTTCAAACGAGATCCATTGCAAGCGTTCACACCTAACGTGAAGGAATGCACCAGGTTCGCCCATGCTTTTAGAAACGAGGAGATTATAAGATTCTGTAAAGCTACCTGAAGGGCATTTTCCTGGTTTTCTCACGAACAACACATGCGAACCAGTTACCTCTAAACCCTTCAAGAAAGCAACGCCATGCTTTATTGCCTATGGGTGGTTTGTTCGTGGTTTACATATTTTAAACTCTTTCTCTCGGGAAACTCGTACTAAGTATAAATAAATTTCCCCACCCCTCTGATGTTAAAATAAAACATGATTTATGGACATGTTGAATGAAAATTAATTTAAATCATTTTTTTATTATTTATAAATTTAATGTCTATAGAATAGAAATTAGACTCTATACACTAGAGACTAGTCTGAAATTTTGTTGGATATTTATACAGTATTCGTAAATCTTTAAGCCCTCTTACCGCATTTAATAAAATATTATTTTTAAAGTCGTTAAATTTAAGCAATTTTTTAAATCATACAATATGTTACATTTAAAAACCAATATTTTAATCCGAGATGGCCGCTCTAAAATTTCAAAGATGCAGCCTAGGAAGAACCATAGCATGTGAGGAATTGTTACATTGTAACTGCATTTGGCCACCATCATTTACTATCTAACTCTTGCATCCGGGATATATAAGTTTGCATCCTTTCTCTCAGTTTCAAAAGTTAAACAAAATATTTTTTCGCCTTATAGATTCATCATGCTTAGGCACGAAAGTTTATGGCCCGGCTTCACTTGTAAAATTTTTCATTTTGTGGTATCTGTTAAAAAAATACTACTCAAAGTATCTCCAGCTCCTGATGACAAAATCAATCATGCTTATTTTTCAAAAGTCCAACTATATTTTAGTAATTTTACTGAGTTGATCATGGAAGTGATTGTAAATAATACTTTATTTTTTTGAACTGAGGAAATTTGGTTAGAAATCTGACAATTATTCAATCCTAATAATCCAAAATGATAGTAGTGGAGGGAATGCTGGGAAAGATCACTGTAAATTGGCGTTGTGGAAAATTATTTTGTTGGATTCAAGGAAAAAACAGAAGAGTGCGAATCCCAAGATGCTATCTGGGAAAATATAAGTTGAAATCGAGGTGATTATAATGTGGTTATGATATAGTAAGCCATTTTTTGATGCAGAAGATCTTGAATAGTCTCCCAACCCTACTCCTAATATTTGGAAACAACAACATTTTTACTGGGTTTACCGTAATGTTTTCCAATCAGCTACTCAAATTACAACCAATGAAAATAATTTTATGACCGGAAATAGAAAGCATAGAAAGAAACAATAAACATTTATCTTTCATCGATCTGTTCTTAAAGTAACTGTTCATGTTTTTTTTTTTGGCCTCACTCCCTGCGGGGGATTGTGGTGGCGGGGAGATTTGAAATTGCTAATGCATTTCATAAAATTTAAAAGAAATTTAATGATGTAAAAATGTAAACAATTAAAATTGTGAATTTAGAAGACACCCAAAAATTCAAACTATTTCAATAATTAGAAGATCAATAAATAATAAATGAACAGAAATCTAAATTTTCAGCTTGATAATTACTTTTCTCTTCAGTTCGTATATTCATCGAGGTCATTATTAACATTTAAGTCATTTGAGGTAAGGCGATAAAGTGGGGAATTTTTCAAAGTTGTAATTTTTCTGAATGTCAGTTGGTTGATTACAGCATTTTTGATCCAGAACAACGAGACCGTCATTGTGTAGAATGAGTCTCAAATGCTTTTGATACTGAATGGTTTAACATAAGTTTAAATAAATGTTTTAAGAAGCAATATTCTAAAAGTAATATAATCAATAAACTGCAAGATCGTTTCTTATCACAGCTGATTCCGATGGGGGATGTTCAGAAGTGCATAGTTGCTTCATAAAACTGAAAAATCTACGGTTGTAGAAATGTAAACAATTAAAATTGTTAATTAAAACGGCTCCCAAAAATTCAAACTATTTCGATAATGAGAAGATCAATAGATAATAAATGAACGAATATCTAATTTTTCAGCTTGATAATTACTTTTCCTTCAGTCCACCGTTTATTCATCGAGGCATTGACAGTTAGGACGTTTCCCGTAAGATGATAAAGTGGGTAAATTTTCGACGTTGTTGTAATTTTTCTCAATGTCAGTAGGTTGATTACAGCATTTTTGACCTAGAACAACCAGACCAACATTGCTCGAATGAGTCTCAAATATCTTTGCTACTGAATGGTGTAAATTTTTTTATAATTTTAAAATAGTTTCTTAATATCAATATTCGAAAAGAAATACGATCAATAAACTCTAACATAACACATACATATATGCACACAAACACATATGAATATCATTTTTACAAATGCATGCGAGCATTCTGATTCATTCATACATTCGTGTCCCTCTTGTGCCAACAAAAAGTTGCCAAATAATTAACCCAATAAATAATTAGCATCACCAGCCATGGTCAGCACTTGGAAGGACGATGGCTTGGGAACACAGCGAGCTAAATCTTTTATTTTGATTAATTAACATTTTTAGGTGGTCGAATGGTTGTATTTATGCACATAATCCCAAAAGAAGAAAACCCGCAGTGAATCTTAATAAGCAGTGGTATGATGGCCAATTGGCTAGCACTCTGCCCTGTGGTTACAGGATTCAGAATCGAATCCTAGGGGAGAATGGGTATTTGTTAGTGGTTCAGAAAGCACGTTAAATTGTAGGTCCCAGTGTAGCCTAAAGCCTAATTAGCCTAAAGTGTGCACAAAATGACCGCAGATCAATAACAATTGGTTTGGTTTGGTATGTCGCGCTACGGTCATTTTGTGCATGCACACTTTGGGCTAAACAGACGCGACCTATAGTTTAAAGTGGATTCCGAACCACTAACATAGAGCAACGACAAGCCAAACCTAAGATCTTTGCTTATTTCAGCTCAATTACAAAGATCAGTCAAATATTTTCCACAAAATATATAAAATAACTTTTTATTGCTTTGATCTTATTTGACTCCGAGATAATAAAAAAAAAAAAAAAAAGCAAAAGAAAACTCCAATCACTGAGAATATTAAATTACCATAAATACAAAAAAGACAACTATCGGAAAAAATATAAAAGAATTTAAGACGATTACAAATCCGATTTAACGTCTTATACCAATCGATATTGGCTTTCTTGTTCTAAAGAAGCACACGGATAGGTGGGTGGAAGAGCAATTAATATTGCTAAACGTAATTACTGATTTTTTTTTCTGCTACGTACTTCCGTTATCGTTGTAGATGCAGCTTCCACTACGATGGGATCTTTATGCGATCAATACGGTAAAAGAATTGTTCCTTTCCGGGTGTCGTAAATGTGATTTACCGTCGCGTGAAAAAATTAATGTCGTTTAGTTTAAGGGACATTGGAAATACAATATTTGGGATATTTTTACGGGATAAAAAAATCATAAATTAGGATAATGTAGTGTTCATGAAGAAAATATGACAAGTTAATTAAAAATAAAATTGTTTAATCTTGCTAACATATGTCTAAAATGAAAATAAATATTCGCATTATCGTAATTTTAATTATTTTACAGATTTTTTTTAAATGCTTTTAGGTGGTTAAAACCGAAAAAAAGCATATTTTTTTGCACATCTGTTCAGATTTTACATTCATTAATATCAGTATTTTCGTCAGAGTCGCTAAGGGTTTAACGTCATTAAAGTTTTATAGTTTGGGGAGTAATTATAGAATTACTTTAGATAAAATATAATGCGATTTGAGACTTTACATCAATTTCAAACTTTTCAAAATTTAATAAATAATTAATTAATATTTGGAATCGTATGAATAGCAATATGGATCAGTTCAATTAAAAATGTAGTTTAAAAATTCCGCATTTGACGATATCATAATTATTTTTTAAATTGTATTGCTTATTATAATATTACAGAAGATCATTTACATAATGCATGCAACATTTTAAACAATATATTTAATAAACAAACTAGTTGTATTTGCTTGTAAACAAGCTTTGCACAATTGCACTTTTGCTTAAACAAGCTTTGCTTTGATTTGCTTCTAAACAAGCTTGTTTATATTTATATAAACACGTTAATTAAAAATACAATTGTTTAATCATGTTAACATACATCTAAAATGAAAATAACTATTCACATTATCGTAATTTTAATTATTTTTTAGGGGAAAAAAATCACAAAAAAGGCTTTTAGGTGGTTAAAAACGCAAGAACTAAAAAAAAAATATTTTCCGTTTTTGCACTATCTATTCAAATTTACATTCATTAATATCAGTATTTCTCGCAGAGTCACTCATCATTAACGTTTTAGTGTGTTGGGAGTAATAAAATTATTTTAGATCAAATATAATGCAATTTGAGACTTACATATGTTCCAGTCTTGTCAAAAATGAATTTTTGGAATCATATGAAAAGTAATATGAATCAGTTCAATTAAAAGTGGAATTTAAAAATTCCACACATTAAGCAGCTGTCATAATTATTTTTATAATTCTATTGTTTATTATTATATTACATAAGATCATTTACATAATTCATGTAAAAACATGAAATAAAAACAAATGTTAACATATGTCTAAAATGAAAATAAATATTCACATTATCGTAATTTTCATTATTTTTCAGGAAACAAAATCTCACAAAACAGCTTTTAGGTGGTTAAAAATGTAACAACTGAAAAAAAAATTTTATACACTGTCTATTCAAGTTTACATTCATTAATATCAGTATTTTCCTCAGAGTCACTAAGGATTTCAACATCATTAAAATTTTATAGTGTGAGGAGTAATCATTAAGTTCCTTCAGATAAAATGTAATGCTATTTGAGACTTTACATAATTTCGAATCTTGTCAAAGTTTAAATAAATTTTGAAGCCACATGAAAAGTAATATGAATCAGTTCAATCCGATGTCATACTAATTTTTATAATTTTGTAGCTGGCACAATATATATAAGAACATTTACCTAATGTATGGAACAATTCAAACAATTAATATTTATATAAACAAGGTTCTCTAAATTTTGATCGTCTATTTAGGTCTACTGTCTATCTCAATTACCGTCTTCCATTAGAAACACATCTCTATGTATTTTTCTTCAGGATTCCAAAAGACTTTTTATCATTTAGAGAAGTAGTCTCTACATTACAGTTCTCAGGCCACATTCAACAACGCGGATACGTATTTTGCATTTCATATGATTCCACGTATCCTCAATTATTTTTTAAAATATAAAATAAATCAATGCTTATGTTTACTAAAAAAACATGTAAACATATTCCATACGAATATATTTGTTTTAACAAAATTAAGGAATTCCCGAATTTTTTTCCGTTAGCAATTGTTTGACAAATTGACAATTTTTAGAAGTTTGATATTTGTTTTATTAGTGCTTATTATCAAAAGGTTGTTTTCTTACTTTCTGCAGAAAGCCTTTTTCACACAAGTGATTACGGTCGCTGAAAAAGAAATCTTGTGGATTTTATAATGGGCCAATTGAAATTTCAGGGATTCAAATAACACCACACACACTATATTATATTCATTCTAATATGCTATTTTGAATTTTAACCCTTACTCTTATTTCAAATAGTCTGAAATATTAAAGTTATCCCTTATTTGAATTATTTTTTATTCATTCTGTCATACACATATTCCTAATCCACAAAATAATGATAGATTCATATTCGGAATTTTCTACTTTAATTTCAACTAAAATAATTAATAATTAAGGTATGGTATTTGCTATTAATTTTATGTAAATTGGAATAGCAACAAAATAATTATCAGATTAATAATCTGATAATTCATAAAATAATTTGATCAAATAATATTTCATGAAAAAAATATATAATTAATATAATAATCTGCTAAAATAATAATCTGATAACTGAATAATTCAAAAAAGGTTAATTTTATTCTTGCACGCATTGCATGACTTTTTATATAATTTACAGTTAACAGAAATTACTAAGTACATATGAATGTAAAAACATATTAAGAATTTTTATTTTAAAAACAATAATAGAGAATTAAGCGAAATACACATTTTGTATTCAAACTACACAAATTAATAAACTTTATATACGAATTTACAAAAACTTATTTCAATAAATGAAACACCCTAGGGATTAGAATAAATATTTTAGATTAAAATGTTCTAAATAGTTTGTTCAGCAATATATATAGTTAGCGAATAGTTTACGGATGTGACAAATTATTTTAGGATATTATCAATATTTTTTTGAGTTGATTAACTATTATTAACTATATTATAAATTTTGAATTAATTATTACAATATATTGTTATTTTTAAATATGTCCTTATTGAGACTACTCTTGGGATTTGAGATTGTAGTACTCTAAAATATTTTATTGGACAAACATTTTTTGAGTTGATTAACTATTAATAACGAACTAAATTATAAATTTTGATAATAATTATTAAAATATCTTGTTATTTTTAAATATGTACTCTTTTATTATTCTTTAAAATTTATATGAAAGTTTATTAGATAGGAAACTAATTTAAATTATGCGAACACATTTAAAAACACTATGAGAAAGAGATATTAGTATGCCGCCAATAATAATCCTATTATTATCACATAATCGGATTTTTATTGGCTTTATTTATATTTCTGCATTGTGCAAATAAGACTAACTTAGTATAAGTGTATAACAGTTAAAATTAAATAATAAAATTTTTGTATTGTTAATTATTTCCATATATTCCTCCTGAATTAATATGATTATGGCTTGAAAATGAGAATTTCCCCTTATTCCTCCATTGTTTTTATGCTCTTCATTTTTATTTTGTATTATTTTAATATTGAAGCAACTAATAAATAATAAGCTAACACTTATCGGCAATTATATGCTTTAAAATTCTTGATAAAAATGTAACTTGTGGTTATAATTCAAATAGATAACTACCACTTTTTAAAAAAAAGGTAAGAATGAACACAAGCATACAGAAACGGATCCAATTCCAGTTACATACAGTCCAGTTTTCCAGTTTTTCACAGCAAAGAATCAATTTCTTGTATCTTGTATCATATTATCTTTCTTCTAACTTTTGAAAAAAAAACAACTAATAAATAATAAGCTAGTATTTATTTGCAATTATATGCTTTAAACACTTTATAAAAATGTAACTTGTAATCCGTGGTTATAATACAAATAGATAACTACCACTACCTATTTTTTCAATAGGTAAGAACGGACGCAAGCATACAGAAACGGAGGCAATAAAAAAATCAATTTCTTGCATCATTGCACCCTATCATATCATTTTAATTTTGAAACAAGTAATAAATAATAGGCTAATATTTATCTGCAATTATATACCATAAAACTTGATAAAATATAACTTGTCGTTATAATACAAAAAGATAACTACCAAAATCTTTTCTTTTTCAAAAGGTAAGAAAGACGCAAGCGGCATACAGAAACGGAACCAATTCCAGTTTCATATATCACCTTGACAACAAAGAATCAATTTGTATCATTGCACCATATCATATCATTTTAAGTTTGAAACAAATAATAAGCTAATATTTATCTGCAATTATATGGTTTAAACACTTGATAAAAAATTTAACTTGTTGTTATAATACAAATAGATAACTACCACTACCTGTTTTTCAAAAGGTAAGAAAGGACGCAAGCGGCATAGAGAAACGGAACCAATTCCAGTTTCATATATCACCCTGACAGCAAAGGTTCAATTTCTTGTATCATTGCACCGAGACCAGTAGCAGCAATATTTATGATTCCCCCATGATTTACAACGGAGATTCTTTTCTGGGAAATGGGGATCAGCTTAACGATCATTGGGAAAAATATCCTCCCAAAATCGTCCTTTGTCCTTTAAAACTGAGAACCCGTTTACGTACACGACATCGTTAACGATTTTCGTTAAGTTAAAAGTGCCGAAAATCTTCTGCATCTGTTGACTCCCATGATTCGCGAGTCTGAAAAGACTCCCGTTTCATTGTTGAAGCGCAGCGAATTTCGCAGCTGCTCTGAGTGAGTAACAAAATGCTTTCAGAAATTAATTTAATCCGTTTAAAGTTTGTTAATTACATGGCCGACACTGTGTTAACAAGTGTGGGTATCAAAAGTATAACCCTCCCCTTCGTAGCACGACAAAGCCAGGCCGCGGTGACATGCTAAGAGAACCTAGTGGATTTATAAAAAAAAAATAATGATAACGAAAGAGGATTCAATTTTCTTCCTTCATTTTCGTGCATCGTGTTAAGTCGAGTTGAATAATTCCGAATCGTTTTCTTTGCTTATTCAACCCCACTTTTATCTCTTAACAAACGCAAATGTAATTAATTCTTGGCAAAGCAGATGACATAGAAACAAAATGGGGGGCTTAGAGAAAATGAAGAGATGAGAGGAAAAAAAATATAATAATCGTAGAACAATGACCAAGATATAATTAAACTTCCAGCAATGTGACAAATACAGAGCAACAAAACGACAAGTAACGTTTTTGTCTCAATTTTAATGCTTCGCAAGGCAATGGCGCTTTTGTTGCTTCAATTGAATATACCGTGTGATAAATACAGTTTTGTTTTATTTCGAATGAAACAATAGTTTATTAAGTGAGAATATCTGATATAGTTATAAAATCTGCATAAAACAATAGATGGTGACATTTCGACAAAAAAAAAATTAACGTAGCATCTAAAAATAATATGTTTTTAGCGTTAAAGAAAAATGTTTTCAAAACGTTTGTTATAATCTTTTATCTTCTAACAAAGAATGGAATAAAATAAATTGTTTAGCCTAGTAAATAAAGCATTTGTCTAAGCATATTGAGATTTATTTTTCCTACAAATCTTTTTCTTTTCGAAACTGAATTAAAAATTCTTTTTTAAAATTTAAATCCATTTATTAACTCAATAAATTAATTCAAGATAATTTATTATCCACCTCAATAGTTGTTAATTTAAACTATGAGCTCTTAATTAGAAGATAACGAAATTATTTGAGATACATTAGCTAAGCTGAAATCCTTTGTAATTTTTATTGACTTTTAATTATAGCTACCGTTCCTCATGTGAGAGAATGGAAATAAATCCCAATATTAGCTATATGTTTGATTACCATAAATATACACATTGAGTTACTACTTATACTGTCTAATAAAATTGATTTATGTGTTTAATTTTTTTTAGTGTTAAATATATTCGAAAAAAAAAAAAAGGTATTACGTCATTATTCCATCATACTATTATGGTTATTAGCCTTATCTGAAAAGGATTGTAGTATTTTGACTAAAAATAGTTATTATGTGCTTTAAATACCTATAATACTGTAAAAGTACGCTCGCCAATATTTTTTATAGAATTACTTACATTTATCTTTATAAATTTTTTAATTACATATTTTTTGACAAATATTGAAATGCTGGAAAGTTTGTGTGTGTGTGTCTGTGTGTGTGTATATATATTGAGTCTTAAGCTAAAAAAATAACTTCTACCAAAATATTTTGACTGCAGTGAAAAAGAAACCGTAAAAGCGTTTTTAAAGTAGTTTTATTACATTGTTAAAATAAATTTTTCATAAATTATGAAAGAATTAGACGTACAAATTAAAATTGAGAGAAAAGGAGTTTGCAGGCCAAATAATTGCAATCTTGAGCAAATAAAGGCAACCAAATTCACAATAAACTTTAGATTTCAGATTTTCTTCAATTGCCAAATGATGTATACTATTGAATTATCTTATTTTCATTTACTATATAAATAAAAATTAATTTAACAAAAATGCCGAGGCAAAAGGAAAAACGTACGAGTATTTATTACTAAGCATGATTAAAATGATTTGTATAAGGGAGAAATATCAGAGATTACCTGCAGAAGTCATTCCACTGCTCATTATAAAATGAAACAAGCCAAAATCAATAAGTTTAAAAACAAACCTAAAACAACTCATAACAATTCTCCCCGTAGCAGAGTAATGATATTTAGTCAGAGAAATGAAAATAATTCCTATCCTTAGTACACATAGCTAGACGTTGCTAAAATGAATTGAAGAAAATATCTAGTCTATCGCCATTAAGAAAATGAGCCATAAAGCAGATCTCAAGAAAAGCTCAATCTCAATGAAAGAATTTCTTTAACAAACGATATCAACAAAGGAAAATGAAAAAAAAAGGATATTTCTAACTAGATAATGTATTTTGTTATAGAGATGAGAGCAAATTCCACATTTTTATATCACATTACAAGTCTTATGCCTGGAAAACCCCGAATGAGATGTTGCGTATAAAATGCTGAACGTAAATATGAATCAGTAATGGGTTTGTTTTCCCTTGCTGGCACAGGACTTCTGCATTTTATTGATGCGTGAATGGAACAGAATGCATACCTCCACATTTTAAAAACAAATTTGCCACAATTTGTATAAAATATCTTTTAATAATAAATGCCCATTTAATCAGGAGTATGATCTCAAACATAAGCTTATACAATGGTTTTTTGCCCCTGTATAACTGTCCTCATGTTATGAAAACACTAATCTGAAAGAGCAAACATAAATATCATCAAGTATTTATGAGATCTCATTAACAAAAGTCCTGAAATAACGTTATTTCTAAAAAATTGAGTTGAAAAGTACAGAATATCCATCTTAATTTTGTAAAAAAAAAATATTCAATATTTCCCTAAAATAATTACAATGTTTTCTTTAAGGCTTACATAGAAAAAATCATTTGAAAAACTTTTTTCATTTGAAATATAATTCTTTAGCTGATTGTATTTATTACATCATGTTATATTAAGTAGCCTTAATAAAACTCAATTATTTTGGTTAAATCCGATTATTAGACGATAAACAGATTTTTATTGGCTCTATTTGTGTATGTTTTTGCATTGTGCAAATACGGCTATCGAGGTATCTGAGCATAATATTTAAAATCAAATAATTATATATTTGTATTGCTAATTATTCCCCTGTATCTCTCATGAATTAATACTTATTATGACTAGAAAATGAGAATTGCCCATTTTCCCTCCCTTATTTTTATGCTCTTCGTTATTATTTCATATTATTTTTATTTTAAAACAACTAATAAGCAATGAGCTAATATTTATCTGAAAATATATACCTTAAACACTTCATAAAAATGTAGCTTGTGGTTATAATTCAAATAGATAACTACCATTTTTTTAAAAGAAAAGAACGGACGCAAGCATATAGGAACGGATCCAATTACAGTTTCATATATCAACCTGACAGCAAAGAATCAATTTCTTGTATCATTGCACCATATTACATCATTTAAATTTTGAAACAACTAATAAGTTAACATTTTTCTGTAATTCATATTATCTTAATTTTGATGCAACTTATTAATAAAAAGCTAATATTTCTCTGCACTTCATAAAATTGTAACTTGTGGATATAATAGAAATAGATAACCACCCCTACCTGTTTTTTCAAAAGGTAAGAAAGGACGCAAGCAGCATACAGAAACGGAACCAATTCCAGTTTCATATATCACCCTGACAGCAAAGAATCAATTTCTTGTATCATTGCACCGAAACCAGTAGCAGCAATATTTATGATTCCACCATGATTTACAACGGAGATTCTTTTCTGGGAAATGGGGATCAGCTTAACGATCATTGGGAAAAATATCCTCCCGAAATCGTCCTTTGTCCTTTAAAACTGGGAACCCCGTTTACGTACACGACATCGTTAACGATTTTCGTTAAGTTAAAAGTGCCGAAAATCTTCTGCATCTGTTGACTCCTATGATTCGCGAGTCTGAAAAGACTCCCGTTTCATTGTTGAAGAGCAGCGAATTTCGCAGCTGCTCTGAGTGAGTAACAAAATGCTTTCCGAAATTAATTTAATCCGTTTAAAGTTTGTTAATTACATGGCCGACACTGTGTTAACAAGTGTGGGTATCAAAAGTATAACCCTCCCCTTCATAGCACGACAAAGCCAGGCCGCGGTGACATGCTAAGAGAACCTAGTGGATTTATAAAAAAAAAAAATGATAACGAAAGAGGATTCACTTTTCTTCCTTCATTTTCGTGCATCGTGTTAAGTCGAGTTGAATAATTCCGAATCGTTTTCTTTGCTTATTCAACCCCACTTTTATCTCTTAACAAACGCAAATGTAATTAATTCTTGGCAAAGCAGATGACATAGAAACAAAATGGAGGGCTTAGAGAAAATGGAGAGATGAGAGGTAAAAAAATATAATAATCGTAGAACAATGACCGAGATATAATTAAACTTCCAGCAATGTGACAAATACAGAGCAACAAAACGACAAGTAACGTTTTTGTCTCAATTTTAATGCTTCGCAAGGCAATGGCGCTTTTGTTGCTTCAATTGAATATACAGTGTGATAAATACAGTTTTGTTTTATTTCGAATGAAACAATAGTTTATTAAGTGAGAATATCTGATATAGTTATAAAAATCTGCATAAAACAATTGATGATGACATTTCGACAAAAAAAAGTTAGTTAACGTAGCATCTAAAAATATGTTTTTAGCGTTAAAGAAAAATGTTTTCAAAGCGTTTGTTATAGTCTTTTATCATCTAACTAAGAATGGAATAAAATTAATTGTTTAGCGTAGTAAATAAAGCATTTGTCTAAGCATATTGAGATTTATTTTTCCTAAAAATCTTTTTCTTTTCGAAACTGAATTAAAAATTCTTATTTAAAATATAAATTCATTGATTAAATTAATAAATCAATTCAAGATATTTTATTATCCACCTCAATAGTTGTTAATTTAAAATATGAGTTCGTAATTAGAAGATGACGAAATTGTTTGAGATACATTAGCTAAGAGGAAATTCTTTATAATTTTTATTGACTTTTATTTAAATCTACCATTCCTCATACGAGAGAATGGAAAAAATTCCCAATATTAGCTATATGTATGATTACCATATATATATATACACATTGAGTTACTACTTATACTTTCTTATAAAATTGATTTATGTATTTAATTTATTTTAGTGTTAAATTTATCCAAAAAAAGGTATTTTGTTATTATTTCATCATACTATTATGGTTATTAGCCTTAGTATAATTCAATTAATTTTATTTTTTATATTAATAAATACTAATCTGAGAAGGTTTGTAGTATTATAACTAAACAAAGTTAATGTGTGCTTTAAATACCTAAAATATTGTAAAAGCATGCTCGTCAATATATTTTATAGAATTACTTAGATTTTTTTTATTTTTTTTTTTTTATAAATTTTTTAATTACATATTTTTTGACAAATATTGAAATACTGGAAACTTCGCTTATATATAAATATATATTTAGTCTTAAATATTCTTTAATATCTTCTACCAAAATATTTTGACAGCAATGAAAAAGAGAACTTAAAAGTGTTTTTAAAGTGGTTTTATTACATTGCTAAAATCATTTTTTCATAAATTATGAAAGAATTAGACGTAAAAATTAAAATTGAGGGAAAATAAGTTTGCAGGCCAAATAATGGCAAGCTTGAGCAAATAAAGGCAACCAAATTCACAGTAAACTTCAGATTGTAGATTTTCTTCAATTTCGAAACGATGTATACTATTAAATTATCTTATTTTCATTTACTACAGAAGTAAAAATTAGTTGAACAAAAATGCCGAGGCAAAAGGAAAAACGTGCATTGAGTTGAGGGCATTTATTACTAAGCATGCTGAAAATGATTAGTATGAGGAAGAGATATCAGAATTATCTGCAGAAGTTATTCTACTGTTCATTATATTATAAAACACTTCAAAATCAACAATAAGTTTAACAACAAACCTAAAACAACTCATAACAACTTGACCCGAAGCAGAGGAATGATATTTAGTCGGAAAAATGAAAATAATTCCTCTCCTTAGTACATTTATCTGGTTGATGCTAAAATGAATTGAAGAAAATATCTAGTATATCCCCATTGAGAAAATGAGCCATAAAGCAGATCTCAAGGAAAGCTCAATCTCAATGAAAGCATTTCTTTAACAAACGATATCAACATGATAGGAACATGAAATAAAAAGGATATTTCTAACTAGATAATGTATTTTGTTATAGAGATGAGAGCAAATTCCACATTTTTATATCATATTACAAGCTTTATGCCTGGAAAAACCCGAATGAGAAGTTGTGTATAAAATGCTGAAAGCAAATATGAATCAGTAATGTGTTTGTTTTCAACTACTGGCACATGACTTCTGCATTTCATTGTTGCTTTAATGGAACATAATGCATACCTCCACATTTTAAAAACAAATTTGACACAATTTGAATAAAATATCTTTTGATAATAACTGCCCATTTAATCAGGAATATGATCTCAAACATAAGCTTATGCAGACGGTTATTTGCCCCAATATAATTTTCTTCATGTTATGAAACCCCCCACCCCTAAATCGCAAGCATCAATCCCATCAAGTATTTATAGGATTCCCATAACAAAAGAAGTCCGGGAAAATATAGTTTCCAATAAAAAAAATAATAAATAAGTTGAAAAGAATATTATTGCAAGGACTGGCAAATATCCACCCTAATTTTACATAAAAGTTTATACAATCTTTCCCTAAAAGACTTGCAAGTGTTATCGTTGTTGTAAAAAACAAAGGCTGATGTAAAAATATTTTCATTTGAAATATAAATATTTTTAGCTGCTCGAGTTTGGCTTTTTTGTCATAACTTCTGTTTAATTATTTAAATTTTAATTATTTTCCAGCAAAATCGAAATTAATTTATATGTTTTGTTTTTAAAAAAATCAATATACTCTCTATTTAAAATTCATCTAATTACCTTTCTGATAATTTTGGTTTAAAATGTTTGGCTGGATTAGTGACTGAGTTCAGTTTGAAACGATGGTACATAACTTTTTTTCTTCAGGGTTATTAATGATCGCCACATTATTTCTTGACAGAGCCAGTTAAAAATAATTAAAACTTTGCCAATAACATTGTATAGATCAGACAAAATAGCTATTTCTACTCAATATAAAACCGAACAATTTATTTGAAAATACTTTAATAAATTAGAATAAATATTTAGATATTTTTCTATAAGCAATTATTTTGTAACTTCTAAGTAGAGGTTTGACATACTTAGTAAGTATTTTAAAATGATCTAGTAGTCATTTCTTGTTTTAACCAAAGCATTGGCGCAATTAAAACTTTTTTTTTGCAAATGAAACGTTCACGAGTGACAATGAGCAACAAAACTCTCAACATTTTTTTTTAGTCATTAAGTAACTTATAAGCTTATCTATATTCAAAAATCAGAATTTTAAGAAACGAAAATAAATTGAATAAAATCAAATCCAGAAATTCTTTTACATGCGTTATATTTCCACAATGCATCGATTCGCGTTGCACATTTTTTGTATAAGAGCCAGTATACGGGAAATAATAGAAGTTGGTGGTAACAGTATCTGCAATCAGACTCACCGGAACTAGAATCCGGAATCCGAACAACTTCCTGACTGAGGTCTCTTAGTTAAAATCTACCGAATGAGATTCGCTCCTTCCTAACCGAGATCTTTCGACTGATCCAACGGAAGTAACTCGAGCAATCTTTTCACTTTCTTAAATGGCACGAAACGTTAATTTTTATTTTAACTATGCAAATCACCTCAGTTTCCAAATCCCCCTCGAGCAAGATGCATTGAATTGTACTAGATACCCTACAGGGCACCTTTCCATCTGTAAAAGGACTTAACATTCGGATTATATCATTGCTTTATATTTTGATGCTAATACAAAATTTTAAAATATTTAAATTATTTTAGAATAACAATAAGGTAATATGGAAAATTATGTTGAAATAATTTTTAAATTGTATCATATTATTCAAGTTTGTCTTTTGAGCATCGACAAACAGATATGATGAATAATAGTTTGGATTCAAGTTATCCAATGTATGTTTTAATTAAAGCGAAGAACCAAACTGATCATCAAATCTGAATCCCTTGAATATAATGCGTAAAAAATATTTGTTTGCAGAATTTTTCAATTATTTTACTAAATGAATTGATAGAATTTGACAATTCTGATCACATTTCGGGAACAAAACGATTGCAATCTTATTTCGAAAAACTCAAGATCAAGCATTCATCAGAAACATATATTTTTGAGTTACAGATTGAAAGAAAGTGTTTTATTACCCTATCAAAATTTTACTTGGCCCCAGACTTTTTCTATAACCAAGTTACTGAATGATGTCCATTACCTCCTTTAACGATGCAAGACCTCTAAATCACAAAATCAATTGCGAAGTAATTAATAGTTTTATGTTGAATTTTTCAGTTTCATCATTATCACCAGATTCAGAGAACATGGACTATATTTTCAAAGATTTGCAAGAATAGTTTTCTGAATCTCACTTTGAATATAATGACCCATTAAAAGTAATTAATGCAGTAATTTTAAAAATTTTCCAAGTAAGAATTTTTTATTAAATATAAAAATAATCGGTTTCAAGACTTCAAGACAAAAGAAATTTATTTCACGAATTATTGCAGTTGTTTTTCAGAAGTGAAATCTACATAAGTTCTGAAGTTCATAAAAATTGAAAGGCTTTGGTTTTGTATATAAAGTCGATTTTTTTTTATATGTGCCAAAATATTTAGAAAACACCATAAATTTGGTTTTGAAATATTATGCATATATTTTTTTTCAGTAAAAGAGATTTTGAAAAGTATTTTTATAATGCCAGTAGTATATTGAGACTTATTTGCGTGTTAAATGTCGAAATTTAAATCGTTTGTCTTCTAGTAATGGGTTGATTTATCAGTAAATATCTCAATTCGATTTCTAGTTCGAATTGATATATCAGACACAATTTTTGTTTGACTTGTTTAATATAATGTTTTTGACTAATATAATTTGTTTAATATAATTTGGAAGATATTACAGAGACAATTAATAATCTTTTTGTAAGAATTTTCGATATGAATTTTAGTTATTTTTGAAGAATATTTATAGATTGTCAGAGTTCAATACCATTTATTTTATGGTTTTTGACGCTAATTTTGTTCGAGATTCACACAGTAGTAAACACATGTTGTATGTCATCAGCGTTGTCGATTGCCAAGACAATATTAAAGAGTTTGAATGTAATGGAAGTTATATCGCGTAATTATTGAGCCATTAATTTCATTTAAACTAATGTTAGACATCAAAATGACTTAGCTCTATTTGAAGTTTATCATCCTCTGATGTGTTCGGCAAAGATGAGTACTTTTCGGTCATGTAGCCATGTTTTAATTAGTACAGATCCAGTCCATTAATTGTTCACAGAGCGCATGATCAATTTTTTTCATTTGCTCTGATAAATCTTCAAAGTGATGAAGAATATAAGTTCAATTTAACACAAAGAAAATTCACACAGAAAAATAAATGTTATTGCTCCTCCAATTGTGCTGGATACTAACAACGACTTCTAAAACGTTGAGTTATTAGATGAAATGTTGAATTCAAAATTTTTAAAAGCTGATACACACAAATAGCTTTAACATATTTAATAAAAATACACTCCATTCGCATCATTTCATTGTGTTCATTGATTGCAAAACATTTTTAGGCCAGTTTCAAAAAACAAAAACACCTTTGTTTAAAAGTCAATAAATTCAACAAAGGCTGATTTGAAAGATTCATGATTCCTGAAGTGTTTATTCTCCAAGCATTAAGTATTTAAATAACTATTAGTACATAATAAACATGTCTGGAGGATACGGTGGATGAGGCAAAACCTCAAATTTCAACTCGATCAATTTTTGTAGAGAGACTTGTGGAACGTCAGGTCTTACATTATCATGCAGAAGAATAACATCTTTTCGATCCATCAACGCCAGTTCTGACGACAACATATTCTGATGCACAGTATCAATTTCTTGTCAGTACTACTGTGTATTAATTATTTGACATATTCTTAGGAAAATTTAATAGATAAGATCCATTTGATTTCTTTAAACTGGCACTATTGTTTCCTCGGATAAAAGTTTAGTCCGAGTGCTTGTTTATAAAGTTTTAGCTCTTTGAAACTTTTTGCTTTCAAACTCTGTTTAGAGCCTTTTATCTGCTTCCAGCCACTGTTCTGAGTGTTTAAGATCATCACACAATATTCACTTTTCCTCACAAGTTAAGATACGGTACAAAAAAAGAAACATTTCTTTGCCGAACACTCAGTAATGCGCGTATTTGCAAGCATTGCAATTCCTCTCCATCTGTTAACTCGTGTGGAACCTAGTCTAGGTTTTCCACCTGTACAAGCACTGTAAGATGCCACAAAATGATCTATATGCCTACTCCAAGACCAATGACGGCCTAATGGCCGAGTAGCTAGCGTTCTGGCTCTCTATTTCCTATTGTCGGATTCGAGTACCGGCGGTGAAATGGAGGCCAATCTTGTCTAGCACTAAATATTAGAAATTCAAGGTTAATTTAACAAGCCCCCCCATCCCCATGCCGCTTTACGGCCAATTGGCTGGCTCTCTAGCCGTTGGTACCACAGGCTTCCGGTTCGTATCCTGACGGGGGCATGTATGTTTGTTAGTGGTTCGGAATCCACTTTAAACAGTAGATAATGGTCTTTTTAGCCGCCGTGTGTACAAGATAACCGTAGATCGACAAACCAAACGAAGACCAATATCAAGTTTTCTAATAGTTTTTGCAGGGTTAACTTCAATTTTTGCCTTCAGAATATCTTTTTCTTTACTACCAGGTTTTCCGTGGGTTAAATTTATAAATTCCGCTAATTAAACAATTATTTTCTTATCCCAATTGCCATTAAAGGAGCCTTCGATAACATTAAATTTACATCAATTAAAATTAGATGATATTTAATAAAGAAAAAAATATTATAGAAACTCTACTAAGGACAAGAATTTTACATACAATCCAAAGGGTATCATCAGGATCTTGATCCAGTCCAATTTTTTTATAGCTGTTAGAGTATTAAATTTTACCTGGCCAGTAGGTATTCATTTGCATATATTTGCTGATGACTGTGTCTTCATCATTTCTAGCATGACAAGCTAGCGACTCAAAGAACTTGCAATTGCAGTTGTAAGGATGGCTAAGTAGCTACCGCTCTGGCACTCGTATCACAGGTATCGGGTTTGAATCCCGGCGGTGCCATGGATGTTCTTAGTGGTTCGAAATTCACTTTAAGCTGTAGGTTCCGGTCTCATATGATAGTAGAGCGTCACAGAGCTCAATAAGACTTCTTCTCACCTACATCATTTCCAAACTGTAAATGGACAATTCAGCTCCAGGCACAATGATGTGGTGTAGTGTAGTAGTAGTAGTTACAGTTGTAAATAAATTCAGAATAAACTTCAGGGCAGAAAACATCATCTTATTGTTCAGTGGAAAAATTACATTCTAAGCGGTAAATTACGAATTGATCCATAGATTTACTGGAATTTTAAACAAATACAAAACAGACCTATAAATACTTCGTCATCATATCAAATGAAAAACTTAATTGAATTGCACTTGTTGAAGAATAGTCAACCTTAGTATGGTAAAATTCAATCAAGACAAAGTCGTGTTTCTAAACTCATGTTTGTGAAAATTGCAACACCATGAAGGAATCGTCATAACTGAATGAAATTTAATACACAGTTGAGTGGTAGTGGTGCAAATAAATGATTAAATGTTCAAAGCAAACAAACAATAACAAGAGATCGGAATCAGTATTTTGTGTAGCCACCACGCGCCGCAATAAGTGCTGCTACACGACGTGGAATTGAGTCAAACAAATTTTGAATGTCTGCCTGAGGAAGAGCATTCCATATTTTTTGTATGCGCACCCAAAGTTCGTCTGCAGAAGCAACAGGACGTGGATCACGAGCGAGACGCCGACAAACGAAATCCCACACATGTTCAATCGGCGACATATCCGGGGAATACGCAGGCCAAGGAAGAAGCTGTACATGCCGCGTTGCAAAGAAGGATTGAACAGTCCTAGCGATATGAGGGCGGGCATTGTCCTGTTGAAATACAGCGCCTGGCAAGCTTTGACGGAAGGAAACAGCTTGGGGCTGTAAAACTTCACTGATGTACCGGTTGCTGTTCCTATTGCCCACAATTCTTAGCAATTGAGATCGTCCAGGATATGCTATGGCACCCCAGACCATAACTCCGGGTGTTCGTCCACTGTGGCGTTCGATAATGCATTCCGGAAGGTGGCGTTCACCGACATAGCGTCTGACACGAATGCGGCCATCATGGTACCACAAATTAAAGCGGGATTCGTCAGAAAACACGACAGGCCGCCAATCAGCACGTCAGTCTCTATGCTGAGCGGCCCATTGTAGCCACAGGCGGCGATGGTTTAGCGTGAGAGGGATCCTGTATAAAGGAGTCCTTGCGCGCAGTCCACGCTGCAGCAGACGTCTACGAATTGATGAAGCACACATTGAAACACCTGTAGCTATTGACCACTGTGCTGCCAATTGTCTAGAGAAAGCTGTACGGTCCGTCAGCGCCATGCGGACCAGGTGTCTATCATCGCGAGCTGACGTCACATTTCGGGGTCCACTCCCGGATTTCCGAGTTGTCCGACACTCGTCAGTCCACTGCTTCCAAAGACGCATCACTGTGCTGCTGTTACGCTGCACACGAGCGGTTACTGCACGATAAGACAATCCAGCTTCACGAAGGCCGATGATTCTCCCCCGTTCAAACTCTGTAAGTTGTTCAAATCTCGGTCTCTTTCGTCGAAGAGGCATAAGTAACGATTGAGCTAACGTTTACCACTAGCAGATAACCACCCATAACCATACACGCCTCTCTACAGCCGTTTATTTATTCGGATCCATCCGCCGTTCAGAGGGCGCTGCTCAGCATACGAATGCGCTACGGATTTAAAATTCTAATCATTTGCATATCATGCGCTAATTTGCATTTCCTGAAAATTTCAGCTCACTCGCGTAAGTCCTTTGCGGTGTTGCAATTTTCACAAACATGAGTATATAAAATTACCAGCAACAAGTGTGAAATCAATAAAGAACACTTAAATATACTCAACAAAACATTAATAAATCAATCAGTTTTAGCTTTGTACGTGGGTTTTGGAGTACCACCTTTATATTTGGCAATTAAATATGAAATGACTTTCATACAAATCAGTAAATTTTAAAAACTTTTACAAGACACTAATTTTAACCTAAATAACTACGAGGAAACAAAAATTCAAGAGACATTCAACAATTTTCGACATAGATCTTAAAATTCAAGTTCAGCTATAATTCCACGACTAATATTTTCACATATGGATTAATGTCTGCAGTCGACGCAGGATGTACATTTGTCCGTTTAAAACATGACAAATTATTTCACAAATAGAAGGGAAAACTGTCCAAAAAAACTTTATTTTCTAAGTTGAACTTCTTGGTATCAAAAACACCTTAGAATATTCAGAAACTATAAATGCTACAGTATCATTTTCGACCAATAGCCAATCGCATCTATTTATCATCCTTAATCCTAAAAGCCCTTACCTAATGGTCAGAGAAATTAAATCAAAATTCTTAAGCACTGACTGCATCCAACTGATTTAGATAAAAACACCTGAAGCTATTTTGTGGATGAGCCCGCAGATAGTCTTGCTAAAGCAAGAGTTATAGACAGTGACACACTTTATCTTCTGTATCCATTTTCCTTTCTCAATAATAACTTAAACAATTGTTAGTTAGACGGTTAAAATAGACTGGAATCATAACAATACAAGGCGAAAATTTTTCTAAATTTCTTTATTACGGGGTAGGGTTATAAACTCCATTCTTAACAATCATATTAGACCGGGACTTACCGTTTTAATGTGGATTCTGAACCATACAGACATCCATTGCACCTCCGAGACTTGAACCCCAAACCCGCAACACAGATCGTCAGAGCGCTAGTTACTTAGTCATCAGGCTCTATATATTTATTACCATTATTTATTCCTTCTATATTTTATATTTTTCATTACACTCCTGCTGATGTTAATTATATAGTACCGTACTTATTTTTCTTTTTTGTATTATGATTTATTGTACTCCCTCAATTCTGTAACTTAAAGTTCATTTATTTTGTTTATTATTGTTAATTTTCTACAATCACATTTTTAACTACTAAGGTGTTACAAGGCCCAGAGTATAGATGTAGGATAAAGTAAAGTGAAGGACCAGTATTATATTCTTTTCAAAGCCGTAACCCCTATAAATTTAGCATCTTATTTTATACAATTTTTTTTCATATCGGAAAATATTATGTAACAATATGGCAGTAGAATTAAAGTTAATAAATTAATTTAAAGTAGAATACTCTATTCTACATGAATAAGATAACATGCTTCAAAATATATAAATATATTTACAACATTTTAAAATATTGAGTTATTAAAGCCGTTATTGATAAGAAGGAGCCATCCTATAAATCTGGAATTGCTATTTTCTCTGTCTGGAAATACCTATAAAACGTTTCAAATGTGCTTTTGAAGTAAAGCCTGATCTATCACCTTTATACTTTTGTGAGCAAATTTATTGCAGTTGAAACGCTGCCTTGGCATTGTAATAAAATTCATATCCTTACAAAGTTTCCTGTTATATTTTGCACTAAACCTTAAGTGAATTGGCTTTAATATTTTTAGTCGCGGAGACTGCTTTATTTAAATATGAGACTGCATAGAATCAAAATGTACCTTACAAAAATCTGAAGATAAAACCATTACATATTTTATTGGATTTTTTAAAGGGAATATGATAAACTTTTTTATAAGAAATATTAACGTAACTTTACATTACGAAATATTAACGTAAACATTATATTATGAAAATAATGAGTAATTATTAAATACATAAAAGAAAGTGTTTAAACTAAAAACTAAATTTAGTTTCAATAGTGCCTATTTTTAAATAGCGATTAGACTTATTGAATTATTAATACTAATTATTTGTTTTTAAAGAATCTTATTAAGTTAAAATATTACTTCAAAAATGTAATGCATTTTAATATCTCACTATTGGTATTGCTTAACAAAATTTTTTCATTACCTGAAATGTGCAGTTTTCATGCTGATCTGATGATCAAATAGATGCATGCGAGGTGATATATTTAGAATCAACATTTATGTAAATTGTAGGCAGGAGCCTTTCTGCTCTTGTTACATGTAATATATACACACATATAAATATATATATTCAAAGGAATTGAAAAAAAAACATATGTTAAGCGTTTAATAACTATTTCAGTTCTGAAGCATATAATCAAAGAAATTTTAAATATGAATTGAAGACATTTTGAATAAAAAGCACAAATGCTTAGGATTCTTCTTTTTCGTTGAACATTGGTAAGCATCATGTACTAATTATGTATTCCCCGAACAGCCCACTGACGAGTAAAGAGAAGAGGACAGTGCCTCCCGGGAGAACTTTTATGGGTATTTGGTTCCAAATTGCATGTCGTAATAGATAAAAATCCGGAAAACTCACTCCAAGCAGCCTGACTATCGATGTAACGCTTTACACAAAATGTCACAACCGCAATTTTGTTCTCCCATTTCTGAAATCAGGGACTACAACAATGCTACCAGCGGATTTGTACCTCAGTCTTCCAGCATGATAGTTGCGCATGCTGCCAAAAGTCGTGCAAATATTTAGGGTTTACATCAAATTTTCATAACTATTAATTAATAAGCGTAAATATTTTTAATGATTTTTTATATACGGTTTATGTAAATATCATTATAATTAAATATTTTAGTGAAACCCTATAGTTTGGTTTGGTTTGTCACTCTAAGGGCATCTTGTGCACACTTTGGGCTAAATAGACCGGGACCTACAGTTTAAAGTGGATTCCGAACCACTACAAACATCCATACGCCGGGACTCGAACCCAAAACCTGTGGTACCGAGCGCCAGAGTGAAACCCTATAATGTACATACGATTTATTTTAAACTTGTAAGAATCACATAGCTAATCTATACAATACTTAGATTTGAAAGCCTAATATAATAAATTTTTGAACGACATGCTCAAGTGTAACTTAGTATTTCCTGTTAACAATTATGTCGCAAATTCGTAAACATTATATGTGTTAAATTATTCAAAACAAGAAATTATAATAGGTAAAATATATATTGTAGTTAAAATTTATATTTAACGGGTACTACAAAAAGAGTGTGTGTGTTCCTTTTTAAAATTCGATATCATAAAAAACTTAATTATTAATGAATTAAATGATTAAAATTTGTTCACGTCACGAAATAATGCCGACAAATGTATTCAAGCTTCAAGTAATTGATATGAGAACAATACGTTTTTAAACATCATTTTTCTAACATTATAGCTTTTATTGAAAACTTTAGAATCTAATTCACCGTAATAATTTGATTACTTACTTTGAAGAAACAGTAAAATACTTACTTATAGAAAAATTTTATAAAACAAAAAAATTGTGAACAGTTTATGAAACTTTTCTAAAAAAGTCTTGAAAAATTAAATCAATTTAAAATTTAATTACCTTGTGAAAAATTTTAAAGTTTTCTTGTGACTCAATCTATGAAAATAAGAAAAAATCTCTTACCTTGCGGGTTTTGCATTTTTACTATTTATTTTTACTATATATATATATGTGTGTGGGTTTTTTTGCCTTTTTGTTTTGTAATTTTAGGTAAAATGTTTCTAATAATAGATCAAATTCCACTTTATTTAAATCGGGCCTTTTTATAGGAATGATAGTGGTATTAGCAGAAATTATTTGTATTGGGTAATCATTTCAAATTATACTTGAAAGAAAATTAAGATATATAATTTATATATTAGAATTAACGTGCATCTTTCAAATATTTCTTATATTACAAATTTATATCCTTACGGTTGAGATCCTATTTATCCACACTACCTAAAATTTAACAGTAGTAAAAGCAGACATATTGTCAATATTCTTCTAATATATATTTAAAACACATGAAATATTATGGCTGACATTTATACATAAACCTCCATCCAATTCCATTCTAAAAATGATTCACTGTTAAATATAAACGAAGATATATATGCTCTCTTGCCTAAACTACATATTAAATAAGGCTCCAAGTTAAAGTCTTATAATTAAAATGAGACGAAATGGACTAAATCTGAATGATAATTATTTACATAATTTAATTTATTCGAATAAATTGTTAGCATTTTTATTACTTAATTTAGTTTATTTATTTTACAATGTGTTGTTTCTTATGATGCAACTGAAATATTTTTCAATTTTAAGGAATATCTATTACATAAGTTATTCAATTTTTATCAACTTAAAATGAAAATTGAGTACCCATATAAAAGAATATATAACTATTCTTTAATAAAATACAGCAAGTGTATTTTTGACATAGTTTAACATTTTGCTTGAATTCATAATTTCTTTCAGATTTTAAGAAATACAACCTGAATTTAACGCTCTGAGATAAATGTTTACCAAAAATAAAGTAAAACGCTTTTAAGGAGCAAAAAGAAAAAAAAAAGAGAAGTTTTGGAGAAAATACCCAATAGAGACGATTTTATTTTTCCACAAGACGGAATATATATTTCCTGTAGCTCATGTTTCACGTTTGGGGAATTCCACAAATTTATTCTTAGGGATTTTTTTCCCTATTTTATTTTACGCGAATCCAAGCTCGCAATAATCATAGTAAAAAGAAACACTCAAATCCTCTTTTTTTTTTCTTTACTTCGGAACACAAACCTACACTAGGTAATACCTCTTTCTGTATCTACATCTACACACACAAAAATAAATAATAAGTGAAACTTTTTTTCTTGGCAGAAATTCTGTTTTTCAGAAAAGGAGCGTTTAGAATTTAAAATTGAAATATTAATATTAGCATAAAGTTACTTCCTTTTGCTGTTCTACAAGAAACAGCCCGTCAAATCGTGTATAATAAAAACGGTAGTTTTCCCTTTTTGTCGACTTTTTAACAATGCAGCGACCGTGGTGGTTCAGTATTTTCTGGAATTTCCACACACCCCATCCCCCGAAAAGAATTTTCTAGCAAACTTACTTTCAATTTTGTAGCAGATTCATTTGCCTAAGTCATATTTTCATGATAGTATTTTTTTTTCCGCTGAGCAATAAAAAAAAAAGTTAAGTCCAATGGAATCGTTAGCCGCATAATGTGAAACTATTATTTCGAATATTAGGTTTGGAAATGGTTCTTCGTCCATTTGGTTCTTTCTCGGCTGCATTTGAAGTGCTTCGTTTTCAATTTAAAATGTGCTTCGGACTTTGTTAGGAGCCAAACCGCATCTTGCAGGTGTTGCCAACTCCCATTAGTAAAATATGTTTTTTTCTTCTTCTTCCTGAAGGAAAAAAATAAAATGCTTTGAAAATTTTTAACTCCAAAATATGTTTTTAAATATTCTAGAATTTGAAAAATAAAAATGGATCTTTAAATGACTGTAAACAGTTTAAATACTTTTCATTGCAAATTATGTAAAGCGCAAATTTTAAATAAGATAATTCCATAAATAAAAGTCTTTACAAAAAAAGTTCTCTTAACTAAATGCTGTTAAGCTTTTTATGGAAGCATTAACTATTAACTCATGGAAGCATTAATGGAAGCATTAATTATTAACTAGAGCAAATATGCTCTAAGAAATGCCCTATGTTAGCAACTTTATTGTGGAAACAATTTCTGATGGATTTTTGATTTCCGATCCTTGAAGTCATTTTTTAAATGTTCTAGAATTTGAAATATAAAAAAAAGAATCTTTAAATGACGGTAAAACATTTTAAATACTTTTCGATTTTAAGTTATGTAAAGTATAAAGTTTAAATCAGTTGATTCCTGAACTATAAAAAGCTTCCATCTAGCAAAAGGAGTTTATTTAAATAAGAGTCATAACAGAAAGGTTTCATTAACTAAAGACACTTTAGATTTTTATGGAAAAATAACTATTTGCTCTGAAAAAAATCGGTGATACGTTAGCAACTTTATTGAGGAAACAATTCTGAGGGAAACTGAAAAGATTGAAAACTGAAACTGATTTCTAGAAATATCAAATATTTGAAATTCTTATTGTTACATTCAATAGAAGCCTGTTTTACATAAAGTCAATTCAATTTTTTAAAACATTTATTGCTCGATTTAACTAAGATTAATTAATTCGGGATTTTTCATGCGTAATATTTATAAAGTTGTTATTTACAAGAAAATATTTGCATTTATATATTTAAAATCGAATTACTTTGAATTGTTAAATGCTTTTTTGAAAAATGAAGAATATTTGAGAGAAAAAAACAACTAAAATTTACATGAAACTCGTGTATTTTTTACTAAACATCAGTGGTCCTCGTGTCCCATTTACGTATGCCACAACCATATCATCGCTACATGATGAGGGGAAACCATTGTGTTCTTGAAACAACTTAACAGTTAACTGTTTTATGTATTATATATTAACACTGTAATAGTAATTTAAATGAAACTCATGTATTGTTCACTGAACATCAGTGGTCATCGTGTCCCATTTACGTATGACACAATCATATCGTCGCTATATGATGAGGGGAGGTTATTTTGTTCTTGAAATAACTTACACAGTTAACTGTATTTAGTAGTAACTGTATTAGTAATTTACATGAAATTCATGTATTGTTCACTTAACATCAGTGAACATTCTGTCCCACTTACGTATGCCGCAATCAAATCATCAATATATGGTGAGGGGAGGACATTGTGTTCTTATAATACCTTAAACAGTTAATTGTATTATGTAACTTATGGAGAAAGTCTGAAATTGAGACAGTTTTTTACGGGGTTGTCACAATTGCCATCAAATCCCACCTTTCTGATAGCAATGACTACAATAGTTTATACCGTTCTTCTGTGTGAACGATACCACTACGACAAGAGTTTGGACTTAACTTATAATTAAAAAAATATTTTTTGCTTTATTAAGAATAACAAACAAATATGTTATACATATACCGTAGTTTGCATTATAAATACATAAAAAAATTTTAAATACAATACGTGAAGTTTCAATTATATATTGGTATGCCTTTTTATAAATATCAATAATAATAATAACAGTCAATAGAATGGTTTTATTTACTACATGATGAATACAAAAGAAGCGTTAACATCATTTATATATTAATATTTGATTTTCAATTTACATCAATAAATAAAATTCAATTTAAAAAAAAATATTTTCACGAAAGTTATAAATTCGATTATGATAGGGTAAATATTGTACAAAAGCATGCATACAAATCATAAAATTGAAGCACATTTTAAATTTTATATATATATATTATACATGCATATATATATCAAATTTAAACAAAGCAAAACAACCAGAGTAATTTCTTTTATGTGAAAGGTTTCAACATCTGCGTATCGTATAAAACTGAAAGATAGATTATTATTATTTATTTTTTTTTACGTGTTTACACTTTTTCAGAATTTTCAACGAAACTAAAACTACTAAATATTAAGAGAGAAATGAAAATAGCCCGAAAAGAATAATTTCATTTCTCATTCTGCATTTTCTCTCAAATACTCATTTTTGTCTCATTCTCATTTTTACAGAAGCGAAGATAATTTGTATTATAGTTGGTTTTGTGAAAGAATAAATGAATGTTTGTAGAATGGTAGTATTCATAGAAAGTATTATTTCGACAGCAAAAAGGTTTTTTTTTTTTAATATAAATTACTGAAACATAGACACCATAACTTCGAAACATTCCGGGTTGTTTTTTTCAGTTTTTGTAAAAACAAAAGCGCAATATGTTTCTACAGTAAAATATTCAAATGATATTTAAATAAATTTTTCTTTTCGATGCAAACAGGGATACGATTTTGAAAAACAAAACTGATCGTAATTCATCATTTTTCACAAATAATTTTGAAAATATATTTTTATTTGCTGATTTTTGTAAGATTAAAATTTTTAACAAGTATAACATTTTTTTCAGATGTTTTATGAATATATATCATTCAATTTATTTTTATGGTGTGTGCTAAACTACTTACAAAATTTAAAAAAATGCGGTTTAAAGTCATTTTATAGGAATTATAAAAAATTTTGATTGTTATACAGTAAACTAGTAAAGTCATATGAATTCACACACATTCATATGCATTTATACATTGATATATGTTCATACTGACACATCAAAATAATAACAAAAAAGTTAAAAAACTGAAATCACTTCAGGAATTTCAATTCATCGTGTGTGAAGATATTTAGCTGAACGAAAACATGTGGGAGATTAGCAATGTTAAAGAAACCAAGAAATTTATGAAGAAATTGGTCAGATTACTACAAAAGGGAGTTCTGCATTTTAAAGTTTTGCGTGTCTATTTGGAAATTTTTTCCTTTCCGAGTTTCAGCAAGTTGTCTAATAAACAAACAAAATGGCTGCTGCGTTTACAAATACTGCGATTTTAACGAAACAACTTGGCGCGAAAATTGATCGTGTCAGCGCTTTAACCTTTTTTTTTTTTTTTTTTTTTTTTTTTTTTTTTTAAATTTCTTTTTTATATATAGTTCAATATAGTAAAATATATATTTGAACGCAATTTCATTAAGGTTGTATAACTTTTCAATAAAGGTGTATTTTTTTAAAATAAGTATATCATACGTGTTTTAATTCAATTATTGTATGTAATTCATTAATCATTACCATTGCTAACAGAAGAACTACACATTTTAAAGTCAATTAAAATTATATTTATACAATCATTTTATTGATATTTAACATTAAAATTTATAAAGATCAGCTGATCTGGCAATCAATAAACTATAAAGAATATGAATAAGTTGTTAGAGTTCATTAGGAATAGCATACATTTCTCAAATATTTCTTACATTATAAATATATATATCCTTATGGCCTCTGCTAACACCTAACATAACAAGTATAACATTTACCTAACACCTAAAATTTAATGAAACACCTAAAATTTAATCGAAATAAAAGCAGAAATATTGTTAATGTTTTACTCATATATATTTAAAACACATGAAGTATTATGGCCGAAATTTATACATAAAATTCCATCAAATTCCATTCTAAGAATTGATTCCCTATTAAGTATAAACGAAGTCATGTGTAGGCATGTTTGCTTGGCTAATTCTTCATATTAAATAAGGCTCCACGTTAAAATATTACAATTTGAGATACAAAATGGACTAAATTTGCCTGGCAATTATTATCATTAATTAGCATTTTTGTTACTTTTAAGCATATTTAGTTTAAAATGTGTTTTTTCTTCTAACACAACTAAATATTTTTAAATTTTAAAGAATATCTATTACAGACGTTATTCATTTATTATGAGCTTAAAATTAAAATTAAACTTGATTATCTATATAAAAAAATATAAATATTCTTTTATAAAATACAGCGAGATTATCTTTGAAAACATTTTAACATTTTGCTTGAATTCATAATTTCCTTCAGATTTTAAGAAATACAACATAAATTTAACGCTTTGAGATAAATGTTTACCAAAAATAATGTAAAACGCTTTTAAGCAACAAAAAGAAGAAAAAAAAAAGATAATTTTGGAGAAAATACCCAATAGAGACGATTTTATTTTTCCACAAGATGGAACATATATAATATTTCCTGTAGCTCATGTTGTTTGGGGAATTCATTTATTCTTAGGGATTTTTTTCCCTATTTTATTTTACACGAACCTCGCACATTTTCCTCTTTTTTTTTTTTTTTTACTTCAGGAACAGAAAACTCTTCTTTCGTTTTCTACACACACAAACACACACACAAACAAATAATATGTGAATTTTTTTTTTTTTTTTTTTTTTTTTTTTTTGCAGAAAAAGGAGCATTTAGAATTTAAAATTGAAATATTAACATTAGCATAAAGGAACTTCCTTTCGCTATTTTACAAGAAAAAGCCTGTCAAATCTTGTATAATAAAAACGGTAGTTTTCCCTATTTTGTCGACTTGTTAACAATGCAGCGACCATGGTTCAGTATTTTCTGGAATTTTTTCTCCCAGAAAGAATTTTCAAGCAAACTTATTTTCAATTTTGTAGCAGAGTCATTTGCCTAAGTCATATTTTCATGATAGTATTTTTTTTTCGCTGGGCAATAAAAAAAAGTTAAGTCCAATGGAATCGTTAGCCGCATAATGTGAAACTATTATTTCGAATGTTAGGTTTGTAAGTGGTTCTTCGTCCATTTGTTTTTTTCTCGTTTGCATTTGAACTGCTTCGTTTTCAGTTTAAAATGTGCTTCGATCTTTGTTAATAGCTAAACAGCATCTTGCGGGTGTTGCCAACACCCATTAGTAAAATTTGTTTTTTTTCTTCTTCCATTGGAAGAAAAAAATGAAATGCTTTGAAATTTTTACCTTGAAAAATTTTTTAAATGTTCAAAAGGTTTCTTTAACTAAAGACACTTAAACGTTTTAAATAAGTTGAAACCAACTATTTTTATCTCTAAAAAGTTTATTTAGGCAGACAGGTTAAAAACTTTATTATGGAACAAACTTTTGCTCTAAAATTTGGGAGAAAAAAAATTATCACTGATTTGCAGAAATATTATATATTTGAAATTTATTGTTACTTTTTATGTAAGCATGGCTTATATGAAGTAAATTCAATTTTTTCAAAACATTTATTGCTCTATTTAACGAAAAATAATTATTTCAGGATTTTTCCATGTTTAATATTCATATAATTATTTTTAAAAAAAATATGCATTTATGAATTTGAAATCGAATTATTTTGAATTGTTAAATGCCTTTTAAAAAGGAAGAATGTTAATTTCAGGGTAAAGAATAAGTAAAATTTTCATGAAATTCATACATTGTTTACTTAACATCAGTGGTCCTCCTGTCCTACTTACGTATGTATCAATAAAATCCTCGATACATAATGAAAGGAGGACATTGTGTTCTTGAAATACCTTAAACAGTTAACTGTATTATGTGTTAACTATTAACTGTATGTAATTTACATGAAATTAATACATTGCTTACTTTACCTCAGTGGTAATCGTGTCCCATGTGCGTATGTCACAATCATAACGTCGAAATATGATGAGGGGAAGACATTGTGTTCCTGAAACAACTTTATAGTTATCGGTATTGTGTATCCTATGGACAAAAAACAGATATAATCACAATTTTTTTGCAGATTAGTCACAAAGGCCATCGAATCTAATCATTCTGAAGGCAGTGACTGCAATGAGGTAAACAAATTATGGGTCCTGCACGCACGATACCACTAGGACTTGATTCGGGCGAAATTTATAATTGAAAAATTATTTTTGCATTATTATGAATACCAAAAACATCTGTTATACATATACCGTAAATGTATTAAAAATATATACAAAATTTTAAATTCATACACGAGATTTCAAATAAAAATCTCTCAAAATCAATCTCTAAAATTTTTCAAATGCTCTTTTATGAATAAAAAAATATATAATAATAATACATAATGCATAATACATGAAAAAGATTTATTTGCTAGATGATGTATGCAAAATAAGCATTAACTTCATTTATATATTAATATTTGGCTTTCAATTTACATCAATAATTTAATTTCAAAAATATTTTCTACATATTTATTAATTCAATTATGGTGGGAAAAATATTGCACAAATGCATGCATACAAATCAGAAAATTGAAGCAAAGTCAATGTGTAAATTTTAAATTTTAAAATTATGTATATATATATCATATTCAAACAAAGCAAAACAGCCATGGCAATTTCTTTTATGGGAAAGGTTTCAACATCGTAAAGGTTATCGTATGAAACTGAAGGATAGATTATTATTTTTTTATACGTGTTTACTCTTTTTCAGAATTTCCAACGAAACTAAAACTACTAAATATTAAGAGAGAAATGAAAATAGCCCGAAAAGAATAATTTACGTTTTTCTTATTTTGCATTCTCATTCGAATTCTCATTTTTGTCTCATTCTCATTGTTGTAGAAGCGAAGATAATTTGTATTACAGTTGGTTTTGTGAAAGAATAAATGAATATTTGTAGAATGGCAGTATTCATAGAGAGTATTATTTCGACTGCAAAAAGGTTTTTTTTAATATAAATAAACATAGAGACCATAACTTCGAAACATTCCGCATTTTTATTTTAGTTTTTGGAAAAACAAAAGCACAATGTGTTTTCTACAGTAAAATATTCAAATAATATTTAAATAAAGGTTTCTTTTTATGCAAACATTAACGATAATTTTGAAAAAAAAAAAAAAACTGATCGTAATTCACCATGTTTCGCAAATAATTTTGAAACTCTATTTTATACGCTGATTTTTGTAGGATTAAAATTAACATATATAACACTTTATTTTTTATTACACAGATTTCTTCATACAAAAATATCTTGCAATTTACTTTTATTTTCGTGCATGACAAACATCATACAAAATTAAATAATATGGTTTAAAGATATTTTACACCAGCTTTAAAAAACGCTAATTGTTATAGAGTAAATAAGTACAGCCATATGTATTCACACACATTAATATGCATTCATAATGACACAAAAATAATAGCAAAGAAATTTAAAAAATTGAAATCTTTTCAGGAATTTCAATTTCTGTCTTGTGAACATATTTAGATGAACGAATACATATGATAGTATACCAATGTTAAATAAACCAATAATTTTATGAGGCAATTGGTCAGATTACTACAAAAACGGGAGTACCGCTTGGTAATTTGGATATTTTTTCCCTTCCGATTTTCAGCAAGTTCCCTCCAAACCAAACAACATGGCCGTTGTGGTAACAAAATAATGTGGTTTTAACGATTCAACTTGGCGCGAAAAAGATCGTGTTAGTAATTGAATCTTTTTATTTTTTATTTGTGTAGTTCAATATAGTAAAGTGTATTAATTTCATTAAGGTTATATAACTTTTATCTTTAAGGTTATATAAATAAAGGTCTCATGTCTTCTTTTTTAAATTAGCGAATACGAATACGAATTTTTATTTGATTATTGTATATAATTCATTAATCATTATCATTGCTAACAGAAGAACTTCACATTTTTAAAGTCGATTATAATTATTTTTATGAAATCATTTTTATTGATATTTAAAATTAAAAGTTATAAAGAATCGTTATCATTAAACAACAACTTATACAAATAAATTACGGCAATCCGTTAAAATTAACGTGCATTTCTTAAATATTTCTTACATTATAAATTTATATCCTTATTGCTGCGCTCTTATATATCCAAAACGGCTAAAATTTCATGTTCGCTTGTCTAAGCTACTTAATAAAGCTCGAATTTAAATCTTATAATAAAGATGAGACGAAATGGACTAAATCTGCCTATTAATTATTCGCACAATTTAAATTTTTCGCATTAATTTTTTGCATTTTTATTACTTAATTTATTTTATTTAATTTTAAATGTGTTGTTTCTTATAATGCAATTATAATATTCTTAAATGTTAAAGAATATATATTACAGCCGCTATTCTTTTATGAACATAAAATAAAAATAAAAATTGGGTATCTATATAAAAAATATTTTAAATATTCTTTTATAAAATACAGCGACATTATTTTTAACACATTTTAACATTATGTTTGAATTCATAATTTTATTCAGATTTTTAGAAATACGAACAAAATTTAACGCTTTGAGATAAATGCTTACCAAAAAATAAAGTAAAACGTTTTTAAGCACTACAAATAAAAAAAAAATGGAAAAAAAAGGAGAATTCTTGGAGAAAATACCAAATAGAGACGATTTTACTTTTCCACAAGACGGAATATATATTTCCTGTAGCTCATGTTTCACGTTTGTGGAATTCCACAAATTTATACTTAGGGATTTTTTTCCTTATTGTATTTTACTCGAATTCAAGTTCGCAATAATCATAGTAAAAGAAACTCTCAAATCCTCCTTTTTGTAACTTCAGAACAAAAACCTACACTAGGTGAAACTTCTTTCACTGTCTACATCTACACATACAGACACACAATAATAAATAATAAGTGAATTTTTTTTTTTTTTTTTTTTTTTTTTTTTTTTTTGCAGAAGTATTCAGTTTTTCAGAAAAGGAGCATTTAGAATTTAAAATTGCAATGTTAATATTAGCATAAAGTTACTTTCTTTCGCTATTCTGCAAGAAACAGCCCGTCAAATCATGTATAATAAAAACGGTAGTTTTCAATACTTTGTCGACTTGTTAACAATGCAGCGACCGTGGAGTTTCAGTATTTTCTGGAATTCTTACCTCCGCCCCCTCCCCCCTAGAAAGAATTTTTAAGCAAATTTATTTTCAATTTTGTAGTAGAGTCATTTGCCTAAGTCATATTTTCATCATATTTTTTTTTTTTTTTTTTTTTTTTTTTTCGCTAGGCAATAAAAAAAGTTAAGACCAATGGAATCGTTAGCCGCATAATGTGAAACTATTATCTCGAATGTTAGGGTTTGGAAATGGTTATTCGTCCATTTGGTTCTTTCTCGTCTGCATTTGAACTCTTCGTTTTCAGTTTAAAATGTGCTTCGTTCTGTGTCAGGAGATAAACAGCATCTCTGCAGGTGTTGCCAGCAACCATCAGTAAAATAATTTTTTTTTCTTCCATTGGAAGGAAAAAATAAAATGCTTCGAAAGCTTTTCCTTCAAAATATTTTTTAAATGTTCTAGAATTTCAAAGTTATTTATTTATCATAATTTTTATTACTTAATTTAGTTTCTTTATAAATTTATATTGTGTTGTTTCTTCTAATGCAACGGAAATAATTTAAAATTTTAAGGGATAACAATTACAGAAGCTAATGATGTTTTATTAGCTTAAAACTAAAATTAACATTAAGCATCTATATATAAAAACAGGTATAAATATTCTTTTACAAAACGCAGCGACATTATTTTTGCTTGAATTCATAATTTCCTACAAAATTTTAGAAATGCAACATCAATTTAATGTTTTGAGGTAAATGTTTACCAACAATAAAGTAAAACGCTTTTAAGCAGCACAAAGAAGAAAAAAAATTCCCCCCAAAAAGATAATTTTTGGAGAAAATAACCAATAGACACGAATTTATTTTTCCACAAGCCGGAATATATAGTTGCTGTAGCTCATGTTTCACGTTTGGAGAATTCCACAAATTTATTCTTAGGGATTTTTGTCCCTATTTTATTTCACGCGAATCCAAGCTCTCAATAATCATAGTAAAAAGAAACACTCAAATCCTTTTTTTTACTTCGGAACACAAACCTACACTGGGTGATACTTCTTTCGCTGTCTACATCTACACACACACAAATAAATAATAAGTGAAACCTTTTTTTTTTTTTTTTTTTTTTTTTTCTTTGCAGAAAAAATTCTGTTTTTCAGAAAAGGAGCATTTAGAATTTAGAATTGAAATATTAATATTAGCATAAAGTTACTTCCTTTTGCAATTCTACAAGGAAGAGCTTGTCAAATCATGTATAATAAAAACGGTAGTTTTCCCTTCTTTGTCGACTTGTTAACAATGCAGAGACCGTGGTTCAGTATTTTCTGGAATCCCCTCCCCCAGAAAGAATTTTCAAGCAAACTTATTTTCAATTTTGTAGCAGAGTCATTTGCCTAAGTCATATTTTCATGATGATATTTTTTTCGCTAGGCAATAAACAAGTTAAGTCCAATGGAATCCTTATCCGCATAATGTGAAACTAGTATTTCGAATGTTAGGTTTGAAAATGGTTCTTCATCCATTTGGTTCTTTCTCGTCTGCATTTGAACTGCTTCGTTTTCAGTTTAAAATGTGCTTCGTTCTTTTTTTAGGAGCTAAACTGCATATTGCAGGTGTTGCCAACACCCATTAGTAAAATCTCTCCTTTTTTTCTTCTTCCATTCGAAGGAAAAAATAAATTGCTTCTAAAATTTTTACCTTCAAAATATTTTTTATGTGTTCTAGAATCTTAAAATTAAAAAAGGGATATTTAAATGACTGTAAACATTTTAAACACTTTTCAATTACAAATTATGTAAAGCGTAAAATTTAAATACGTTGATTCCACTGCTTTAAAATGTGTACATCTAGTAAAGGTGGCTTATTTAACTAAATGTCATAACAAAAAGCTTTCCTTAACTAAAGGCACTTAAGTTTTTTTATGGAAGACTTAAGTGTTAGCTCTAAAAAAATTGCCAATATGTTAGTAACTTTATTGAGGGAAACCGAAAAGGATCACTGATTTCTAGAAATACTAAATATTTGAAATTATTATTGTTACTTTTAATAGAAGCATGACTTATATAATGACAATCAAATTTTTTAAAAAAATTATTGCTCTATTTAACTAAACATAATTAATTAAAGATTTTTTATGTTTAATGTTTATATAGTTATTTTTAAGAGAAGATTTGCATTAACAAATTGAAAGTTATTCAAATTATTTTGATATGTTAAACGCTTTTTGGAAAAAGAAGAAAATTTATTTCAGGATAAAAAAGGACTAAAATTTGTAAACTCAGGTATTGTTTACATAAAATCAGTGTACGTCCAGTTCCACTTATTTATGCAAATCAAATCGGTGATACATGATGAGGGGAGGACATTGAGTTCTTGAAACAACCTTACATATAATTGTATTATGTGTTAACTATAATCTCTATTAGTAATTTACATGAAACTCATGTATTGACTACTTAATATCAGAGGTCATCGTGTCCCATTTATGTATGCCACAATCATAAATATATTATCTATATATAAAAAAATTATAAATATTCTTTTATAAAATACAATGAGATTATTTTTGACATAGTTTAACATTCTGCTTGATTTTATAATTTCCTTTAGATTTTTCGAAATCCAACATCAATTTAACTCTCAGAGATAAATGTTTACCAAAAATAAAGTAAAAGGCTTTTAAGTAGCACAAAGAAGAAAAAAAAAATGGAAAAAAAGGTGGAATTTTTAGAGAAAATACCCAATGGAGACGATTTTATTTTTCCACAAGACGGAATATATATTTCCTGTAGCTCATGTTTCACGTTTGGGGAATTCCGCAAATTTATCCTTAGATAATTTTTTCCCTATTTTATTTTACGCGAATCCAAGCTCGCAATAATGATAGTAAAAAGAAACACTTAAGACGACAAACCTACACTAGGTCATACTTCTTTCTCTCTCTACATCTACACATCTACACACACAAAAATAAATAATAAGTGAAACTTTTTTTTCAGAAAATTCTGTTTTTCAGAAAAGGAGCATTTAGAATTTAAAATTGAAATATTAACATTAGCATAAAGGAACTTCCTTTCGCTATTCTACAAGAAACAGCCCGTCAAATCATGTATAATAAAAACCGTAGTTTTCCCTATTTTGTCGACTTGCTAACCATGCAGCGACCGTGGTTCAGTATTTTCTGGAATTTTTTATCCGCCAAAAAGAATTTTTAAGCAAACTTATTTTCAATTTTGTAGCAGAATCATTTGCCTAGGTCATATTTTCATGATGGCATTTTTTTTTCAACTGAGCAATAAAAAAAAGTGAAGTCCAATGGAATCGTTAGCCCATAATGTGAAACTATTATTTCGAATGTTAGGTTTGGAAATGGTTCTTCGTCCATTTGGTTCTTTCTCGTCTGCATTTGAACTGCTTCGTTTTCAGTTTAAAATGTGCTTCGTTCTTTGTTAGCAGCTAAGCAACATCTTGCAGGTGTTGCCAACACCCATTAGTAAAATATGTCTTTTTTTTCTTCTTCCATTGAAAAGAGAAAATAAAATGCTTCGGAAATGTTTGCCTTCAAAATATTTTTAAATCTTCTAGAATTTGAAAATTAAAAAAGGGATCTTTAAATTGACCATAAATATTTTAAGTACTTTTCAATTTCAAATTATGTAAAATTTAAAAATTAAGTAAGCTGATTCCACTGTTTTCTAAACTGTGAAGCGTTTTCAGCTAGCAAAGATATTTTACTTAGTCATAACAAAAAGGTTTCCTTAACTAAAGACACTTAAACTTTTTATAGAAGCATTAACTATTTGCTGTAAAAAATTTGGATATATGTTAGCAACTTCATTGAGGGAAACATAAAAGTATTTCTGATTTCTGGAAATACAAAATATTTGAAAATGTTTTTGATTCTTTCTATGGAAGCAAAGCGTATATGAAGTCAATTGAATTTTTAAGGCAATTTCTTTATGTATATAATTTTTTTTTTAAATAAAGGTGTAGTCTTCTTTTTAAATTACACTTTCATATGAGTTTTAATTTGCTTATAGTATATAATTCTTTAATAATTAGTATTGCTAACAGAAGAACTTCACATGTTTAAACTCATTTACAACTATTTTGTGAAATCATTTTTAATTGATATTTAACATTAATAGTTATAAAGAGTAGTTATCATTAAACTATAAATTATAACAGGTTATTCGAAACAAAGTACGTTTCTGATATATTTATTTCATTACAAATATATATAATTAAGGCTGCGCCCTTATTTGTCTAAAACACTTAATATTTTATAGAAATAAAAGCAGAAATAGTGTTAATATTCTTCTAATATATATTTAAATCACATGAAGCATTATGACTGAAATTTATACATAAAATACCATCAAATTTCTTTCTAAAAGTTGATACACTGTTAAATATATACATGCTCGCTTAGCTAGGGCTTTATATTAAATACGGCTGGCTCCATGTTAAAATCTTAAAATTAATAATAGACGATATGGACTAGATCTATCTGATATTTATTCGCATTAATTATTTGCATTTTTATTATTTAATTTAGTTTAATTTAAAATGTTTTGTTTCCTGTAATGCATTTGAAATATTTAAAAAAAAATAAAGTTTCTAAATTTTAAAGAATACATAAGACAGAAGCTATTAATTTTTTATGAGCTTAAAATTAAAATTAAAATTGAGTATCTATATAAAAAACTAATATATATTTTTTTATAAAATACAGCGCAACATCAATTTAACGCTTTCAGATAAATGTTTACCAAAAAAAAAATAAATAAATAAATAAATAAAGTAAAACTCTTTTAAACAGAACAAAGAAGAAAAAATAATGGAAAAAAAAAGAGAATTTTTGGAGAAAATACCCAATAGAGACGATTTTACTTTTCCACAAGACGGAATATATATTTCCTGTAGCTCATGTTTCACGTTTGGGGAATTCCGCAAATTTATCCTTAGATAATTTTTTCCCTATTTTATTTTACGCGAATCCAAGCTCGCAATAATGATAGTAAAAAGAAACACTTAAGACGACAAACCTACACTAGGTCATACTTCTTTCTCTCTCTACATCTACACATCTACACACACAAAAATAAATAATAAGTGAAACTTTTTTTGCAGAAAATTCTGTTTTTCAGAAAAGGAGCATTTAGAATTTAAAATTGAAATATTAACATTAGCATAAAGGAACTTCCTTTCGCTATTCTACAAGAAACAGCCCGTCAAATCATGTATAATAAAAACCGTAGTTTTCCCTATTTTGTCGACTTGCTAACCATGCAGCGACCGTGGTTCAGTATTTTCTGGAATTTTTTATCCGCCAAAAAGAATTTTTAAGCAAACTTATTTTCAATTTTGTAGCAGAATCATTTGCCTAAGTCATATTTTCATGATGGCATTTTTTTTTCAACTGAGCAATAAAAAAAAGTTAAGTCCAATGGAATCGTTAGCCGCATAATGTGAAACTATTATTTCGAATGTTAGGTTTGTAAATGGTTCTTCGTCCATTTGGTTCCTTCTCGTCTGCATTTGAACTGCTTCGTTTTCAGTTTAAAATGTGCTTCGTTCTTTGCTGTGAGCTAAACAGCATCTTGCAGGTGTTGCCAACTCCCATTAGTAAAATATATTTTTTTTCTTGTTCCATTGAAAAGAAAAAATGAAATGTTTCGACAATTTTGACCTTCAAAATATTCTTTAAATGTTCTAAAATTTGAAAATTAAAAAGGGGATTTTCAAATGACTGTAAATATTGTAAATACTTTTCGATTTCAAATTATGTAAAACGTAAAGTTTAAATAAGTTGACTCCACAGTTTTCAAGCTGTAAAACGTTTCCATCTAGTAAAGGAAGTTTATTTAACTAGCAGGCATAACAAAGATATTTTCTTAACAATAGATACTTAGGTTTTTTCGGGAGCATTAACTATTAGCTCTAAAAATTGATGATATGCTAGCAACTTTATTGTGGAAAACATTTCTGAGGATAAAAGAGAAGAATCACTGACTACTAGAAATATTAAATATTTGAAATTCTTATCGTTATTTTTAATAAAAACATGTTTTATACGAAATCAATTCAATTTTTTTAATTACTGTATTTGTTCATATTTAAAATTAATAATTATAAACAACAGTTATCATGAAACTATGATTAATATGAATAAATTATGACGGTCCGTTAAAATTAACATGCATTTCTCAAATATTTCTTACATTACAAATTTATAGCCTTATGGCTGTGCTGCCAATTTGCACAAAACGCCAGAACTATAATCGAAATAAAAGCAGAAATATCATTAATACTCTTCTAATATATATTTCAAACCCATGAAATATTATGGCTGAACTTCATACGTAAGCTCCATCAAATTTCATTCTAAAAATTTATTCATTGTTAAATATAAACAAAGATATATACATGTTCGTTTGGCTGAGCTACATATTATATAAGTATCCACGTTAACATTTTTAAATTAAAAATTCTTAAATGGACTAATTCTGTCTGATAATTATTTGCATGAATTAAATTAGTCACATCCATTATTAGCATTTTTATTATTTAATTTAGTTTTTATTTTAATTTAAAATGTGTTGTTTCTTACAATGCAACTGCAATATTTTTAAAATTTACAGAATATCTATTGCAGAAGCTAATCTTTTTTTTATAAATGCTTTTAAAAATAAAGTAAAATGCCTTTAAGCAGCAAAAAGAAGGGGGAAAAAATGGGGAAAAAAAGAGAACCTTTGGAGAAAATACCCAATAGAGACGATTTTATTTTTCCACAAGACGGAATATAAATTTCCTGTAGATCATGTTTCACGTTTGGTAAAATTCCACAAATTTATTCTCAGGGATTTTTTTTTCCTATTTTCTTTTACGCGAATCCAAGCTCGCAATAATCATAGTAAAAAGAAACACTCAAATCCTTCTTTCTTTTTTTTTAATTCGGAACACAAACCTACACTGGGTGATACTTTCTTTCACTGTCTACATCTACACATACATACATACACAAAAATAAATAATAAGTGAAACTTCTTTTTTTGGCAGAAAATTCTGTTTTTCAGAGAAAGAGCATTTAGGATTTAAAATTGAAATATTAATATTAGCATAAAGGAAGCTGTTCTATAAGAAACAGCCCGTCAAATCATGTATAATAAAAAAGGTAATTTTCCCTACTTTGTCGACTTGTTGACAATGCAGCGACCGTGGTTCAGTATCTTCTGGATTCCCCCCACCTCAGTAAAAATTCCCTAGCAAACTTATTTTCAATTTTGTAGCAGAGTCATTTGCCTAAGTCATATTTTCATGATAGTATTTTTTTTTCGAAGGGCGATAGAAAAAAATTAAGTCCAATGGAATCGTCAGCCGCATGATGTGAAATTATTATTTCGAATGTTAGGTTTGTAAATGGTTCTTCGTCCATTTGGTGCTTTCTCGTCCATTTGAACTGCTTCGTTTTCAGTTTAAAATGTGCTTCGTTCTTTGTTAGGAGCTAAACAGCATCTTGCAGGTGTTGCCAACACCCATTAGTAAAATATGTCTTTTTTATAAATATGTCATTGGAAATAAAAAATAAAATGCTTCGAACATTTTTACCTTGAGAATAATTTGTAAATGTTCTAGAATTTGAAAATTAAAAAGAGGATTTCTAAATAACTCTAAATATTTTAAATACTTTTCAATGTAAAATATATAGATAGTAAAGTTTAAATAAGATTATTCCTCTGTTTTCTGAACTATTAAATGTTTCCATCTAATAAAGATTTAATTAAGAGCCTATTTAACTATCTAAGAGCCTATTAACTAAGTGTCTATTTAACTAAGAGCCATAACAAAAAGGTTTCCTTAATTAAAAACACTTAAACCTTTTATAGAAACATTAACTATTTGATCTAAAAAATGTGAAGATGTGTTATCAACTTTATTGAGGAAATAATTTCTGACGGATTTCGAATTTCTGATCCTTGAAGGTATTTTGTAAATTTTGTAGAAATTTAAAATTAAAGACATGATTTTAAAATAATTGTGAACGTTTGAAATATTTTTCAAACACAAATTATATAAAACCTAAAGTTTAAATAAGATGATTCCACTGTTTTCTAAACTATAAAATGTTTCCATCTGGCAAAGGTAGTTTATTTAACTAAGAGTCATAGCATAAATCCTTCCTTAACTAAAGACACTTAGCCTTTTATAGAAACATTAACTATTTGGTCTAAAAAAGTTGACGATATGTTAACAATTTTATTGAGGAAACAATTTTTGAGGGATTTCTGATTCTTATCCTTGAAGATACTTTTTTAAATGTTCTAGAATTTGAAAATTAAAAAACGGATCTTTAAATGACATTTAACATTTTTAATATTTTTTAATTTCAAATTATGAAGTGCAAAGTTTAAATTCCACAGTTCTGAACTAGGCATTGTTTCCATCTAGTAAAAGTAGTTTATTTAACTAAGAGTCATAACAAAAAGATATCCTCAACTAAAGACACTTAAGCTTTTTACGAAAGCATTAACTATTTGCTCTAAAACATTTGGCGATATGTTAGCAATTTTATAGATTAAACAATCGCTAAGAGGAAAAAAAAAGATTACCGGTTTCTAGAAATACTAAATATTTGAAATTCTTATTGTTATTTTTAAAGAAAACATAGCTTATATAAATTCAATTCAATTTTTTTAAAACATTTATCGCTCTATTTAATTAACATTTCATTTTTTCGTGTTTAATATTTATATAGTTTTTTTGTAATAAAAGATGTGAATTTATGAATTTAAAATCGAATTATTTTGAATTACTAAAGAACTACTACAGAATCTTTATTTGAGAAAAAAAAATTAAAATTTACATGAAACTCATGCATGGTTTACTTAACATCAGTGATCTTCCACTTATATATGCCACGATCAAATCGTCGATACGTAATGAGGAGAGAACATTGTGTTCTTGAAACAGTTTTTCAGTTTGCTGCATTGTGCATTAACTATTTATTAGTAATTTGCATGGAACTCATGTATTGCTTATTTAGCAGTGACTGATAGCAGTGACTGCAATGGCTTATACCTTTCACATATGGGCAGGATACAACTTGGATATGAGTAGGGCAAAACTTATAATTGAAAAATTATTTTTGCATTATTAAGAATACCAAAAAAATCTGCTATACATTGACTTTATTTTGCATTATAAATAGGAACACAATTTAAAATTTAGTACTCGAAATTTCAAATAAATATTCGTATGCCCTTTTATAAATAACAATAATAATAATAATAAATAATTTTTTTTTATTTGCCAGATGACGTATGCAAAAGCGTCATTATCTTTATTTATATATTAATATTTGGTTTTCAATTTACATCAATAAATAAAATTCAATTTCATAAATATTTTCTGCAAATTTATGAATTCAATTATGGTAGGGTAAATATTGTACAAATGCATGCATACAAATCAGAAAATTGAAGCACACTCAATGTTTAAATTTTAAATTTAAAAATTATTTGTATATATCATATTTATCAAACAGCCATGGTAATTCCTTTTAGGGGAAAAATTTCAACATCTGCATATCGTATGAAACTGAGAGATAGATTATAATATTTTTTTACGTGTTTACTCTTTTTCAGAATTTTCAACGAAAATAAAATACTAAATATTAAGAGAGAAAAGAAAATAGCCCGAAAAGAATAATTTCCGTTTTTCTTATTTTACATTCACATTCGAATTCTCATTTTTGTCTCATTCTCGTTTTTAGAGAAGCGAAGATAATTTGTATTACAGTTGGTTTTGTGAAAGAATAAATGAATATTTGCAGAATGGTAGCATTCATAGAAAGTATTATATCGACTGCAAGAACGTTTTTTTTTTAATATAACTTACAGAAACATAGAGACCATAACTTCGAAACATTCCGCTTTTATTTAGTTTTTGTAAAAACAAAAGCATAATATGTTTCCTACAGTAAAATATTCAAATGATATTTAAATAAAGGTTTCTTTCTGATTTAAAATGAACAAGGTTTTAAAAAATAAAAATTGATCGTAATTCACTATTTTTCAAAAATATTATTTTGAATGTATATTTTTATTTGTTGATTTTTGTGAGATTAAAATTTTTAATACATATAACACTTTATTTTTTAAGATGTTTCTTAAAAATATATCATGTGATTTACTTTTAAGTTCGTGTATGATAAACAACTTGCAAAATTAAATAATACGATCTAAAATAATTTTATACAGGATTTAAAAAAGGTAAAATGCGATTCATAAGTAAATATAATCATATATATTCACACACATGCATATACTTATGGAATCATATTCATTTATAAGTACATTCATATATATTCAAACGGACACATCAAAATAATAACAAAAAGTTAAAAAATTAAAAATTTTATCATGTGTGAACGTATGTAACTGAACAAAAAAAAACCCATATTATACGTATATGGAAGTGTACTAATGTTCAATAGCCCATGAAATTTATGAAGCAATTGGTCAGAATACTACAAGAATTGGAGTTCAGAACTTTATGTCTCCACTTGTTTATTTGGACATTTTTTTTCAATTGCGGGTTTCGGCAAGTTCCCTCCTAAACAAACAAAATGGCCGTTGGGGTTACAAAATACTGCGGTTTTGACTATTCAACTTGGCGCAAAAAAGAAACTGGGAAATCGAAACCCTAAAATACAGAATCCGTACAAGAACTAAAATTCAATTGCGAGAGAAAACCTTTTAGTGATCGTTTTTAACAAAATTCAAAAAATCTAAAATTTTATGAAGAAGAAATTGACAGACACTGAAATCTGTTAAGTGATAGTGATGGTTAAATTAACTTTTATAAATATAAACTGATCCTCAGACACTATTTTAAGGATATTGAAACTACAATCTGTTTACATTTTGAAAGCCAGACAGTTCAAAATGAACTACAGAGCACGTGATTTGATGTTGGTCAATAGTAATATTTAGCAACAGGTATTTCATAACACTTCTAAAACTCAAATAAAATAAGTGTGTATTTTAAATAAAAGTTTTTGAAATGAAAGTTTCTTATGTTGCCCAAGGCGATTAATCTCTTTTAAATAATTTAAACTCTTATGTATTTATTTTTATTTATAGCTTCACTTTGTATGGATTTACTTTTTTTGGAGACGCCACCAATCTCTAACCAAGATAACATTCTGTTCACACATTATAAAAAAAACTACATATAATTATGAATTAGAAAAATATACCGAATGCTGATTTTGCAATGTAGAATGTTTCCATACAATATTAAATTTTTGCTTCTTCAAAAATGTTAAATGTGATCACTAAGACAATGTAAATGTTTTTTGTTAAAACAATATTATACGTTTTTTTTCTTATATCAGATTAGATTTTTTTTATAAAATACAAATGTCCGGACTATTTTATTTTTCTTAACTGTGACGGTTTGATAAAAGAACCATTTTTTTCCCCTGAAATTGAATTAAATATCATGCATTGAAATTAGAACAATGATATAAATTGATATTGATCTATAAAATGAATAATCACTGAACGTCACAGAATACTAATTCTTACGATTTTGATTTTAACTCATATTCTTCGGAAATATTCATAAAATTTCTATAACTTTTTATTTGTTAAAGACATACATTTATGAAAATAAGACATAACAGTAATATTTTCTATGGAAAAAGCATTGACATTTGTAAATTGTATAAAACTAAAAAAATATGGTATAATTTTCTTATATGTGTTTACTCTTTTTACTGGAATTTCAAACAAAGCTGACATTTCTAAATTGTGAAAGTAAAGAAAAAATGATGTAAATAATAATTTTGTTTTTCTCATTTTACGTTCTCACCTGATTTCTTATTTTTGAAAGGAGTGAGAATATTCTTTTTTTTTTTTTTTTTTTTTTTTTTAAGTTTTGGTTTCTGTGCAAACAAATGGATATTTGTAGATATTGCAAAGAGCATATAAAGTATTATTTTGAAAATTTTTTTATTTTGTATTGTTTTTGAAATTTTTTATTTCTAACTAAAGAATGTATGGCAATAAAGAATGTATGTTTTATAAATCATATTTAAATTTAATCTATTTAGATTTTGGTGGGAACAAAAACATATCTTATTCAATGGAGAATATTTATCTGTTACATAATCAAAATTTGTTTTGGTTAATTAAACACATAAGAATAGATTTTTTTAAAATAAAAATTTATGGAAATTTCTTAGTTTATAATATTTCAAGTTTTTGTTAAAATTAAATTTACAGTTACAGTTATAAATTAACTCTATCATTATTACTAAAAAAAATGAAATATGTTTAAAAGGAAATGAGGACTTTTTAAAATTGTTTATTTACATATTTATTACTTTTTTTGCTATGCATGTAAAATATTTTTAAAACAAATATGCTCACACATTACAAATGCATCACAATAAACGACAAAGGCTCGGGCTCACCAAGGCGACAAGATGCAAGCGAAAAAATTTGATCAATCACTAGCCTCACCGCGGTCGCCTGAAACCGGTTTTGCAGTTCGCCGCTTGGAGTTGCCCAACTTTCAACTCGAAGCGGTTTTTCACTAGGCGTCATGCTATTTCTGATGTTTCGCTGTGAAGGGGTCGAAAAAATTTTGTCGCCTGCCTCTTGAATCTTCACGTCTCTCGCCTTGGTGGGAACAAGCCTTTAAGCTAAGGTAAAAGTTTATCTTTACATAATAAAAACTGAGGAAAATTAATTTTATTTTTTAAACAGAATTGTTTTTCTCGTAAAATAAGTTTTTCATTACAACCTTAATATAATATTAATTAAAAGCAGAGAAATGGTAGAAACATAATTTGTAATTTATTATAACATTATTAAACAAAAGCAATGTAAAATATGTTTTAAAGAATAAAATGTTTGTTAAAGTGGGGCTTTTGAATTGGTATGAATGCTACTTTACTTTTTTATTTGGATAATTTTATAATGGGCCTATATTATAAGCATTCTCATTATTTGAATCAGTAAATAATTTCAATATTCTTCTTTTTTAAACTTTAAATATACAAAAAGTGTGTTAAAGTATTAAAACAACTGAAACATTTTTTACAATTCTTAAAAAACTGCATATATTTTTCTCAACAAAACACAAATAATCTTTCTCAAATTTCATATCTTTTAAAAATGATTATTATTTTACAAATGAAATTTTTTTAAAGTCCTTTTGTCTGTTTGTCAAATGTATCATACGAAAAATAGTTTGTACTTATAATATTTTCACATAAATTTTTTTCAGTTTACAGTATAAATGATAATACAATAAATGAATGTGTTAGTATATAATAAGAAAATTATATATTTTAAATACTATCAAAACAGTTGCAAATGTTCAATTGTGCGTATCATGCGCAAAATATTTTCGTAGTTAATTAAAAATTGCAATAACGTTCTAAAATTTCTTCATGATTGATATGTTGGTTAATTCTGAAGAATGAAAAAAATTAATAAGCATATTCGATCTATACCAAAAATTAAACTTATTTCTAAAACTCCTGCCATTTAATAAAACTTACCAAAAGTACATTGAAAAAAAAATAGCACTAGATATTTTTTCCGTATATAAGATGTATTTTCCTTTCTGAAATGAGATAATTTAAAACATTAATGGTTAATTTATATTTTAATTACGTCACATAAATGTATTAAACAAAAAAATATTAATTTAAACAGCATCTTTTAATTTGAAGTCTGAAATTATATTCTTGGAATAATAGAAATCAGTTTTTTCCTATTTCATTTTCATACTATTAAAATTATATTCTTTTTATAAGAAAAGTTTTTTTTAACAAAAGCACCTTATTTTAATTATAAAGAATTTAATTCAAGCATCAATCACAATGTTTTACAGGACGTAAACACGGTTATTCTTGTGGCATAAATCATGGCATTATGCTAAGTTATTTTAATAAACTCATGAAAAAGGAAATGCAAACACAGGAAGTAAAAATAATGCATTTCATAATTTTCAAAGCTTTCTTTTTTGTTGTTGACGTTTACGGTCCAACTTGTAATTCTAGGGGAAAAAAAATAAGTAAATAAATAAAACAAGACTTTCAGGCTTTTATTTTTTGGCAAGGAAGACCGAATCTAATAATGTTCAACTTTCACTTCTTTAACACAAAAAAGTTAACTCCTTTGGCACTGGCATGTTTATACGCATTGCTGAGCCACAGACATGGATTTCGGTAACCATGCTGGGAGATTAAAGTATTGATTTTCTTTTATGGATCCGGATAACTTTTGCTTCGTCTTCTTTCCTACTAAATTTAGAGTTTATTTGACTTTGGTTTACAGGTCGTTGTGCTTTAGTGCCGCAATGTTTCATCGTTATAGGCAGGTTTTCAATGATGTTGAACCCGGAACTGATAAAAGTTGTTGACAAGTTTAAACTTACAACAACACTTTATTGAAAAATAATACAAAGTTATTGTCTAGATTTTTCTTTTGTAAATACATTAATTAGTGAATTTAAGAAGATATTTTTTCCCTATTTTATTTGAAATCACATTTTATTTTATTGGCCCATTTTAATACGTTGAGGAATTCTATTACATCAAATAATTAATCCTATTACATCAAATAAAATCAAATAATTGAGTTTATTTGACTTTGGTTTAGAGGTCGTTGTACTTTAGTGCTGAAATGTTTCATCGTTATAAGCAGGTTTTCAATGATGTTGAACCCGGAACTGATGACAGTTGTTGACAAGTTTAAACTTAAAACAACACTTTATTGAAAAGTAATACAAAGTTATTGTCTTGATTTTTCTACTGTAAAATTATTAATTAATGAATTTCTCTCAATTTTATTTGAAATCACTTTTTGTTTTAGTGGCCCATTTTAATAGATTGAGAAAAAAATGCAATTTATCCAGCTGGCTGCCACATTGATGTTGGTTTACAGGTCGTTGTGCTTTAGTGCTACAATGTTTCATCGTTATAAGCAGGTTTTCAATGATGTTGAACCCAGAACTGATCAAAGTTGTTGACAAGTTTAAACTAACAGCAACACTTTATTGAAAAATAATATATACTTATTGTCTTGATTTTTTCTTTTTTGTAAGTATATTAATTAGTGGATTTAAGAATCTTTGGCCCATTTTAATACATTGAAGAATCCTACTACACATTATTTCCTAGTAAATTTAGAGTTTATTTGACATTGGTTTACAAGTCGTTGTGCTTTAGTGCCGCAATGTTTTATCGTTATAAGCATGTTTTCAATGATGTTGAACCCGGAACTGATAAAATTTGTTGACAAGTTTAAACTTACAACAACACTTTTTTGAAAAATAATACAAAGTTATTGTCTTGATTTTTTCTTTTGGAAGTACATGAATTAGTGAATTTAAGAAGAATTATTTTCCCTACTTTATTTGAAATCACTATTTATTTTTTTGGCCAATTTTAATACCTTGAAGAATCCTACTACATCGTTTTTCCTACTAAATTTAGAGTTTATTTGACTTGGGTGTACAGGTCGTTGTGCTTTATTGTGCTGCAATGTTTCATCGTTATAGGCAGGGTTTCAATGATGTTGAACCCGGAACTGATAAAAGTTGTTGACAAGTTTAAACTTACAACAACACTTTATGGAAAAATAATACAAAGTTATTGTCTTGCTTTTCTTTTGTAAGTATATTAATTAGTGAATTTAAGAAGAAATTTTCTCCCTATTTTATTTGAAATCACTTTTTTTTATTTTTTTTGCCCATTTAATAGAATGAGGTAAAAAAGTGCAAGTTATAAAGTCGTTATGTGTAAAATTATGTGTTCATTTTACTGTAAAATAAATTATTGAGTAATTTTCTGAAATATTTTCAGATATCTATAAAAAGATTAAAAATATTTAATAAAAAAAACCATAAACTTTTAAAATATTAGAAAAATATTTTATTCAATTACTAATTTATTGTAAACTAGAAGATCAGAACCTTTGTCAATAACATTCTAGTCGGGAAGCAGAATACTTATTTAATTCTTTCTAATATATTTATTGAAAAAAAAAGCATATTTCCCTTTTAAAATGTGATAGTGTGTATATAATGCTTTTAAATTCATAAGGATCAACAAATACTAGTATTTATAGCAAATATTTGCAGATCTGACATCAATAAGCTAAAGCCATTTGATTCGCCACTTTTCCCATTGGCTATTACAAAGATCGAATGCTAAAACGCTTTGAAAATTAATTTGCTATCACAAATCAATATCTTTATCTGCTTTTAATTATCTCTCTCTCTCTATATATATATATATGTGTGTAGGAATTTCTGTTACTCAGTAATTTCTAATTTCTTCAACATTAAATGACCATTGCCATTGCCAACATACAAAGTATAATATACTTTGTATGTTATATTTTGTATGTTATACTTTTTCTGTAATACTAATTATTTCCATTGCCAACATGCAAGGTATAATATACTTTGTATGTTATATTTTGTATGTTTTACTTTATATGTTATATTTTGTATGTTATATTTTGTATGTTATACTTTGTATGAAATACTAATTATTTCCATTGCCAACATGTGAGGTATAATATACTTTGTATGTTGGCAATGGAAATAATGTTAGTTCGGTGTGGATGAATGGCTGCTTACAAAGGGTTCTTTTTTCTAAGTGACATTAAAACGAGTCTGATTTATGTGCTTTTTGTATATCAGAATATTGATATTATATACAAATTTATTATTCTGTTTGGAAAATGTGAAATTCAGTAATGTTGCTTGTTGGTCTAAAAATTAATCATATCTTATAAATTGTTGCTTTAAAAAATACAATAGAAAATTTTGCTAATTATTTCTAAATTAATAAATTGATTAATATAGATGTAGTTAGTATAAACGAAAGATTTAATTAACCAATATATGTTCCCGAAAGGTAGTACCTTCCCATTTCAGAAAATGTGGGGCCTTCGATAGCCTACATCTGCGCGATATGAAATTAATTGATGTTTAACAACAGACAAAATATGAAACAAATATTATAATATTAGATTAATATTTATTCTTAAGTCAGCGTAACGTATATGCAACATATATAATGAAAGCTGTGTTATAAATTTATTTCATAGTATAATAAAATTTGCTTAAACTACTTAAATTAGCTTAATATTGAAGTCTTTTTCAGATATTATATTAAGTTTGTTAAAAGCTTTATGTTTTAATTCATACAAATAATATGAATCAATATTTATCACTTATTTTTCATAAAAATTATTATTTTTTTTTTTTTTGCATTTCAATTATTTGTAAGCATATCATAACCCAAACAACTTTAAAAACAATAAGATATCAATATTCAAAAAATAATTCTATATTCGCAGTCTTGTACTATATATTGCAAAATAATAAAATTAAATAATTTTCTTGATTGTAATTCTTTTAATTTTAATTATCTCTTTATATTTTAATTCCATTCCATGATAGATGGACAAACGAAGCATGGTGACCATTTTACAAAAATAAAGATTATTTAAACTTCGAATTTAAATTCTGTGTAATAAATTGATGTTTATTTTATTTTACCAACTTGAATTTACTGGTTAACTTAGTATAAATTAAATTAACCATTGAAGGATCTTATTCAGCACATTTTAAAAATATAGAAATTTCTTCATACTTATATACAATGTGCTTTTAATAAACTTTTTGATACTGCTAAACTACATACCGATTTCGAAACACCAATACACTTCTGATATTTTTATTTTTTATTTTTGCTGTTTTTCATTTCGTCCCAAAATAAGAACAAGTCAGAAAGAAACTTTTACTATTACTCTGATTTTTCATCTGGATCTGCAGGAGAAGAAAAAAAAAGAACACAAAAGAAAAATTGGGTGGATAAAAACCTATTTCCTACGAGAGCATTTTCACGAAAAAAATGTTGTCTCAATTTATTTCCGAAAGCAAAGAATTCTTGTCAACACTTACTTAAAAGCTGTTGGAAGAAAAAAAAGGCCAGCATAGTGCTTTTCTGCGTAAAAGAAAAGGACAATTCCCTAAACTTCTCTTAAGAGCTTCAGTGGATACAGTTGTTGGTTTTTTTTTTTACCCTTCATTCATTTTTTAAAAGTAGCACAATGATGTGATTTTTTTGCTAGAAAAATCGCATTACAAAGAGATACCATTATGTTAAGTGTGAATTTAAGGACTGAATTCTAATATAATTGTGTAAATGCAAATAATTCAAATAAATAATTGTATTTATAAAAGTTGAAACTAGTTAGAGTAAAAAGAGAAATAGTAATTTTTGAATTAAAATGAAATAAATCATTTGCTTGAGATTATGAAAATTGGAAAACTCCTATTGAATTATTATTCACTATAAAATTTTGGTATTTAAAACAATTGTTTTCTGAGAAAAGGCATTTAAGTATGGACCAATGAAACCACGATCTTTGTAGACCACTGAAATAACTGCAGGAACAACTTGACCATTTTACAATAATAAAGATTATTTAAATTTCCAAAGTCAAATGGTTCGGTTTCTTGGTCTATGGCATTTTTGTGCACATTTTGTGCTAATTAGACACGGAACTATAGTTTAACATAAATTCCGAACCATTAATAAACGTCCATGCCACTGCCAGAATTCGAATCTGAAATCAGTATTACCAAAGGCCAGAATGTTAACTAATTGGCCATCATGCCGCAGGCTAAATATAAGTTGGAATCATGATCCCTTTTGAAAAAGATGGGAAATAATGAAACCTGTTGACAATTACAAAGAGTAAAAACAATTTTCTGCAAGAAAAACTCATTTTTCCTACCAGGGCGTTTTTATAAATTCATTTCCATTATTTATTTTAATTTTAACGGAAAACGCATTTCAAACATTTCAAAGAATTCTTGTCAACACTTACTTAAAAAAAAAAAGGCCACCATAGTGCTTTTCTGCGTAAAAGAAAAGGACAATTCCCTAAACTTCCCTTAAGAGTTCAGTGGATACAGTTTTTTTTTTTTCAATTCATTTTTTAAAAGTAACACAAAGAGGTGATGTTTTTGCTAGAAAAATCGCATTACAAAGAGATACTATTATGTTAAGTGTGAATTGAAGGATTAAATTGTAATATAATTGTGCAAATGCGAATAATTCAAATATATAATTGTATCTATAAAAGATGAAACTAGTTAAATTAAAGAGAGAAATATTTATTTTTGAATTAAAATTAACTAAAGCATTTGCTTGCATTTATGAAAATTGGGAAAACTTCTATTGAATTATTATTCACTACGCAATTTTGGTATTTAAAACATTTGTTTTCTGAGAAAAGGCATTTAAGTAGGGACCAATGAAACCACGATCTTTGTAGACTACTGGACAATAATAATTGTGAATAAAGATTTAACTGTGATCGATGAACAAACGAAGTGTGATGACCATTTTGCAATAATAAAGTTTATTTAAACTTTAAAGGTCAAATGAATTGGTTTGGTTTGTTTTGTTTTGTTTTGTCGCCCTATGGTAATTTTGTGCACACTTTGGGCTAATTAGACCGGAATCTACAATTTAACGTGGATTCCGAACCACTAACAAGCATATATGCCACCGCCAGAATTCGATATATATTCATCTATGAACTCCGAAGCATATAGACAAATAACGAAGTGCATTTGTGTTCCTAATGGTATGCATGAGAACTCACGAAGACTATGGAAAAAAAGAAGAAGGAATTTAAACTTCTAACTGGCCACTCATAGATACGCATCTCAGCAGCAGAACATGGACACACGCTGCAAAGTAAAGACCTATAGACGCATGAAACTGCACAATGATAAAGGAATTGTTCACTACTAAACACAGATTTCGATATAGTGAATTGTTGATCTTTCGTGCTATCACAATTTTATTTAAAAAAGCGATACCTAGATATTAGCATCCTCTTACCTGAATTAGATAGGGAGACTTTCCTTATGATTGATCTATCGTGCTGATCCTTGGCGTAAACACGAGAAATTTCCATACAAAGAGAAGGAGAGAGCGAGAGAGAATCTCAATTTTACATTCAGGATCGTTAAACAAGAAACAAAAAAATATGATTTTATCCAGTTGCAAATAATACTCATATAAGTTAGGATATAAAAAAGGAACAAAGGTATTAAAAAACAAACATTTTTACAGTAAATTCAATGTTGTTAAATTTTAAAATTTATTCACAATAAACCACTAACATGCCTGTCAATTTAAAACATTGAAATTCGTTTAATTTTCGCAATACTTCCGAATGCTAAAATTCACACGTTGAAAAAACCTTTTGAGTGAATTTCTTTCAATAATGTTTGACGCATCTGAAAAAAGATATAAGATTTGTTTTTTAAGATTTGTGCGTAAAAATACACTAAAAATTTTAATTATTTTCTGTTTTTTTTTTTTTTTTTTTTTGTACAAAAATGACTTTTAGTAATGCTGGTCCTGTTATGAAAATTGTTACGCACCTTTGGAATTAAATGCAAATATCTGAAAGTTGTTTTGACTTAAATATGAATCCACATGATATATATATATATATATATATGAATCCACATGATTGCTATATATATATATATAGAGAGAGAGAGAGAAATTTCTTAATTTATTTTTCTTAATTCTTAAATTTATTACAATTAAAATTTCTAGTCATTAAGTGCAGAAAGTATTTTATAAATTATTCTTTATGTTCTAAAATAGTTAAGAAAAAAGATATTACTTCAGATATTAAAATTTGTCCTAGACTAATTTACAGTTTTAATGAAAATTTATCAATATAAATACATTTCTCTTTGCATATTTAAATAATTAAAAACATTTCTAGTTTACAAAACGTTTTTTGCTGAAAATTATTTTAGAAAAAAAATTACATTGAATTCAATATAAATGATGGTTTATTAAATTCGCTTGAAACAAAAGAAACAATTAAACATCAAGAATTATTTTTCTTATTCTGTATGTAGTTAATTATTTCTACATCAACTTCTAGAAATTGTAACTTGTAGAAAGTTTAAAAATTATTCATAATAATTAGCCTAAAATTAAAAATTATTTAATCTGAAAGATGTAATTTTTTTGCACCTTTTATTCAGTTTTAAAATTTGATTTGTTGAATGTTAATTATGATTATTTATAATGATTAGCTAAGAATATCATCACGAATTTATAATATAGAAGTATGATATGATTAAGATGAATTTTATTTATAAAAAAATCAATAGTTTAATCCTAAAAAAAATCCGAATATAAGTTTCATATAAAAAAACATATACAAATATTTGAAAAAAAAAACATATAAGATTTCTCGATGTATGATATTTCTATTTGAACATTTCATCCCATAGAGAAAAATGTAATCTTGAAGGATTATACGTAAGCAAATGGTCAATAATCTAAAAATGGGGTAGGCCAAGATATATTTTTTATTAAACGACTGTAAGCCCTATTCGAATTCTACATATTAGTCTGTTATTTTATTGTTAGTACCATTTCAGAATAATAATGCAATAAAACACATATTTTTCAACTCAAATGTCATGTTCTCATCCATATAAATATTCTAATGCGAATATATTGTTGCTGTTGTTGAACCCTATCTTATTTTACAAACAACAATATCATAGTAGGCCACAAACTCTTCTATTTTTGAGAAGGAAAAAAAAAAAAAAAAAAAAAGAATGCGGACGTTAAAAGATCTAACGAGTATGATTCTAGAAAAGGAATTTCTATTTTTAAGGAAGAAAAGAAAGTCCTAATTGCTAAAAATTTATAAAATTTCCTAATTCCAAAAAATTAGGAAATTTTATAAATTTTTAGCAATTAGGAAAAATGTATAAATTTTCCAATTCCTAATTGCCTCATGCTTTTACAATTGGCAGATCGCAATCGCAACCAGGCAATCTGTGCTAATGTGGGTCGATATGTCAGCTTGTTTCTCTAAAATAAATAAATTAATACTACATATAAATAAATGCTACATATCAGTCTATCATTTTATTGGTAGTACCGTTTCGGAATATTAATGTGATTAAACACATAATTTCTTCAACTCAAATGCCCTGTCCTCATCCATATAAATAATCTAATTCAAAAACATGTTGCTGTTGTTAGGCCCTATCTTATTTTACAAACAACAATATCATATTAGGTCCATTCATATTCTAGAAAATGAATTTCCTTATTTTGCCACGGATGGAAAAGAAATTCCTAATTGCCTCATGTTTGTACACGAGGGAAATTGAAACAGAACCTTTCCATTTGTATTAATGTGCGTCAATATATAAGCTTGTTTTTATAAAATACAGAAATAAATACTGTCCTTTTCTCTTTGTAACTAATTTAATGTTTGTACTTAAGTAATTTAAACATTACTAAATAGTTGTTACATAACTTGGGCCAATCATAATTAAACCTATTAACTCCTTTTCACGAAACTTTGTTAGGTTTTTTTTTTGTTGAATTGTTTTATTAGTTATTCGATTATAGAAACTAGTTAACTTATTACTGTAATAAATTACTTCTTTTTGTAACTTTTATTGCTCATTTTAAATGAAGTTACAAAAGTAATTAACGTAACTCTTTACATCCCTCCTCCAAGTTTTCCACATAATTTAAGTTTCGTAATAACATTTCTTCAAATTGATACACTTATCAAAATAAACAATTTACAAGTACTTAAAGAAAATTGCCTTTTTTAACAAAGTACCTATTCTGCATTTTTGGTTATTTTATATGCCGTAATATCCTGAATGTCATCCGCAGTGCAGTATAACAAAGACGCATAATTTTCTACCCGAAAAATAAAAGAATTCATATAACAATCATGTTTCGAGCCTGCTCATTGACGCACCATATTTATCAATCAGGTTCAGTTTTTATACCCATGGCATGAAGGTAAATAAACCTTTTTTTTTTACATTTTGAAGATCGTTTTATTAAAAAATGTTATAATAAAGAAATTAAGATATTAAGTTATTAAGAAATATTATAATAAAGAAATTAAGATATTAAGTTTTTAAGAAATGTATTAAGTAAATGATATATTAAAAAATGTTAAAATATTTAGATAGTGAAAACGAAAATAATAAATGTATTTTAGAAGTAGGATAACAAAAGAGACTACTTTTTTTGACAATTTGTCGTCTTCATATTTACCAAAAAGACTAATATATTGATCAGTAATATCATTAATTAACAATAATATTTTTTGTTAATATGAAAGTATTAATTAACATTTATTAATTTCAAAATATCAAACTAATTGTTATTAATTAGATTTTAATTTTAATTGAATTTTTATCTATTATTTAAACCTCTGCCTTTTTTCTAGCATACATTGATGTATCATCATGTACTTTTTTTTCAAAAATTGGGCTTCCTTGCATCATCTAGAATTGTTATATATGTTCATATAAGATAAGAAAATTATTTATTTTTCTCACTCCCAAATTTTATTTATTTTTTAAAAAAATATTTTTTTTGAGAGTGGCTTTATAAAATTAATGTTTAAGAAACTTCCCAAAACCATAGTTCACAGGTTATATATAGCGCCATACATTCCACACTACGAAATTCTTAAATATTTAATATATAGTTGGTAGATTATAGGCGGGCAAAAACAGTTTTGGTTTTTGTATTTCCTTTAAGGACACTGAATACTGGCATAGTAGACAGATGATAGATGAAACATTGTACCCATCCAATATGATAGCTAGCACAATTTAGAATGAAGATCAAGGAGCATTTGGGAGTTTATCAACTTGCACCTCCTCCTCAAACCAAACACATTCTGTTCAACAGATTTACATATTCGGCTTAATCATAAAACGTTTGGTTTGGCTTGTTTGTCGAATTTGGAACTGAAATTCCTTACCAAATAGATATCTTTTAATGCTGCATTAATGATAAATAATTTGTAAGAAGTAGATAAATACTTATATTATTAATAGCTAATTACGTCTTCTTTTAATTTGTTATTCAAATGAGATATTAATTAAAGCTGATAAAAAAATAAGCACAGAGTTTTCCGGAATGGTTTTATCCCTTTTCCAAGCGTGCCAAATAATTAATGTCTCCCACCAGAGCACTCCCTTCATCAAAATCAGTAACTCTCCTCCTCAAATCAAACAATTATGTTCAACAGATTTGCATATTCGGTTTAAACATAGAAGGTTTGTTTGACTTGTTTAATAGATTTAGAACTGAATTCCTCAATAACAGACAACTTTTAATGCTGCATTAATAAAGTAGATAAATACTTATCTCATTATTAATAGCTAATTACGTCTTCTTTTAATTTGTTATTCAAATGAGATATTAATTAAAGCTGATAAAAAATAAGCACAAAGTATTCCGGAGTGGTTTTATCCCTTTTCCAAGTGTGTCAAATAATTAATGTCTCCTACCAAAGTACTCCCTTCATCAAAATCAGTAAATTGCACCTCTTCCTCAAATCAAACACATTATGTTCAACAGATTTACATATTCGACTTAAGCAAAGAACGTTTAATTTGGCTTGTTTGTTTGATTCAGAACTGAATTCCTCATTAACAGACAGCCTTTAATGCTGCATTAATAAAGTAGATAAATACTTATCTCATTATTAATAGCTAATTACGTCTTTTTTAATATCTTATTCAAATTAGATATTAATTAAAGCTTCAAAAAATAAGCACAGAGTTTTCCGGAGTGGTTTTATCCCTTTTCCAAGCGTGCCAAATAATTAATGTCTCCCACCAAAGCACTCCCTTCATCAAAATCAGTAATTCAGGAGAGTGAGTAAAAGAAAGCCACCTCTTATCACATAGATGAAGAGTGGAAGCTGTAAAAGCAGTCACTATCGCCACCCACCTAATCTCTTACATGTCCCCCAGGCATCAGAGAGGGCCTAATCAATATTGCAGTGAGGGAAAAGAAAATTTATATCGGAGCAAGACAACCAAAAAAACAAACAGACGGCACGCTATCGTAATCAAAAAACAATTTCCTGAATTTCAATAACTACTTCATAATGATGCTGCAGTACCAGAAAAGACCGTTCTATTTATTTGCTCGATTTTTTTTTATTTATTTTTTTTTTTTAGTTCTTCTGTTTAAATCAGTGTACATTTTGGTCCTGCAGGGGTAATAATTCTCTTCAGCTAGAATGAGAAAATAACTGAAGAATCAGAAAGCAAATTAAAAAAGCGAAGTTTTCTTCGAAAAATATGTTATTTCAATTGAATTCGATTATAAAGACGTTGTTTTGAAATTAGTGATGGTGAAATGAAAGAGTAAAAAAAAAAAAATTAAAAAAAAAAAAAAAAAAAAAAAAAATTGGAAAAATTTGTCCTAGAGTGTTTTAGTTTCAACGCAATGTAATGGCTTCTTTTTCAATGAATTTTGGGCAAACAAAAAGCTCTCTGTCACTACGATAGTTCGATTTACTGGATTGTTATTTTATGTATTTATTCAATATGTCTTGATTTTACTATTTGTCATTTGCGAAGTATTTTTTAAAAATGAACCAATTGCTAGTTAGATGGAAATTCTTTTTGTTTTAGTGAGTGGAAAAAAGTATTATTCATTTTATTGTTCTTTTTTGTATAATAGAGTTCAAACAAAAGAAAAAATGTGAAAAGCTTTAATGAAAATTCCATTCTTTTAGTACAAACTAAAAGATGAATATCGTATTATCTTCATTTTTACTCTCAAATATTCGCATTTAATGAGGAAGAAAATGGAACTTTTTAGTTCTTAATAATATCTGAAATACTTGTTTTAGAAGAATTTAATTTTTGATAAAGTAACATTTTATGAAACTTATTGATATAAAGACAATTGTTTCTAAACAATTATTTTAGAGTTTAATTATTTAAGTAATTAGTTACTCATAAAATTGTGAAAATTCCTAGAAAGTAATTAAGGAGAAAATTCTATAAGTTTTAATAGGTATCTTCATTTAAAATATCAAGTCAAGTTCTCAGTAATTTACAAAATTAGTATAACCAATTACTGAATTTAATATTCATAAATTTGAGTAAATTATTTTGTCCGTGCATCTTTCTATGATGCACATTAATATATGAATGAAATTATTTTTGAATGATTCTTTTATAAATACTTACATTGTATGTATAATTTTGAATTTACTATATACTTTAAAATATTGATAATTTAAAAATTTTCTAAAATAACTTGTGGAAAATTAGATTAATTCACATAACTATGAAAATAATGGTTATTTATGATGTTAACTTTTATTTATGGTGTTTTTCTTGTTATTTGTCAACTTTTTAACCGATGTCAACTTTTTTTTTCATGTATAAACACGTAATATTATAAACAAGATACACAATTTATTACATAGTTGTTTTTTTTAATTTTCGAAGAAATATTAAATAATAATTCATAAATTAAATTTGTAAACAATTTAAAAGTTTAAAAATTGTGAAATTTTTCCCTTCAGTTTAATTACGTAAATGTCTTAAAAGATTGCATTACTTTAATTCAAAAGTGAAATTAATTTAGTGAAGTAACGTTAATTTACCCAATCCATATTTTAATGAATTAATTGATTGTTTTAAAAAATGTATTATTAATTGGTTATCTTAAAGTTGAATTGACAGCATTTACTGAATGCATAAAACATCGCAGTGTAAGTATTGTATGTTAAGAGTTCTAGGGGCAGAGGTAAAATAACACACTTATTGGAAATCAATTTACCCCTCAGCAATAATGATTTTCATTTTGTTAGGAGGACAACAATATTGCCCAAACAGCAATTTATTCGAGAAAACTTCGTACTAGAGTTAGGGCAATAATTAAGGCTGCATTTATTTTAGTTCGTCTCCTACCTCTATTAATATATATATACGTGTGTGTGTGTGTGTGCTATTAAAATTAATTATACTATTAAATAAATTAATTGCTTATTCTCAAAAGCAGAATAAGAAAAGTCGTGTTAAATCTAGAAACATTCTTCTAAAAAAAAGTTCTTAAATTCAAAGGGATTGGAGAATTATTTTATGCTTTGTTTGTGTCTGCCAAAATTTTGAACATGGTCCAAAACCAATATTTCTTTTAAATGGAGTGACATGTTAATTGTTTGTGAAACACGACTCTTAATTATGGAACTCTTAATTTAAATCCTTGCAAAGATATTCTTTTTTCAAACTCTAGTAATTGCTTATTATTATTAATTAGTGAAAAATACTTGATATCATACATCAAAACCAAACAATAGATTTTATTTTAAATTATATTCTTTATATTATTAATGACTTTAAGTTTTATTTATTTATTTTTTAGTTTAAACTTTGTTTCTATCAACATTGATAATACAATTTTAAAACTATGCTTTACTATTTATTTTAATTGATATAAATTTAAAATTTCATGTTAAACTTCTAAATTTAAATAAAACCAAATTGAAAAGAAATAAAATTCATCAAATAACTTGAAAAAATTGGAAAAAATGGATATTTAACTTCTAAATAATATTCTTCTTAATGAATAAAATTCATTTTAAGACACTTCCTTGATTTGCATTATCATGGTTTAGTGGTTATGTCGTTGGCTATTGATTTGTCACTATTTAGGCAGAATGCATCTATTTGATTCATTATAACTTAATTTACAATAACTTAGACTGTCAAAATTCTACGCCCTCGTCATGTTGATAGTTTTAATGATTCATTATAAAAAATCTAGATCTGGAGGAGTAGCATTGAAGAAGTCCTCCTGAAGTTCTAACTTATGAGTTTCAAGTGTTCAATACTGAAGGTCAAATTACCCTAAGTACGAGAAACATACAATTTCAATTTAAATAACTTTGTTTAAGATAAATTTTCCAAATAGTTGTGAATATAATGCTAATGCTTAACCTATTTTAGAATTTAAAATTGGAAATAATGACATCTTAAATAAACTTCTTAAAATTTGAATTATTTCACAGAATATTATTTATTAGAATTATTTTCAACTGTTCAATTTTATATTTCTAACTTTATATTAATTTTACAATTTGATATTTGTTGCAGATTCGTCTATTACAATATTAGTTTATTTAAAACATTTTATAAAAAAAAACTCTAATAATTTTATTCACCATCTAGTTTTGAAAATATAAAACTTTCGCTATGTATAATTCTAGTAAAATTCAGCATTAAAAATACATTTCTCACTACATCCTTCTCAAAGCAACTCAAGTTATTCAATGTCATTTTATTTTAAAATTCTAACATACACTACATAAAAAACAATCTCATTTACTTCGTCTAAATTGAATTGCAAAACACATCTTCGCGAATATAACTAAGCCCCATGTCTTCATATATATATATGTACACAAAAACATATCTGATGTATGTTTTTAAGAAAGCGCTATCTATCTTCCACGAAATCAAACACAATTTCAGGTGCTATCCCCAAGAGAACTGGGAAAGAAAATAGAAATCCACTGGGTACAAATGCAGCAAACTCGTAGACTTCTGCATCGCAATCCAGTGAAGGAAAAGCTTCTTACACGAAGAATCTCCCAACCTTTTGAAAGCTTCCATCCCTAACACTCACACATACATACACACGTGTGGACATCGTATATTCTTCAAGATGTCCCAGTCAAAGGCTAGGGGAAAATAGTGTCTACCATGGGAAGGGATTAGCCTAAGATAAATCCTCCTGATGATAGAGTAGGTTTGTGGAGGATTTAGTAGAATGCCAAGTTAGATGGATGGACTCTATGTACTTACTCTTTAAGAAACAAGTTTTATCAAGATGGGTGTTAGACTATTATGTTGTGCGTGGTAGGGCAAAGGTCGTTTCTTTCTAGATTTTTTTTTTTTTAAAGAAAGCACGATTGGTTGTTGAGGAAAGATTTCGGAGTAATTTAAGTAGAGTGAGTTCTTTTTAAAGTGTGGTACATCCTTTATATTAAAAAAGGCGATGATGAAAACTGTTTCATGAAAGAGATTACAAATCCTATATCATCTCGTTTTTGTTCTAATTTCATTTTTAATATATTTTCTTAATAAATTTATTGCATACAGATTAGTATTTAATAGTTATAATTAAAACAGAACAAGTAAGAAATAGATAAAATATACTCATAAAGTCTTTATTATTTTTTAACTGTATATTTTTTTATTAGCACTTATTTTTTTTTTAATGTATGCTGGTGAATTATTAATGATACAAATTTTGTTTAAGCTTAAATTTTTATCTTATAGATAGATGTATTAATTTATTTTTTAAAGGGATATACAAATCTTTATTTGTATTTAATGCACACAAAACATACGATATAAGATATTTTATTAAATGTGTTTATGAAAAAAATGTCATTTTTAAATTGAAAAAAATATATATATCTCGCAATAAATAACAAAACATTTCTTAATTTCATAGTTGACTCGTATAATATATTGACTATCTCATTAATAGCATAAATTTTTGAAGCAGCCTTTCGCCATTGAATAAAAATTTGAGATTTTTAATAATTTTTTTTAAGTAAAAGAGATTAACAGGTCTCGAAATATATATTTGTAATTAATTATTTAGACAAGGGTGTCTGTTCGAGAGTAAACATCGAGTATTACATAGCTTTGTAATAAAACGGCTTAACACGAAATCGTACATTTCATCAAGACATTGGATTCAAATGTACTTATTTTATTTTAGTTTTATAAAGAGATATTACGAAAGTGTGAAGTGCTTTTTTAATATAAATCTACGTTTCCGATAAAACATTTTATTAAAATTTCTTATTTTATTGAATAAAACGTTGAAAAATAGATGACTTTTAAAAAACAAAATTGCTGCTCTTTTGCCTTAATGATTGTTATGAATTGTACAAATGGTTGGATGTCATAAGATATAAATTGGGAGTGTCAAATATTAATTTTATGTTTTACAATCGTCTTCAAAATTTTTCATTACTTAATAAAGTATTAAATGAGTGAATCCAATATGGTCAAATTTAAATCAACCTAAAGTGATGTGTATAATAAATACAATTTAATAATATCTAAATGAAAATATTATCGACTTCCAACTTCTTTAATTAAAACATTTAATCAATTAAAGTCGTTTTTTAACTATTTTGTAACAAAGCAAAAATTGACAGATGGATCTTATCATAATAACTTTACAACTGGGCATAAAAAGAAAAAATGCTCTTTTGCCTTTGTGGTTGTTATGATTTATACAAATGGTTGATATTTTAGTATGTAAATTGTGGGTAACAAAAATTTAATTTTATATTTTACAATTATTGTGAACATTTCTGCATTATTTGATAAAGTATTAACTGTATGATTCCAGTATGGTAAAATTAAATGGAACCTAAAATGATGTGCATAATAAATAAAATTTAATTATATCTATATGAACAAATTATCATTTTGCAACTAGTTTAACTAAAACATTTAATCAATTAATGTCGTTTTTCCAATTTCTACTATTAATTCACACACTCGCTATATATATCTTGTTCAAATTTTTAATCGTTAATAAAATACTTTTTATTCATCCACACAAGTTCAAATACATTTTTTTGAACTACTAGCGGATGAAACTTAATGGTAATGCAGTTTTTTTCAAACATTGATTCATAATTAAATTTTAGATTTAATTAATTCATTTTATATTTTTTTAGATTTAAGTTGCATGTATCTAATAATAGATAGTGCGAGATGTAAGAGGAAAATTTCAAATTTATTTGTGAAGGACTTTTTTGCAATATAGTGAAAAAAAAAAGTAGGAATTGACTTAAATTTTTTTTTTTGTATTACTTGTTTATCATTCCGTTAACAAAGCAAAAATTAACAGATAGATCTTATCATAATTACTTTACAACTGGGAATAAATCTGATAGTCTGATGAATGACCTTTTAAAACAAATTACTGTTTTTTTGCCTTTGGGATTGTTATGGATTTTACAAATGGTTGGATTTCATAAAATGTAAATTGTCGGTATCCAAAATTTAATTTTATATTTTACAATTATTGTAAAAATTTCTGCATTATTTGAGGAAGCATTAACTGGATGATTCCAGTATGGTAAAACTAAATGGAACCTAAAGTGATGTGCATAATAAATAAATTTTAATTATATCTAAGTGAAAATATAATCGACATTCAACTTCTTTAACTAAAACCTTTAATCAATTAAAGTTGTTTTTTCAATTCCTACTGTTAGTGCACACACTCGCTATATATATCATGTTCAAATATTTAATCGTTAATAAAACCTTTTTTATTCCTCCACTCTAGTTCAAACACATTTTTTTGAACTTGTAGTGGATAATTCTTGATGTTAATACAGTTTTTCAAATATCAATTCATTAATTAAATTTAATTAATTAATTATATTTTTTTTAGATTTAAGTTGCACTTATCTACCAATAGATGGCGCCAGATGTAAGAGAAAAATTTCAATTTCATTTATAGAGGACTTTCTACAATGTAGTGAGAAAAAATTGGAATTGACTTTAATTTTTTTTTTTTTTTTTTTTTTTTTTTATATTACTTATTTATTATTCCGTTAACAAAACAAAAATTAACAGAGGTATGTTATTATTATTATTTGAGATTCAGTATAAATCCTTTTCTATCATAAAACAGAGAATTATACTTTATCATGAAAACTTTACAAACTAGCCAAACTATACTTCAGACATTAAATAAATGGATTTTCAAGCGATAAAACCATTTATGGCAACATGAACAAATAACTCCCAAGTCATTTAAACAATTGTTTATCAGGAAATCTCTTTAAACGGATGCAACCTTTTTTTTTTTAACTAAATTATCTCATGCCTCGGCTTCAGAGAAATATCATTTTAAATTATCTTCTTACAAATAAACGCAAAACAGCCAAACAAAAATTTTCCACGCGACTTGCGATTTCTGCTTGGTGAAAGTCTATAACACAGGGAAGAAGCAGTCGTAAAATCCGCAGTAAGTCTTATCCCCTGGTTGTTCGCCCTTCTCTAAAATGGAGTGATTGTGCCCACTAAAAAAGGATTTTTACAGCTCAGCGTGCCGAAGCCTTTCAGCGTTGTCAGCTTTACAACTGGGATATTTTGGAAAAGTTTACGTCGTAAAGTCAGTGTCCCCCCAGTATCTCTTACGGGACTCCGGCGGGAACATTTACGACGTAGAATTTTAATTTTTCTTCCTCTTTTTCCCGATTCTTCCAGTATCAGTAGAGATAAAAGAACTTTCCGTTTTATTTGGCTTGAATAAAAACAAAAATATATATACAAAAAATATATATACGGCAATAATGTCTCATCGGTTTTCCTTACTGTCTTCGAAATCCTTTCTTTTTTTTTTTTTCCTTAAGAAAACTGAATATTCTCTGAGGATTCTTTTTTACACTCAGGGAAAACGATGCTTTATTTCATCATGCGATAAAATTTTTATAGTGAGCTCTGATTCTTTTTCAGACAAAGATTATAATGCTTTTATTGCCTTTAACTTTACTGGGGGCAATGAGTTAATATAAAATGAAGACTGTTTGATTTAATTTTGTCGTTTTTTTAATGTGGAAACATATATATAATTTGCAGTGCTTTATTTGGCTCAAATAATCATTCTACCTGTTATATCACTATCAAAAGCAATTATTTTGATTTGTCTATAATGTTTATTTTTGAAATAATACTTTTCTATCAGTCCTCTATGGGTTAATTATTCTCTTATTGCGATTAAATACTTATGCAGCCAACTTACTTATGTAACAACTTTGGAGCATATTGATAAAAGTCATGTTTTTGAAGTAAATATGGGAAACCTGTCCATAACTTTTTGCACTGTAAGAGATTGGACTTGTCGAAACTTTAACTTTAACTTTTGGACTTGTCGACTGTATCTTTAATAAAATATATTTTTAATAAAAATGCTTATTTCTTTTTTTAATATGGGACCGGATGGTAAATTGATAATGTGTATTTCAAATCACAGCCAAATGGCTAAATATTTAGCAAAAGACTTTCTATCTGAATAATGAGAATATTAATTTCTATCTGAATAATAAGAATATTACTTTCTATCTGAATAATATATACGCACACACACGCATACATATGTGTGTGTGTGCGTGTTGTGTACAATATTTAAACTAAAACAGATAAACTCGGTATTAAACTAATCAAATCAAACAGAACTGTAATGCAGCATGGGGTCTCAAATGACTTCGATTAGTTGAAAATCACGAACATGGGTCTGTAAAGTGAGACCAGGATGAAACAAAATTTTATTACAGCAAAAAAAAAATGGTTTTCTTATTAATTGCTATTTATCTGCTTATTTTTATCCTCTCTATCAGATATTCCAGTATTTTTAACTGATTATTTATAACCGGCGAACTTTATGTGAAGAAATCTAAATCGAAAAATCTTAGGTGTTAAGCCAAGAAAAGATCCTCCGCTTGAGAAAACGTTGCATCGAGGTGAATACGCAACTACGTGGTAATAATGGGTTAGGATACCATCTATTGCTGTATGTTAACTATAATATTTTACAGTTCGTTCTCTTTTAGACGACCAAACACACAAATCAACAAACAAGATACTTTCTTTATAAATACATTTCTCTTGAAAGATCCACTTTTCTAGTCGTAAACAAACTTAATTGTTCTCCATTGTTGGCCCCTTAGAATATATCAATTATTAATTCTGCGCTTACTTCTCCATCTATCGTTGACGGCAGAATTTATATAAATTAACTTACATTCGGGTATCCTGGCAACCCAATTGACTTTAATAGTTATTTAAGCCTTTAGCACATGTTTCTCAGGAAAACAAAGTTATGCAATCAGCATGAGAAATCTTTACATCTGGTTAGTGCGTTACTTCAAACTAACCAGACAGATTAACCTCATTCAAGTTAATCTGTCTGGCAATTTGAGGATTTGTTGATTTCTTTGCTTTAATATAGACTAAGGCATAATCGGACTACAGTAAATTTTATTCTGAGCAAGAATTGTCGAAGTCTTTCTAAAATGCACACTATCGCCACAAATTCTAGAATGATAATTATTTTCAACCGGCGTTGTGTTCTTACTGACAGCGTATACCAGATTCTAACAACCATCTGTTCCAATTTGTAGAAGTATATCTGAGAGACCTACCTTGGAGAGTACCTCAGTTAATGCTTCGGACTGGTAATTAACAACTATAGCTTTGTTTGTTAGATTACCCGTTAGTTCCCGAAATTCATTTTCCCGTTTTTCTGTCCTTTTTAAGTCTTTTTCCTTTTGAATTAAACACGTTAGACACACTGTCTTCTCAGCATACCTCGGAACAAATCTTTTGAAAGCAGTCAAGGAGTCACTCATTTCGCCTTCACTAGACATCAACAAGTTGTAATCTCTTTTCTACCCATGGCTTCCTTCATTCCGTTCAATACCTTGACCTCGTCTGTTAACACCCTGTTCTCTAATTTGATCAAATTTATTTTTTTGTCTGGAACACGTTCTAGCGAAATGAACAACGAAGCATCTCCTGCTATCTCTCTTCATTGGACACCGCCATTCTGTCTGACTACTATATTTATTGTTATTACTTCCTGTTGAAAATCGTTCGTTACTGAAAGTAGGATTTTTTTTTCTATCATAGGCTATTGATTCCTTCAACTGTGATTTTGGTCTAGACCTAAAGTCGTATTTTTTTTTCATAGTATATATTTTAATTGCCGTTTTTGAATTTAGCCAAATTACTTTCGTCTCGCACATTTTCAAACAATGTTCGTACAATATATCCTCTAATTCTGATAATTTAACTATTTTCATTCACTTGTCCACATAATGTTTCTTTGTTACAACAGGAACAAATGTTTCAATGTTATACAATTATTATTATTATATTACTATTCATTACAGTGTTTCTTTGTTACAACGCCCTTCCAAATTCATTTGTTATAATCAATTCTCTAAGAGTCTCAAAATCATTTACATTAGTACTGCTTAACCATTCATCAATGTAGTTTTGTAATTCGCACGCGATATGTCCATGTATTTTTGGTTACTTTGGCATGGTCCAAGAACTTTTGTCGGAATTTATCCTCCCATAATTTAAACTTTTTAATACTATATCCTTAATGTGTCCATATTAATTTGAAAGTTCTTCTGAAACTCTCTCAATAATTTGGATAATCTCAAAGGATAATAAAATAACCAAAAGACCAACCCAATTTTAAGGATTTAAATTTAAAGATTTCGTTTAGTCCAAACAATATAAGGTAAAACAGGTCTCCATCCCTCATTTCATAGCGTTACATTTTTTCCTGAATTATGCAATTACTAAAAATATCATTTTCGTTTCTATTTTCACCCGATTTATTTTCCCCATTCTTAATTTTTCTAATTCGAATTGTCTTTCTAATTCGCTCTCCTTTAGCCTATAGACTTTGATTCTACCATATACACTGAAGTGACAAAGGTTATGGGATAGCAATATGCAAATTTTCAGATGGCAGTAGCGTCGCATAGAACAGGTATAAATGCGCAGTGCTTTCGCAGAGCTTTCATTTCTGTTCAAGTTATTCATGTGAAGAGGTTTTGATGTGATGATGACCGCACGACGGGAATTAACAAACTTTGAACGCGGAATGTTAGTTGGAGCTAGACGCATGGGTCACGCCATTTCGGAAATCGTTAGGGAATTCAACATTCCCAGATCCACTGTGTCAAGAGTGTGCCGAGAGTATGAAATTTCAGGCATAACATCCCACCATGGACAGCGCAGTGGTCGACCGCCTGCACTTAACGACCAAGACCGGCGACGTCTGCAAAGAGTCGCAAATTCTAACAGACAAGCAACACTGCGTCAAATAACAGCAAAAAATCAATGTGAGACGTACAAGAGACTTGTCTGTTAGAACTGTGTGGAGAAATTTGGGTTTCTTGGGCTATTCCAGCAGAAGACCGACTCGAGTGCCTTTACTGACAGAACGACATCGCTTGCATCGACTCTCGTGGGCACGTGAGCATATCGGTTGGTCCCTAGATGAATGGAAAACCGTGGCCTGGTCCAATGAGTCACGATTTCAGTTGGTAAGAGCTGATGGTAGGGTTCGAGTGTGGCGCAGACCCCACGAAGCCATGGACCCAAACTGTCAGCAAGGCACTGTTCAAGCTGGTGGTGGCTCCGTAATGGTGTGGGCTGTTTTTTCATGGCATGGACTTGGTCCTCTGGTGCGACTGGACCGAACATTGACTGGAAATGCTTATGTTCAGCTACTTGGAGATCACTTGCAGCCATTCATGGACTTCATGTACCCAAACAACGATGGGATTTTTATGGATGATAATGCGCCATGTCACCGGGCCACAACTGTTCACGATTGGTTTGAAGAACATTCTGGACAATTCCAACGAATGATCTGGCCACCTAGATCGCCCGACATGAATACCGTCGAGCATTTATGGGACATCATCGAGAGGTCTGTTCGTGCCCAAAATCCTGCACCATCAACGCTTTCACAATTATGGACGTCTATCGAGACAGAATGGCTCAATATTCCTGCAGAAGACTTCCAACGACTTGTTGAGCCCATGCCACGTCGAGTTGCTGCATTTCGCCGGGCGAAAGGAGGGCCGACACGATATTAAGAGGTATCCTATGACTTTTGTCACTTCAGTGTATAATCCCATATATACCAGCACATATAATTCTGAGTTTCCCACTAAACTGCGTTCCACCGTAAAACCTAATTTATCTCAAATTAGGTAAATATTTAAGCAATATTAATCCAATTTGAATTTGTTTTACCTTTGATTTATGCCTTATACCAGGCCTATCATTGGCGCTATCTACCCGTATATTTACTAGTATCCTATCCTAGTATTAGACTCTATCCCTGCTGCTTTTGGTAAAAAAATTGATGTAAATTAAAACCGTAAATAGTACCCTACACACACTCAAACTTTGTTTATATATATATCTATATATATATATATATATATATATATATGTGTGTGTGTGTGTGTGTATTTGTTTGTGTATATGTATTCATTTTTTAACTTATATATCAATTATTGAATTGAATCAAAATGATTTGGACATTAACTTTCAGATATATCGATGTTTGTGAGAAATTAAAAAAATTGTTCCTAGAAATATTTAATCTTCCATCAGGTACATCTTATTACAAATTTTCTCATAAATGGGGCTTGACTCGTGGGAAGTATTATTCCCTAGTATTGTTTCTGCAAGCATTAGTTAAAAATCATTTATAAGTATAAAGTGCTTGAAACAGTTCAAAAGATAGATTTCCAATTACTGACATTTTAAAAGAAAGATGCAATGTTTTCAGTTCTCTGAAATTTATCATTTAATCAAAAATTTACGTATAATAAAAAAAACAAAACTTCTATCTCTATTAACCTATACTGCTTAATTACTGAAATTCGAGTGTTTTGAAATTATCTATATAGATACTGAAAATATATTATGATAAATTAAAATTGTATTCGACATTTATAATTAAAAATATTTCGAAATTATTAATTAGTTAACTAAGTTGTTAGCTACGTAAGTTAAAAAAAAAAAAATTATGAAATCCCTTGAGAATTTATAATTATTGAAAATTATGTATTTGAAATATATTTGTTTGAATTAAATTTGTATTCAAAAGTGAATATTTGAAAATATAACATACTCAGAATCAGTGAATATTTCATTAGAAATGAAAGTATATAATGAATCATATTTAATTATATTGTAGCTTCTAAAAGCTAATTTTTCATTTTTAACAACGGAAATTATTATGAAGAATAAACTACTATTGTACATGTATAAGCTTTAGAAAACTTTTTTTTTAATTATTATTTTTTGGTTCCATATCTAAATATGATTTTTTCTTTGTATTGTTGAATCTCGATATTGAAAAATCAATAAAGACTTTTAAATACTATGTTTTATTAAACATATCCATGAAGAAATAATATATAATATATATATATATATATATATATATACAGAGAGAAATATATGTAAATTATTTTCTGTTTTACAAAACCTAAGTATTAAATGAACATTGCATGTTGTTTACTAGTTAAAATCTAGTATCTTACAAGATATGAAAACATTTCCGTAGAAGATTGAAAAGTACAGACATGAAAATTTTTAAAATTGTTTTTTGCAAATTGCTTCAGTTTTCAGAAAATATGCTTCTTATTAAAAACAAGGCTGGCGAGAAATGTTACTCATACATAAAATTTTGATTATGGGTTTTTATGTTAGGAAAGGGAGTTTGTGATAAAATGTGTCATATTTTTCATTTTTAAACTTAGTATCCATGATCTTTCATGAATTTAAATTATATGTTTAAAAAGAGATGCATTATAATCATAATAGAAATAATATTTCTTAACTTCGCATGGGTGTTTCTGAAAAATAAATATATTTATTTTTAAATAAAACATGAATTTATAAATATTTTGTGAAAAAAAAACATCACGCATTAATTAATCAATTTGTGGTATTACGTTGACTCGTGCTTTATAATTTGAGAGTAGATTGACTGAGAAACAAAACAAAAATACTTTTTTGTTTCAAAATAATGTTTAAAAAATATATGTATATTTTTTTTCTAGCAGAAAATAAACATTTTTTTCTTAAATATGTATGTAAATTTCAAAACTTTTATAATTAACAAAATAATAGTAAACTTAAAATGAGTGACAGCTTCTAATAATTATTGAGTAAATTACGTGAAATATTAAAATATCTAGCATATTTTTTTTCTCAAAGAATATCATTTGTGTAAGTTTTATTTTTAACGAGTTAAAAAATTTTACTTACTCAACAAAACTTGTATTTTTTTTATTTTACTACACTCAAAAAATGGTAACAAATTTACTAAAAATTGGCTGAATTGTAAAAAATTTTATCGATTCGAATAGTTTATTACAACTTGAATAATAATATATGAAATAATAAATGCTACATTTTGTTATAAACTTTTCTTTTTTTTTTTTACCAATATTTCAGCCAGGTATTTTGTGATATGAATAAAAACTTAAGTATATGATTGTTCGTCTTTTTTTTAATTATATGACTGTGACCGTTTTGTTTTATTTTAATTTTTTTTTTAATATTTTTTATTATTTGGTGATCAAAAAAGGGGAAGAGAAACATATTTAAAAAGTTATTATACATAACATTTAATATACAATCTTGGCATATGCTTTCCAGTTATGTTTATTATTAAAAATTATTTAATTATTTGGTTGAAAATGTAATTTTTAAAAAAAGTATTATTTTCTTTTTTCAATTCCTACTATTAGTTCACATTCTCCCTATACATATTTATATTTCTTGTTCAGATCGTTAATAAAATGCTTTTTATTCATCCACTCAGGTTCAAAAACATTTTTTTAAGCTTGTAGCGGATGACACTTGATGTTAATACAGTTTTTTCAAATATTGTTGTTGTTGTTGTTGTTTCTTATCCCACTTGGCTGGCCAAGCCCACGAGCCCATACGTGCTCATGATTGAAGGGGAAGGAAGCAGCTTCTGTTGTGATGGAGCACCCGTAGGTAGAAGTCTGTCTTTTGCTCCGTGACGCTCTCACAGTCATAGAAGACCGGGACCCACGGCTTAAAGTGGATTCCGAACCACTACAAACATCCATGGCACCGCCGGGATTCGAACCCGAAACCTGTGGCACCGAGCACCAGAGCGCTAGACACTCGGTCATTCAGGTCCCAAATTTGCCAACGGCACGCGGTGTTCCCAGGTGGTCACCCACCCAAGTACTGACCGCGCCCAATGATGCTTGACTTCGGTGATCTAACGAGAACCGGTATATTCAGCATGGTATGGCCGTTGGCCTTTTCAAATATTAGTTCATTAATTAATTGAACAACTGGACTGCTCGATACCCACTGGAAAGGTTCCTTGCAATAATGAAGCATTACAAGAGAAGGATAGAATGAGAAATTATAGACCACCATCAGCTTCATAACTTAAAAACGAAAAAAAATAGAAAGCGAATAAACAGTAACAAACAAAAATAATAGTCCAACACCATATATAGGAAGGAAAATGAAAAATTGCAAGAAAATTCACTTTCTATTTTGCCACTTTATATTGTGATTCTGTTATATGCATATACATATTTATATTAATTGTAATTATTTAATAAAAAGTAATTAAAATAAAATTTTTCTTGTTGACCTAAGTAGGAATTGGCTTTTTTTTGTATTACTTTTTTTTTCTGAATATGATACTTTATTTACATTTAAATAAGTTGCATGCAGACTTATTAATTTATGCAAACAAATTTTATAAAATGCTCCATGATAAATGCTTTCATAATAACGCTTTTATAAATGCTTTCATGATCTATTGAAATTCTTTAAATCCTTCTTAAAGCTATAAATATGTCTTCTTATTGATTGGAAGACTATGTTCATGAACTTCATATACCATAATACCATAATGTTACCAGCCTTTTGGGACTTTACTTTTCTGAACTTTTAAAATTCACTTAAAATAACCTGTAAATAAGTTAGTGTACTTGCCTTTTCAAAGTTAGCTTATCCATATAAGATGTGAGTACATTTCGAGGAATTAACGATTCAGTAAAGTTCCAAGAAGCATTTTTAATTGCCTATTTGAGCGCAAATAGGTTGATACAGTTTGACCCCTTCTTAACGCCTGAGGGGAAGCGATAAGAAGTGAGAATGAGATATTCTGCTAGGTAGTTAAAAGCTTATTAACGGACCGTTAAACAAGATAACGAGTACTTTTAAAGGATAGCGTTACTCTATTGTTGTTAAAAAATCAAAGGTAAAGAAAGTTTGTGAAAACTTTAGTTTTACGTTCGTACAAGTAATCACCTTGCAAACGATTATAATGTATTTATAATTAGTAATATATAGAAATATTTCATTTATCAGATTTTTAATTTAAAATTATAGCTATTTTTTTGAAAAAAAAATATGATAATTTTCAATATATATTCGATAATTTAAAATATGATAATTTTCAATATATTTTCGATAATCCAAAATATGATAATTTTCAATATATTTTCGATAATTTAAAATATGATAATTTTCCCACCTGTCTGTGCAGCCTTTTCAACAACAGCTTTAGCAAAGCTAAGTGATGATGAATTAAAGCTGATTGATGATTACTGAAAGAAAGACTACTACTACACTACACCATATCGCTGTGCCTAGAGCTGAGTTGCCCCTTTACAATTTGGGAATGATGCGGGGGAGAAGAAGTCTTATTGGGCACTGTGAGGCTCTACGGTCATATGAGACCTGGACCTACGGCTTAAAGTGGTTTCGAATCACTAAAAACTGAAAGCAAGACTGAAGATGATGACAGAAAGCAAAACTGGCTGATGGTGAAACAAAAAGTTGTTTTTCTTCCCACGTCGGTATGGAGGCCATATCGGCCATGAGTCCTCTGGTAGCCCAATAAAAACCAGTTTTGTTATAAAAGTTGTCTGGAGAACAGTTCATGAAAAAGATCGCAGGCGCAGAGATTGTCAAATGTCTAAACTCCATGAAAGAGCTTGAAGAATGCAGGACATTGTCTACGCCGATACGGCAAAGGTGTCCTTGTAAAATGTCATATCCAGTCAATATGGGGGGCAATGTGCAATGTGTGCACCACGGAGAGGTTGCCCCCAGTCCAGGGGGCAACCTCTCCGTGGTGCCCCCTGGTAACGTCACTTAAGACGGTCAAGAGATCCACACGTCTCCGCTGGTGTTCTCAAACACGCTCTATAACGTGGACGTTGATGCCCTGGAGTCGCAGTAAGCCCAGTTGCGGGCAGCTACAAGCGGTGGGGGTGTTGTACTTATTACATTTCACCCTATCCGTGGAGTCGGATAAGGCGGCATCCTGGTAGCCATGAGTGGGTGCTGTCGCGCTTCAGGTCATTCAGTGTTTCCGTAAGCCTTCGGGCAGGTCGGGTTATTCATTTTGAATATCCAGTTAATATGAATGTCTAAAATTTTCAGTAAGAAACCGAATAAGGCATTTAGTGTTTCCGTAAGCCTTCGGGCAGGTCGGGTTATCCATTTTGAATATCCAGTGAACATGAAAGTCTAAAATTTTCAGTAAGAAACCGAATGAGGCATTCAGTGTTTCCGTAAGCCTTCGGGCAGGTCGGGTTATCCATTTTGAATATCCAGTCAATATGAAAGTCTAAAATTTTCAGTAAGAAACCGAATAAGGCATTCAGTGTTTCCGTAAGCCTTCGGGCAGGTCGGGTTATCCATTTTGAATATCCAGTCAATATGAAAGTCTAAAATTTTCAGTAAGAAACCGAATGAGGCATTCAGTGTTTCCGTAAGCCTTCGGGCAGGTCGGGTTATCCATTTTGAATATCCAGTGAACATGAAAGTCTAAAATTTTCAGTAAGAAACCGAATGAGGCATTCAGTGTTTCCGTAAGCCTTCGGGCAGGTCGGGTTATCCATTTTGAATATCCAGTCAATATGAAAGTCTAAAATTTTCAGTAAAAAACCGAATGAGGAAGGTTCATGGAGAGGGGGAAGTAAGCTCTTGGTAAAATAGTCTTGAATTCGCAACTGCTAGACAGGCCTCCTGCATGCCAGGAAAAGGCAGAGATGGAAGCCGCGATCGAGGCCTGAAAAGGATCTTTTATTTGTTAATGACAAGCAGGACTGAGATTTAGGGACAAAGTCATGCCTCGTTCGGTTACCAAAAGGTATTCAAAGGGACATGGATGAGAGACACACCACCCCCCACAAAAAAGTTGTGAGATATTTTCCACAACTGATGACTGAAACTAACAATTGATGACAATATTTCCAATGACTGTTTCAATCTGTGGACAAAGACATTTAACTCTGCACTTCAAAAAAAAATAATAATAAACTGGAAACTTCCATCGTTAGAATATGAGGAACATGTAAAACGATGGAAGTTTCTATAGTGTACATTTCACGATCTCTTTTAATGATTTATCTCAAATTCATTTTAAATAACCAGCATATCACTTTTATTATGAAAGAAGAATTACTATATCTTCAGAGGATAGTATCGGTCTTAGTCTTTTAATAAGATCGATATCTTCGTGTATCCACTTGTTTCCTAACCACTTAAGCATGTCACCAGTTGAAAGAGATTAAAATTTTGTCACACAACACAAACCTTGTCTGTTTTGGCCATCTGTTATTTAAGTTTAATTCTTCTAATTTAAGTTTGTCTTGATGCTGTACCTTCAAATATCTCCAGATGGTTTATCTTGTTTGAATTTAAGTTTCTAACTTAACGTTCAAAGTATTTTAATGTATTAAAATTATTCTACAGATCTATTAATAAAAAAATAAATAAAATTTATAAAATCTATAAAACTATTAGATTTATATTAATTCTAAATGCTTTTTTCCGATATCAATACGCTTTTATAAAATTTCAATTTTATATATTTAATATTGAAAATATATCCCGGCGTTGCCCATGGGTGTTTGCAGTGGTTCGGAATCCACTTTAAGCCGTAGGTCCCGGTCCTAATAGGATCGTAGAGCGCTTCGGGGGCATTGTTACTCCGCGCCCCCTGGGTAATGCAAAGTGAGTAACGTCTGTGCAGCGCTTGCCTTAAGGCATGCAAGACGTCCATGTCTAAGTGTTTGCCAGCTGCATTAGAATGAAAAAAAAATATTGAAAATATCATCAAACCATTCAAAATGTTCGGAAACAAGTTAAAATATATTTTCTAATTGAGAATTAAATAACAAAATTTTTTGAATGCGTCTTGGTTTCAGTTTTGAATAAAGTTGTTAATTTGATAATAAAAATTTGCACTGTAAGAATTTAAGACAGTATCCTTGTTATTTTTTTACGATTAATAAATTATTTCGTGACTTATTAAGACTTTTAATATCAATTATAAAATTAAATTATTTAAATATAACTTAAAAATTCAAATATCCACATTATATTGTATTATATTCGAACATATGTATTCGAAAATAAATATCCACAGACATTCCGTGTAATAATTTACTAACTAATTTAAAGTAGCATACTTTCATGTTAAATGTTTAAAAGATAAATTGGATTTTTATATAAATTAAACACATTTTTATAATACTTTATAATATGCCACTTTAAAAAATAGTTGTATGTATCACATGCAAGTAACTCTTTAAAGTTAAAAGTCGGCATGTCCTTATTAATATAAGACAATTTGTTTTAATCATCTGTGATTTGAATTAAATATATTTATCTAATAGTACATACAGTTCAATTGTCGAATAATTTATTACCTTTTCTTTTGCCATGCTGACTTATTTTTAAAAAGATGTATTTCATCTGAAACTTTGCATTAATCCCTGCAAAAATTTAGAATTGCATGACAATTTTCCCTGTCTATCGTCTTTGAAGAAAGAGGAAAAAAATAAATAAATAAATGTTGCAAAACTTTGCTTTCGTATTCTGTATTGGTACATACCAGACAAAATATTTCCGTTACTCGAAACTTTGTCTGGGAAAAAAAAATTCTTTTTCAGTTTTAGAAATTTGCAAATATAAGTTTGAAATGTCTAGGGAACTTCTACGGCGTCGATGTTTTTTGTCAGTTGGCTTAAAGGTGTAGAAAAATTCAAGGGAAAAAACATTTATAGAACATTGTATACTGTAAAGTCTCCAAGAATACTGAAAAATCTAAGTGAATTTGAAGCATTATTTTTCCACAGTGTTTCAGTGCTGCAAATATATCAGTGTCTGAATAGTGTAATGTCTGTAGGATTTCAGGTTTACTTTTATAAAATCCACATCAAATTGCTATTGGAAAATGTATAATAGCAGCTGACAGTATTCCGCTTGAGTTGAAAGTGTCAGATTTGCATAAGAAGTATTTTTTACATTTTAAAATTGTTTCCTGATGTAATATATTGCTGTAAATATCTTTGCATATTCTAACTTTTTCAATAACATTATAGATTATAGCAAATATGGAAGTTAAAGTAGTCTAGTGTATAGCACATTGATCTTTACAAACAAGGTAAACACGGTGATGAAATCTGGCATGCATGTGGAATATCTACACGATAAATCATTATACCATAATGTCTTCTTTTAGGCAAGAGAGTATTGCGAACACACCACCTGTGGTGTTGACTGCAGTGCTAAACATGGGGTGCAGTATAAATGACTTCAAGTGCTAACTTTGATTAACTAATATTGAATTTCTGCAAAGTGGAATATAACAGCTGAAAATATTCCACTTGACTAAAAATTGTCATATTTACAAAAGAAGCATTTTTCCCCCTTTTTAAATTGTTTAATCTGATATAATATATTGCTGTAAATGCATTTAAATATTCTAATTTTTAATATTATTATAGATAATAGAAAATAAGAAAGATAAAATGTTCTACTGTATTGCACGTTGAAAGTTACAAACCAAGGAACCCGATGGCGAAACCTGGCAAGCATGACGGGGATTACGATACACGATAAATCTTTATGCCATAAAGCCTCCCATTAAGCAAGATATTAGTGCAAACACTTCATCCGTGGTGTTGAATATCCACTTTTGCAGTGTTAAACATTGGATGCAATATAAAAGAATTCCTGTGTTAATTCTGATTAACTGATTTTGAATATCTGCATTTCCTCCGGCACATGAAATAAAAAGGACACATTAAAATATACATGTATCAATGTGATATTTAAAATTTTTTTGAAGTCCGTGTAATTATTCTTGTATATATTATTATTCTTAATTGTGTTGATCTTTCTTCGGTTATTATTAAAATATATATACAATAAATTTATTACGTTTTTTTTTTTTTTAGAAAGGAAAGTAAAATAGTGATACATGAAAAAAATTGTCTCATAATCTTTTCGCATCGTTGCTACAAAAATTGAATTGAATACTGCAGCATTTATTACTATTATTATACTTTACTTACCCTTTTTGTTACTAATTTTCTAATATGTATAAACGAATTATAAGTAAGTTAAATAATATTTTGGGAATTGTATCTGTGTGTGGACCTTCATCAAATTGTAGTGAGTACATGCATCTCGCGAAGGATCTATGATGCGACATGTATATTAATTAAGCAGCCTTCGCTGTATTCTAATTCCATATTATTAATTAAGATGTGGGTGTTATGGGACCTTATTCCCATTGGGACTTCGTAATCGGTATGACAGTTCCCAATTGCCACAAAGCAAGCAATCGCTCAATATTACATAAATATAAGCCCTTTGAAACGAATAAAACTTGACTTCAGCAGGATTTTAGGAAATAACTTGAGAAAAAAGTGCATATATGTCAGATAATCGGGGTTTTTCCTTCTGTAGAGGAAATAATACAGTAGGAATATACATTTAATTTGCATTGGAAAACAACGACTAGACCTGAAATTGAACGTACCGCGCAATGTCCTTAGTTCTCGAAAGATTGATCCAATTATCAAACGGAGCAAACAATCGGACAATCACGAGTTCCGCAGAAGGGAAGGAAACAATATTCAAAACATTCAAAGAATGACGATTCTTACATGTTCGAGGTTTCTTTGTATATGTAGTAATCAATAAGTTTTGTGCAATTTCTAAGTTTTTTTAATTTAAAATTACTCTGAGATCAGAGAGTACTACTGTGCCCACAAAAATAGGACCAATAATTTTTTTCAAATTCTCTTCATTTATTCTTCCAAATTTATTTCGTCGCCTTCATAGTAATCCCCTCCGGAAACAATGCACTTATGCCAACTTTTTTTCCAATGCATGCTAAAAGTCATCGCCGGGGATGGCCTTCAAAACGCGCGGAGATTCAGGTTGAATCTCTTCAATCGATTGAAAACGGTGTCCCCGGAGTGATCTTTTGTGTGGAGAAAAAGTAGCAAAGAATTACTGCAGTGTGAGTCGGCGCATTCAGTGTTTCCGGTACTAATCGAGATTTGACGCGTTTGAGGCCCAAAATGGAATTGACCAATTCTTTGGAATTCCAACATCTGCAGTAATGTCTCTAAATAGAAAGTTTGCAATCACCAAATCTTTAATTTTTTGGACGTTAGCTTCGTCGGTTGAGGTTGATGGCCGACCAGAAGGCTCTTCGTCTTCAACGAGTTCTGTGCCTTCTTTGAACTGAGTATACCACTTCTAAACATTTCTTTTCGATATGGGAATGCTCACAACATTCTATACGTTTCCGAAAAAAAAATGCAAGTTCTTTGCTCAATTAATTCAGACATCTCAAAAATTGCCGGAATCAGTTTTAGCTTCTCACAAAGACAAGAGTAACTCAAACATAATTGAATATTTTGGCGTCAAATTTCCCACAGATGCAAAGGACAACTCCGGCAACTTAAAACAAAATTGATAATCCCCGGGAATTTTAAATTGAAAATTTGTCTTACTTTTTCGACACAGTAGTACATGGGACAAGGGGGTTGCCGTTTATTGCCGGAATACTAAGCTAGTGCAAGTTCATACACGCCTATAATCTAAACACGCCTATAATTAAAAAGAAATTAACACAAGGAAAGTGTCAAACAAGGCAATTAATGAGTCAACATCCTTTGAAACGGGGAATTAAACCGACTCTAGTAGGAGCGGCTTTTCACTTATACCCAATCACGAAATGCGAGGAAAAAAAGCACCGTGAATTCCGTCAAAAGTCGAAAGGACCTTTTTTTTCCCTTATGTCGATTTACTGTCAGTCAATTCCTAACTTACATAATGATAATTTTACACTTCTTTTGCTATTAAGCCTCTATGCTACTGCTATTACACAACTCCACATCACTGTGCCTAGAGCTCAGTTGCCCCTTTTACAGTTTGGGAAGGATGGGTGTGACAAGAAGTGTGATTGGGCTCTGTGACGCTCTACTGTCATATGAGACCGGGGCCTACGGCTTAAAGTGGTTTCCAAACAACTACAAACATTCACGACATCGCCAGGATAAGTCTCTATGATGGAAGCGAAAGAGTTCTTACTTATGCATTTTCAAATTTAGACTTGTCTTAGTGGAAAAAGATTCGAACATTTCACTTCCTTTCAGCCAACCCGTAAAACGACATGCCGTCCAGTAAAGATTTGCCATCCCCTCGTAGCTTTTGTCGTGATCGATATCATCAAGTGCACTGCTAGATGGGAAGTGGTCTACAGTGCCGTTAGGGTCTGAGTAGTGTGGGCAAGATTCGAATATGTTAACAATTTGATCTGTGGCCATTGTTTTCAATCACATCGGAAGCGATAATTTTCGTATCACCATCTATACTATAAGCAAATGTGAAACAATAGCAATAGAAATCCTTTTGGATGTTACTAAATTTGATCCATCAATGTTCTCTTCCAGGGCCTGATTGGCCGGGTGGCTAGCGCTCTGGCGCTCGGTACCACAGGTTTCGGGTGCGAGTCCCGGCGGTGCCATGGCTGTATGCAGGGGTTCGGAATCCACTTTAAATCGTAGATCCCGGTCTAACAGGATCGTAGAGCGTTGCGGGGGTATTATTGCTCCGCGTCCGTAGTTTATCTTGAAGCTACACACACCTCCTGGGTAGAGCTAAGTGAGTAACGTCAGTGCAGTGATTGCCTTAAGGCATCAAAGACAATTTTCTAAGTGTTTGCCAGCTGCATTAGAGCAAAAAAAATGTTAACTTCCCTATAACAGCTTCAAACACAAATTATATAATGTAAAAAGTACTTCACCTACATTCACTGATATTTTAAGTGCTGAAAAAGTTTCCTCCTTTTATGTGATTAAAAAGTATCTTTATTTTAAAACTTGATATCCAGTTATAAATGAAATACCTAATTAATTCAACAAATGCCCTTACCATGAGCAAAAAAAAAAAGATAAAAATCTACTTTACTATCATTTCCGTTTCTTCGCTGGCTATTGCAAGAAATGCAATGACATTAAAAGAAACAGAGAGAGAGAAAAAAGAGACGTATTTAACTACTTTTATTTAAATGTCCATGTCATACACACTGAACCGTCAATTTTCAATTAAAAGTTTAATTGGCATTTTCTTGTCCTTGTCGTTTAAGTAACAGCAGTGCAATTAAGCTGATTTTTTTTTTTTTATGGAATGAGTCAATTAAATTTATGCGTTAGGTGATTTGCTGAGAAGAATCTAAGAATTTACAAGAGTGTATTTCCCCCTCATTAAGTCTGCTACTAAAGTAATTCTTTTTTTATTTACAGTTTTGAGGCAAGCACCTGTTAAAGCTTAAGAACATAAGTATGGAGATAAAGTCATTATATATGGTAATGATATTTGCTAAAAAATTGAGGAACCTAGATTAGAACGCCCATTAAACGTTTATTAAGGGCAGCGTATGTTTTTCTTTTGTGGGCTAGTAATTTCTGGGGTAGGGGGTGTCATTTATGGGTAGAAGTGACCGTTCTTATTTTAAATGGCACGTCGGGAGACGATTTCTTTCTTTTTCTTTTATTAAGAGAGATGAATTTCAAATTAGAATTTTTAGTGTAATGCCTAATTAAACATTTCCTTTGGATTTTTTCCAACTTTTTAATTTGTTTTTTATGCATAGTTTGATTATAAACTTAAAGTTTTATAGAAAATTTATTTTTCACATATGCTTTGAAATATTGAACCATATGGGAAATTGCCTTAAGTTATCATGTACAAAGTAAATTATTATTATTTACTCAAATATTGCATTTTGAATGGATAACGTCTACACATGGGACATAAAGGCCGAATGAGTTGCGCTCTGGCGAACGGTGCTAGAAGTCGCGGGTTCTGTTGCCAGCGGTGAATAGACGTCTGTTGTGGTTCGTAACCCACTTCAAACCGTAGGTCCCTGTATAATATGACTGTAGAGGGTAGGGATGACACCCCTACTACGTAAAAAGAAAACTTCTGCTTCAAAATCTGATAGTGGGCAGATGGCCTAGGCCCACCATGGGGATGTTGCGCCACGATTAAAGATGAATATCTACACATTATGTAAAATATCATCAGCAAAACAGGGTAATTTCTACGAGTATTTAACTCTTATGATGAAGCCTCTCAGGCATTAACCTGACTTTGCAGTAAATCTCTTAGCTTGTAATATCACTACTACTACACAACAACACTTTACTGTGCCTAGAACTCAGTTTCCCCTTTACAGTTTAGGAATGATGTGGAGAGAGAAAGTCTGATTGGGCTTTGTGACGCTCTACGGTCATATGAGACCGGTACCTACAACTTAAAGTGGATTCCCAACCACTACAAAATATCCATGGCATTTATTCTTACTTAAGCACTTTCAAAATAAGATGTGTTTTAAAGGAGAAAGATTCGAATACTTCACTTCATTTCAGCCAACGCCCGTTGACACCATGCCGTTCTGAAAAGATTTGCCATTCCCTAGTAACGTATGTCGTGGTCGACATCGTCAAGTGCACTGCAAGATGGGAGGCGGTCTGCAGTACTATTAGAGTCGGAGCAAAGTGGGCAGGATTCGAATATGTTAGATATTTGATCTACGATCATTGTGTTCAATCACATCGGAAGTGTTAATTTGATCGTATACTATCTATATTATACGCAAATGGGGAAAAATAGCAATGAAAAAAATTTTTGATGGCATTAAGTTCCACCCATCAATGTTCTCTCCCATATAACCACTTCTAACTATCGTATTATCATCTATACTATACGCAAAAATGGAACAATACCAATGGAAATCCTTTTGGATGTCAATAAATTCCACCCATCAATGTACTCTCCCATATAACCACTTCGAACATAAATTATATAATATAAAAAAAAATAGTTCCCCTACGGTCACTGATATTTTAAGTGTTGAAAAAGTTTCCTCTTTTTATGTGACTAAAAAGTATCTTTATTTTAAAACTTGATATCCATTTATAAATGAAATACCTAATTGGATAGTTGAAAAAAATTCAACAAATGCACTTTCCATTAGTAATAAAAGATAAAAAAACTACTTTACTACCATTTCCGTTTCTTCCCTGCCTATTGCAAGTAATGCAATCACATTAAAAGAAACAGAGAGACAAAAAAAAAGAGACGGATTTAACTACTTTTATTTAAATGTCCATGTCATACTCACTGAACCGTCAATTTTCAATTAAAAGTTTAATCGGCATTTTCTTGTCCTTGTCGTTTAAGTAAGAGCAGTGCAATTAGGCTGACTTTTTTTTTCTTATGGAATGAGTCAATTAAATTTATGCGTTAGGTAATTTGCTGAGAAGAATCTAAGAATTTACAAGAGTATATTTCCCCCTCATTAAGTCTGCTACTAACGTATTTATTTTTTATTTATAGTTTTGCGGCAAGCACCTGTTAAAGCTTAAGAACATAAGTATGGAGATAAAGTCATTATAAATGGTAATGATATTTGCCAAAAAATTGAGGAACCTAGATTAGAACGCCCATTAAACGGGTATTAAGGGCAGCGTATGTTTTTTCTTTTGTGGGCTAGTAATTTTGGGGGTAGGGGGGTTTCATTTATGGGTAGAAGTGACCCTTCTTATTTTAAATGGTATGTCTGCAGACGATTTCCTTTTTTTCTTTTATTAAGAGACTTGTATTTCAAATTAGAATTTTTAATGTATTGCCTAATAATACATTTTCTTTGGATTTTTTCCAACTTTTTAATTTTTTTTTTTAAGCATATTTTAGTTCTATATTTAAAGTTTTGTAATAAAATAATTTTCACAGATCGTTTCAAATATTATACCTTATCGGAACTACAAATTGCCGTAAATTATTGTGTAAAAATAAATTATTAAATACTGAAATATTGCATTTGAATGAAAAATATCTAAGCATTTATGTATAATATCAACAGTGAAACACTGTAATAGCTACGACTATTGAACTCCTTTGATGAAGCCTGTCAGGCATGAACCTGACTTGGTATTAAATCTCTTAGCTTGTAATATCACTACTACTACACCACACCACTATAGTGTGCCTAGAGCTCAGTTGCCTCTTTAAAATTAGGGAATGGTGTGAGTCAGAAGAAGTTTAATTGGGGTTTGTGACTCTCTGCGGTCATATGAGACCTGGACCTACGGCTTAAAATGGATTCCGACCCACTATAAACATCCATGTCCCCGCCAGGATAAAGCTCTATGCTGGAAGCACAATAGTTCTTACTTATGCACTTTCAAATTAAGACGTGTTTTGAAGGGGAAAGATTCGAACACTTCACTTCAATTCAGCCAACACCCATCGACGTCATGGCGTCTAGTAAAGATTTGCCATCCTCTCGTAGCTTCTGTCGTGGTCGACATCGTCAAGTGCACTGCAAGATGGGAGGTGCTCTGTAGTACCGTTAGAGTCGGAGCAAAGTGGGCAAGATTCGAATATGTTAACAATTTGATCTGCTGTCATTGTTTGCAGTCACATCGGAAGCGATAATTTTTCGTAATATGATCTGTACTAAACGCATATGGTGAACAATGGCAATAAAAACACATTTGGATGTAAATAAATTCCATCTATCAATGAGATGGCCGAGTGGCTAGCGCTCTGGCGATCTGGTACCATAGGTATCGGGTTCAAATCCCGGCGTTGCTATGGGCGTTTGTACTGGTTCGGAATCCACTTTAAACCGTAGGTCCCGGTTCTAATAGGATCGTAGAGCGTTGCGGGGGCATTGTTTTTTTCACCGTCCGTGGCTTATCTTAAAGTTACATGCGCCCCCTGGGTAGTGCAAAGAGCGCCCCCTGAGTAACATCAGTGCAGTCCTAATGGCATAAAAGATCACGGTCTATTTGCCAGCTGCATTAGAAAAAAAAATGTTCTCTTCCATAGATCTACTTAGAACATCAATTATATAATGTACAAAGTACTTCAACTGCACTCACTGATATTTTAATGTTGAAGAAGTTTTCTCCTTTTATGTGACTAAAAAGTATCTTTATTTTAAAACTTGATATATATTTATAAATCAAATACCTAATTGGATAGTTGAAAAAATTCAACAAATGCACTTACCGTTAGCAAAAGAGGATAAAAAAAAAATACTTTACTACAATTTCTGTTCCTTCCTTGGCAATTTCAAGAAATGCAATGACATTAAAAGAAACAGAGAGAGAGAAAAAAACCTCAAAAAGAGACGGATTTAACTACTTTTATTTAAATGTCCATGTCATACTCACTGAACCGTCAATTTTCAATTAAAAGTTTAATCGGCATTTTCTTGTCCTTGTCGTTTAAGTAAGAGCAGTGCAATTAGGCTGACTTTTTTTTTCTTATGGAATGAGTCAATTAAATTTATGCGTTAGGTAATTTGCTGAGAAGAATCTAAGAATTTACAAGAGCATATTTCCCCCTCATTAAGTCTGCTACTAAAGTATTTCTTTTTTATTTATAGTTTTGCGGCAAGCACCTGTTAAAGCTTAAGAACATAAGTATGGAGATAAAGTCATTATATATGGTAATGATATTTGCTAAAAAATTGAGGAACCTAGATTAGAACGCCCATTAAACGTGTATTAAGGGCAGCGTATGTTTTTCTTTTGTGGGCTAGTAATTTTTGGGGTACGGGGTGTCATTTATGGATAGAAGTGACCGTTCCTATTTTAAAGGGCATGTCGGGAGATAATTTCTTTCTATTTATTTATTTTTATTAAGAGAGTTGAATTTCAAATTAGAATTTTTAATGTAATGCATAATTAAACATTTTTTTGGATTTTTTTTTCATCTTTTTAATTTGTTTTTCAAGTCTATTTTGGTTGTAAATGGAAGGTTTGTTAGAAAATTTATTTTTCACAGATGCTTTGAAATATTAAACCATATGGGAAATATAAATTGTTGTAAACTATTTAATACTCAAATATCGCATTTTGAATGTAAAATACTTAAACACTTATATACAATAAAGAGTTTTTGCATAGCGTACGTTAGTTACCGTAGGACGTCCGTTAGCTTTTTATCGCTAACGCGCATGCTCAGTTTCCTATGAGCATGCGCGCTAGGGAGAAAAAGGTAACGGACGTCTTACGGTAATTAACGTACGGTATGCAAAAATTCTCTAATATCAGCAGCAATATTGGTTAATTGCTACGACTAAATTACTTTTATGGTGAAGCCTATGAGGCATGAACCTGACTTGGTAATAAATGTCTTACCTTGTAATATCACTGCTACTACACCAGACCACTTTAGTGTGCCCAGAGCTCAGTTGCAACTTTACAGTTTGGGAATGATGCGGGTGAGAAGAAGTCTGATTAAGTTCTGTGACGCTCTACTGTCATATGAGACTGGGATCTACGGTTTAACGGCGCTTCCGAACTACTACAAACATCCATGGTACCGCCGGGATAAGCCTCTATTCTGGAAGCAAAAGAGTTCTTATTTATGCACTTTCAAATTAAGAAGCGTTTTAAAGTGAACGAGATTCGAACACTTCACTTCATTTTATCCAACACCCGTCGACGCCATGCCGTCCAGTAAATATTTACCATCCCCTCGTAGCTTCTGTCGTAGTCGACATCGCCAAATGCACTGCAAGATGGGAGGTGGTATGCAGTGCCATTAGAATCGGTGCGAAGTGGGCAAGATTCAAAAATGTTACCAATTTGATCAGCGGTCATTGTTTTCTGTCATATAGGACGCGATAATTTTCGTATTATTATCTATACTATACGCTAATCAGGAACAATACCAATGAAAATTCTTTTGAAGGCAATAAATTCCACCCATCAATATTCATTCACATATAACCACTTCGAATATAAATTAAATAGTGTAAAAAGTACTTCAACTACACTCACTGATATTTTAAGTGCCGAAGAAGTTTTCTCCATTTATTTGACTAAAAAGTATCTTTATTTTAAAATTTGATATCCATTTATAAATGAAATACCTAATTGGATAGTTCACAAATGCACTTGCCATGAGCAAAAGAAGATAAAAACTACTTTACTACCATTTCCGTTTCTTCGCTGGCTAGGGCAACAAATGCAATGACATTAAAAGAAAGACAGAGGCATAAAAAAAACCTCAAAAAGAGACGGATTTAACTACTTTTATTTAAATGTTCATGTCATACTCACTGAACCGTCAATTTTCAATTAAAAGTTTAATCGGCATTTTCTTGTCCTTGTCGTTTAAGTAAGAGCAGTGCAATTAAGCTGAATTTTTTTTTATGGAATAAGTCAATTAAATTTATGCGTTAGGTGATTTGCTGAGGTGAATCTAAGAATTTACAAGAGCGTATTTCCACCTTATTAAGTCTGCTACTAAAGTAATTTTTATTTTATTTATAGTTTTGCGGCAAGCACCTGCTAAAGCTTAAGAACATAAGTATGGAGATAAAGTCATTATATATGGTAATGATATTTTCTAAAAAATTGAGGAACCTAGATTAGAACGCCCATTAAACGTTTATTAAGGGCAACGTGTGTTTTCTTTTGTGGGCTAGTAATTTTTGGGGTAGGGGGTGTCATTTATGGGTAAAAATGACCGTTCCTATTTTAAATGGCATGTCGGGAGACGATTTCTCTCTTTTTCTTTTATTAAGAGACTTGAATTTCAAATTAGAATTTTTAATGTAAAGCCTAATTGAACATTTTCTTCGGGGTTTTTTTTTCAGTTTTTTTTAATTTCTGTTTTTTTAAGCATATTTTGGTTTTAATTTGAAAATTTTGTAGAAAATTAATTTTTCAGAGATCCTTTGAAATATTAAACCATATGGAAACAACAAATTGTCGTAACTTATCGTGTATAAAGTAAATTATTTAATACTTAAATATTGCATTTTGAATGAAAAATATCTAAGCATTTATGTATAATATCAACAGCAAAACAGGGTAGTTGCTACGACTATTTAACTCTTATGATGAAGCCTATCAGGCATGAACCTGACTTGGTATTAAATCTGTTAGCTTGTAATATCACTATTACTACACCACACCACACCACATCACTGTACCTAGAGCTCAGTTGCTCTTTTACTGTTTTGGAATGACGTGGAGAGAATAAGTCTGATTGGGTTCTAGGACGCTCTACTGTCATTTGAGACCAGGACATACGGATTAAAAATGGATTCCGAACTACTACAAACATCCATGACTCTATGCTGGAAGACGAAGAGAAAAGAGTTCTTAATTACGCATTTTCAAATTTAGACGTGTCTTAAAAAGAGAAAGATTCGAATACTCCCATCGACGCCATGCTGTCCAGTAATGATTTGCCCTCCCCAAGTATCTTCTGTCATGGTCGACATTGTCAAGCGCAGTGCAAGATGGGAGGTGCTCTGCAGTGCCATTAGAGTCGGAGCAAGGTGGGCAAGATTCGAATATGTTAACAATTTTATCTGCGCTCATTGTTTTCAGTCGCATCGGAAGTGATAATTTTTTATTATCATCTATACTATGCTCAAATGTGGAACAATACCAATGCAAATCCCTTTGGATGTCAATAAATTTCACCCATAAATGTTCTCTCCAGGGCCGAATTTAGATGAAAAGAGGCCCTAGGCTATTCCACTTATGAGACCCTTTCACCGCCCATTTTTATGTTTGTAAATTACATGAGAGATAATAAAATACATCATTACCGGGATATATATCAATATGTTAAATGAAACATATTGTGATTGGTACTAATCTTTATAAAAAATGTGGCACGGATAATAAATAAAAAGAAAAGTCCAGAACACTTATCTGGACATTTATTCTCAGCACCACATATAGTACTTGTAACAATAATAGTTTTGCGGCAAGCACCTGTTAAAGCTTAAAAACATATGTATGGAGATAAAGTCATTATATATATAATGATATTTATGTTTGTAAATTACATGAGAGATAATAAAATTCATCATTACGGGGATATATATCAATATGTTAAATGAATCATATTGTGATTTGTACTAATCTTTATAAGAAATGTGGCACGGATAATAACTAAAAAGAAAAGTCCAGAACACTTATCTGGACATTTATTCTCAGCACAATATATAGTACTTGTAACAATAATTAATCAAACATAACATACAACATTTACAAAGAAACAAAATTCAAATAATAAAAATTTTGACTACGAACATAAAATATACAATGAAAATTGTCATATTTTCTATCAAATTAAATTATATTCAATACATTGAAGATTAAAGCAAATTCAATTAAGAAAAATTTATTTCATAATAATTCGCATTTAAAGCTTAAGTATGAATTATTATGAATTTTAAGTTTTAAACAAAAAATGGAACAGATCACAAAAAAGAAAATATCAAATTGTATATCTTATTAAATTTTACGCTAATACTTATTTTATTTAAGAACTGATTCAATCCAAGTATACATTTAAAGCGAAATAGTAGACTAGAAGAATTTCTTTCTTTCTTTCTTCTTTGAATGTAGCCCTCTTGATCTTGAGGCCCTAGGCTAAAGCCTAGTTAGCCTATAGGAAAATCCGGCCCTAGTTCTCTCCCATATAACCAATTCGAACATAAATTATATAATGTAAAAAGTACTTCGCCTACACTCACTGATATTTTAAGTGTTGAAAACGTTTTCTCCTCTCATTTGACTAAAAAGTATCTTTATTTTAGAACTTGATATCCATTTATAAATGAAATACCTAATTGGATAGTTGAAAAAATTCAACAAATGCACTTGCTCTTGGTAAAGAGCAAAAAAAAAAAAAGATAAAAAAACTACTTTACTAACATTTCCGTTTCTTCTATGGCTATTGCAAGAAATGCAATGACATTAAAAGAAACAGAGAGAGAGAGAGAGAAAAGAGATGGACTTAACTAATTTTATTTAAATGTCCATGTCATACTCACTGAACCGTCAATTTTCAATTAAAAGTTTAATCGGCATTTTCTTGACCTTGTCGTTTAAGTAAGAGCAGTGCAATTAAGCTGAATTTTTTTCTTCTTATGGAATGAGTCAATTAAATTTATGCGTTAGGTGATTTGCTGAGAAGAATCTAAGAATTTACAAGAGTGTATTTCCCCCTCATTAAGTCTGCTACTAAAGTAATTCTTTTTTTATTTACAGTTTTGCGGCAAGCACCTGTTAAAGCTTAAGAACATAAGTATGGAGATAAAGTCATTATATATGGTAATGATATTTGCTAAAAAATTGAAGAACCTAGATTAGAACGCCCATTAAACGTTTATTAAGGGCAGAGTAAGTTTTTCTTTTGTGGGCTAGTCATTTTGGGGGTAGGGGGTGTCATTTATGGGTAGCAGTGACCGTTCCTATTTTAAATGGCATGTCTGGAGACGATTTCTTTCATTTACTTTCATTAAGAGAGTTGAATTTCAAATTAGAATTTTTAATGTAATGCCTAATTAAACATTTTTTTTTTCTCAGCTTTTTAATTTCTGTTATTTAACTATATTTTGGTACTAAATTTATAGCTTTGTAGAAAATAAATTTTCACATATGCTTTGAAATATTTAACCACATGGGAACTACAAATTGTCTTAAATTATCGTGTACTGAGTAAATTAATAATTAATATTATCTTGTACTGAGTAAATTATAATTAAAATTATAATTATCGTGTACTGAGTAATTAATAAATCAGAGTGCTACCACTCGGCCATTCGGCCGAGTCACTGGCCATGCCATGGATGTTTGTAGCGTTTCAGAATCTCCTGTAAATAGTAGATCTCTGTCTAACAGGAGTGTAGTACGTAGGGCTGACGACAAATAAAAGGAAAGCATCTGATTTCTCTAAATCTGCCAGTTGGAAGATGGCCTTGGCCCACCATGGGGCTGCTGCGCCACGGATGATGATGAATATCAACACATTTATGTACAATATCTACCGTAAAATAGGTTAATTGATACGACTATTTAACACTTACGATGAACTCTATCAGGTATGAACGAGACTTAGTAGTAGATATCTTAGCTTGTAGCATGCAAAAAAAAAAAATAATAATAATAATAATATAAGTAAAAGTCATTTCTCTTATCATTCATTTGATCTATTCTTCTATCATTAGCGCAATATATCCGCAGTGATCCAAAGCCGTCTACCTACTGGCATACCTACTACCTACTACTTCGAGACAGGAGATGTTTTCTCTCTACAGGGTAGGGTAATAAGTACTACGCATATCTCTTAACAGTTATATTAGACCAAGACCTGCTGCTTAAAGTGGCTTCCGAACCACTGCAAAGATCCATGGTACCAGCGGCACACGACCCCAAAACCTGTGGCACCGAGCACCAGAGCGCTAGTCTCTTGGCCGTCAGGACCCGTTTTATGCATTAGAAATTATTTAAAACTGAATGAAGAATAAAGAACATTTGATATTTTCATTTTCTTTGCTTCAATTTATGTGAATATAGTTTTAAAATATTATTCTTTCGCAGAACAAATTACAAAAATTAATCTTCTCTTTTAAAAATAACCGAGGCTTCAAAAATATTCTTTATCTATAAAAATAACCTGGCCTTTAAAACTATTATGAATAAAAATAACCGTAACGTTAAAAAAAATTGTTAACGTTAAAAATAACCGGGCCTTTAACAATAATTTTTTAACGTTATGGTCATTTTTATTAATAAAGAATATTTTTAAACTTAAAAATAACCGGTTCTTTAAAAAATATTGTTTAAATATAAAAATAACCGGTTCTTTAAAAAATATTGTTTAAATATAAAAATAACCGTAACGTTAAAAAATAATTATTAACCTTAAAAATAACCGGGCCTTTAAAAGTACTCTTTATCAATAAAAATAACCGTAACGTTAAAAAATAATCGGTAACCTTAAAAATAACTGGGTCTTCAAAACATTGTTTATCAATAAAAACAACCGTAACGTTAAAAATTAATTATTAACCTTAAAAATAACCACGATTTTTGAAAATAACCCCCCTCCTTATTTTTAAAATTAACGTTTACTTAAAAAGTAAAAAATAATGGTGAGGCAGTACTGAATCTAATGATGAGACAGATTTTATTTAGAAGAATAGATTTTTACATAGAATAGACAAAGAATAGATTTTTACATTCACAAAAAATGCAATGTTTTATATTTACAGCGTTGCAGTATTCTCAAAATATAAAACGTGTTATAAGTTAGTGAACATCATACTTTCGTACATTCACCAGAAAATGGAAAGCATTGCGCCAGACGTAGGTTAGACATATACTTTTCGCTGTCTTTGAAAAACCTAAAGGCCTTCTTCCTTCGACGCCATTTCTTTACTGTATATATAAAATATATTCTTTTTCAAACTAGAGGCTTCTAAGACACTTCCTCAGCCCATGGTCTTTCACCAATCACGATGCATTAACTCATCACTGCATCATGATTGGTGATATAGTCCATATCCCCTCTGTAATTTTTTCGACCTACGGAGATAGCACAAACAATCGTTTAATTCATGATGTATTATTATCCATGACAATTATTATCTGCTGCAATATTTGAGGGACATACTGCTCTTATTTGTACAAAGTACTAATTGTATGTAATATAAATATCCACGATACTATTTATCTGCTGTCAGATTTGAGTGATATGTTGTTATTATGTATGTATTTGTTAAAAAAATACATTCCTTTCTCCTGGAAACAGAAATGCTATATCCCCTCTCGGGGGAAAATTGCAACACCTATTTAACTCTTTTTGATGAACCCTATCCGGCATGAATCTGACTCGGTAGTAGAAGATGTCGTGATAGTTTGTCACGTGCAAATTATATAGAATAAGTAAAAGCCATGTCTTTTATCAATTATTTTATGTATTAAAAAATTCTTTCAAATTTAAAACTGAATGAATATAAAGAAAATTTGCTATTACATTTCCGTTTCTTAAATTTATGTGAATATATGTCTAAAAAACTATTTTTTCGCAGAATAAATTGTAAAAGATAGTCTTCACTTTTAAAAATAACCGTGGCTTTAAAAAATATTAGTTACTTACAAAAATGACACTAACGTAAAAAAAAAATAACTGTTAACTTTAAAAATACATAAAACTACATAACCGTTAAAATACATAACTGTTAGATAAAAAAAATAATTGTTACACTTGAAAATAACCCCGCTTATCTTTAACATTAACGTTTACATAAAAATTAAAACAAAAAATCAGCTTTTATATTAAATTTAGTGTGTTGAATTTAAAGTTTTTGATTTTGGTTGCCATGTACGTTTACCTAAGGCTATGCGCCAATAGAATAGTTAAGTTGAATTTAAAAATATCCTTGAAAATGGATAAAATAAGTTTCGTAGTTTCCAAGACATGTTTAATGGTGAGAAACAGTACTGAAAATAGATATTTATTTTCACAAAAAATGCAATGTTTTATAGCGTCGCTGTGTTCTATAAATATAAAACGTGTTATAACTTAGTGAACATCATACTATAATACATTCACCAGAAAATGGAAAGCAAGCTCAGTTTCTGTAGTCTGGTAATGCATTGCGTAAGACATAGGTTAGACATATACTTTTCACTGTCTTTGAAAAACCTGAAGGCCTTCTTCCTTTAGCGTCATTTCTTTGCTGTATATACAAAATATATTCTTTTTCAAACTAGATGCGTCTAAGATTTTCATTTTGAAATCTTATTTCAGAATTCTTATAACAATCCTGGTTATCGATTGTGGAGAAAATGGAAAACAGATTTTATAGGAGATGAGAGTAGTTTTCTTTTTTATGCAAAGTCACAGAAACGTTACTTCTGGTGATAGTAAAACCGTTTTGAATTTCTTTTTAACCATTTACTCAGTTGAAGCTTAAATATAAGCTGCATGAAAACATTTGAATAAAATATTTTTACTGAAGTATTGCATAGGTTTGTTTACCCGTGAGTTTTGAAGTAAACTAAAAAGTGTATTTATTCATTACAAAAATATAAAAAAAAAAATGTTTTAGGAGTTTTTCGTTCATAAAAATATACATTTTGAAGTCTTAACTATCAATAAAAACTAAAATTATAGATTTTTTGGTTTCAAACTTTATTTGATTTTTTTCATTGGAAAGTATTACTTAGTAGTTTTTTATTCGAAAAAGTTACACGAAGTATTTTCCAAGATTTTAACTATTTATTTGCATAAAGTTGGGGAACTATTTATGTCATATAATATTTAATATTAAAGAATATATTCTTTAAAAATTAGAAAAATTGAAGTTTGTGAACTGAGAAAACTGAGTTTTGTATTAAACGTGTAGGGCTTTTATTTGAAAGAGTTAAGTATTTATAGTTTACTAAAATATGTGAGTATATATAACATATATACTCACTATATATGTCTATATATATTATATATGTCTATATATACTATATATAAATATGAAATTATGAATATTTTGCATATAAGGTATTGAAAAATATTTATATATATATATATTTAAAAAATAAACTGGAATTAAACATTTAAAATTAGTTTTGCATTTAAACTGTATTGATGTTATTTGAAAGCGTTAAGTGCCAAAATTTACTATAATATATGACTATATATAATATATATGACTAAATTCTTTATAATATATGAGTTATATCTGATATTCAAATAGATTAAATTTGAAACAATTATGAATTATTTAATTTTATAAACAATATTTAATAAGGTATTGAAAAATAATATAGATCTTTATACTTTAAATTTGAAAATATATTGACTTACAAATATATAAAAAATTCCCTTGTTTAATTTGATAAGCATATATTATGAGCACAAATTTATCACAAAGTCAATGTTCAAACTAAACACATATTTATCAGTTACATTATTTAATTTACTAATCACCTCTAACAATATACACAACACTACAGATTATATAACAACAATTTTATACACATAATTTAATGAAATATATGTGTATTTATATATAAATTCTTACATATTTTAAAAAAAAAAACTGAAATTATACATTTCAAATTAGGTTTGCATTAAAAATGTCGGGCTTTTATTTGAAAGCTTCAAGTATTTATGTTTTACTATAATATATGACGATATATATAACTTATATGACTATATTTATTATAATATATGATACATTTAATCTGTTTGAATAACATGTTAAAATTGAAACAATTATGAATTATTTAATTTTATAAACGATATTTAATAAATCATTGAAAAATAATTTAGATATTTATACTTTAAATTTGAAAATACATTGACTTATATGAAAAATTACATTGTTTAATTTAATGAAAATTTATAATATGCGCACATTTATCACAAAGTTAATGTTCAAACAAACCACATATTTATAGGTTACTTTATTTAATTTCTTAATTACCTCTAACACTGGAGTAAAACCAATTCAGATATTTTAATTTCACATTTCTGAAATCACAGAAGAAGTTCTCGTAAAAGGATTTATCTTACTCCAAAAGATATGTTACTTCTTCCATTATCACATTCTTTAAAGCAACGATTATCTTTGAATAAATTCATTAATTTTAGAATGTTCTCTAAAGTTATTGGAAATATGACTAGCACATTATTCAAATTTTAAATTGTCATTCGCGAATTTCCTAATATGTGTCTGGCTACTAATAAGGGATTTAGTTACTTAAGCATCCTATGAACTTATTCAAGGTTTAATTACGTTTCAGAATGAGATATAGTTAATTAATTGAATGCAGCTTAAGATTATAAGATTTTTTTCGCTCATGGAAACTTTTATTTTCTAAAAATAGAAATTTTTAAAAGGATTAAAATTTCTTAAAATATATCAAACTGAATATTTATTATGTTTATTATGTATTGAAGATTTAATAACGTATGATGTGGAAAATTTCAAAGACCAATCGATATTTTTACATGAACCTAACCACCGACATTACTCACTTAATCCTACCAAGGGGATGCATGTAGCTTGAAAATAAGCTACGGACGCGGAGTAACAATGTCCCGGCAAAGCTACACGATCATATTAGACGTGGACCTGTAGTTTAAAGTGGATTCTGAACCACTACAAGCATTCATGGAACTGCCAGGAATCGAACCCGACAGTGAAACCTGTGGTACTGAGTGCCAGAGCGATAGCCACTTGGCCCTCAGGCCTCTATAAAATACACATAAAATGTATAAATATATTATAATAATTAGATTTTTAATAGTTGTGTCATAGTTTGTTTAGGTGTGGCGAAAACGAGTTTTTGTGCAAGTCTAAAAACACATTTATTGTAACACACACAAATACTACAATTTTGAAAGAATAAACAATATTTAACATACTTGTAACATATTTAACTATATACACTAAAAGGTGAGTGAAATTATTCCACTAAATGGTCTTGGAATGATATATTTTTATTTTGCGCTACTAGCGCCTTGGGTCCTCTCGGGTGGGAGGTTTGATGCCAACTGAACTTTTCAACAGGACGCAGTAAGGGGCGCGCTTGCAATGCGTAGGAGGAACACGTTTACAGGTGGAAAATACAATAAATAGAACCATGGTTATTGATATTAATAAATAATATAAAGTGCCTGTTACCCGAGTAATTATGCACCTGATTAAACTCGGATAAACCGGATTATACAAATCGCCACTAGAGAGTTAAAATATAAATTTACTATTAATATTTACGATACTGCATGTGTATATTTCCAATGCTTCTATAAAAAAATGATATATTAAATTGTTCATTCAAAGAAATTATTGATAATTTTTTTATAGAATGATAAATGTTTTTTGATGTAGTGTCATGCCATTGTATAAATGCCATTAGAATTGTAGATTTAACTTTTTTCTGCTCAACGTGTTCAATAGTTTTTTCAATCGCACTAAGATCTTAAGAATTTGCCATTTATTTTGATGGACATCACTTTTATCATATCTATTTTGTTGCTCGTGGTAATAAATCATGTCATCTGTAATTTCCGACTGTCCAAATCTGTGTTTATCCACTCTTTAGCATTTCATATACAGGAAATCATCTTTTCAGCAATGCTTCAATTGAAACAAAGGTTTTCTGTGATGTTGATTAATTAGCAAACTTAATCATTCTCACAACCGGAATTAAATTTTTTTTTTTCAAAATAACCCTTATTAATCACAATAAAATCAAAAGATGAAAGTAAATCTCAAAGTTGTGGATTATGGATGAGCTCTGACGGAAAGAATTCAATCCGGAGTTCGCCATACCGCTGATTCACGGAGCCGGAAAAGTAATCGAATGTAATAGGAAAATGCAGTATACTGTTGTTCTTGGCAGTAATCCAGAAGACTGAACAGAGCAAAGACATTTTTAAACTTGCTTTTTTACTTTCGAGTAGAATTTGAAAGACTTTTTGTCTTCGAAAGATACAAAATCCTGAACAAAGGTAAAATTTTCAAACAATTTTTAACCATATCATGTACTAAAAAAAGAGATCCAAGATGTTTGAAGTGTGCTGGTCCCCACATGACCAAAGATTGCACCAAATCTCAACCAATCTTCGTTCTTTGCACCGGTAACCATACTGCCAACTTCTGAAACTGACCTAGAAATCCTAAACACTTCGTTCTCGCCCTCCTTGAAAATCAACATCTGACAAGAAAAAAAGCAGGCCTGGTTTCGTCAGCAAGCAACCCTGATCTCCAACTAACGTATAACTATAATTCAAACTACTAATTCTTACCCTAACAACATGCTACCAACATCTATTCATCTTCTAGACCAGACGTTACACCATCTACTACACCAATCCAGCAAAACAACACCAATAACAGCAATAATGTTGTTTCTATAATAAATGGAAATGTTCCTAGGTACACTCCAGAATAATTGTATCAATAACGAAATTCAATAGATCTAACAACATCTTTTGCTTAAGTTGAACATCAACAGCCTCAAAAAAAAATGAATGAACTACAGGAATTTTTCAATTAACACAATCCATATATCATAGCACTCCAAGAAACTCACCTTCAAGCCTCTAATCATTTAAAATTCCAAATTGTTTCTTCTGACGGTTCATCCATAGAGGAGGAGGTACTACAGCAATATGCACCCCAAAAAAGCCATCTTTTATCATCAAATTATTTTTATCACTACACATTTTGAAAATACAGTAATACTCATCAAGCTAGCCAACAATAGCCAAATTATATTACCCGATAACTATCGCCTCTAATTGATAGATTCATTACACAAAAATGAACTCCATTGAAAATTCCAATAACCAAGTTTTATTAATCGGATACTTTCAACTCAAACCATTTGGCTTGGACAATAGGAAGACCCAATATGAGTGGCAGAATCCTCTTTGATTGAACCCCTCAGGAGCCACCTTCTTTAGATCGTTTCCGTCAGACTGTCTTCTGTAGTGTTTTCAAAACTTTCCACACACTGAGAGCCGTTAAAAATTAGTCCAGCTGACAAAAATTCATGGTGCACCACGCCTTCGTTTTCCATAAACACAATGAGAATCACTTTTATTTTGGATTTGACATAACGTGATTTCTTTGGTCGAGGCGCCGTGTGACATTCTGATGATTGCACTTTTACACCAAGGTCTCGTCATCAGTAACGATTGTTTCAAGAATCATCGGGTCCTCTGTGCTTTGTTTTTTTTCAAAACTTTACCGGGTTCAGCAGAGTTGAGACAAATTTTGCACACGTTTCATCTTCAAGTCGTGCACTGTATGAATGGATCCATGAGGATCCCTACTTCTTGTGAAAAATCGTCAATGGTCATTCTTTGATCTGATATGTTTAACTGTTTCAATTTCTTGATCGTTCCTTCGTTTCTGGAGGTAGAAGACCTCCTAGTCTTCATGAGAGCCGCATGATTCAAGATTAACGTCTATCCCGAAATCTTGTAAACCACTCGTGAACATTTCTTGTCCCCCTAAACTGCTTGTAAGACTAATAAAGTCTCTGAAGCAAATTTCTCCAATCTACACACCAACTTGATGTTCTTCCTTTGCTCGAACTTCGACATCGTGCCAACTGATCCCCATACATTCCTACCTTCAGTTACATTGTCATCATACTGCCTGTTATAAATTACGGTAGTAAAAAGACATAGTGATAGTGAAAAAAGAATTATTAAAATATTGTAATAAAGAGTTACACATAAATTTCGGGAACTTTTTTTACTGCTCCACATATATTCAAAACCCTTACTATGCGATAGATAAAAATTAATAATAATTACATATTTAAAGTGAAAAGTTCATTCCATAAAATGAAATTGCATATTCAAGCAAAAGAAAAAAAAACTTATAAATAATTTTAAATATATGTCTACAGGGCATTTCTATCATTTTAAAATATAACTTATGAAGTTTATTTTAATATTAAGTTAAAAGTTTGGCTAAATTGAAAAAAAAAAAAAAAAAAAAAGGTTCATTAAAGCCATTCCCCCTCCCTCGGTAACTTGGTTATATCGGAGCTTGGATAATCGGAATATTTTTAAATAATTTGCAGCATTTACAATAGAATTTGTTCTGTTGAGTAACCCTGATATAGCAAATAGATAATTATTGAAATGTAGACAATTAATTTTTATATAAATAAATATACGTCACGTCATTTTCATGTATAGGTTACACACTTTTACTTATGCATGAAAAAATTTTTCAGAAGAATGGAATTAAGTGTAACAAATTAATAGGTAGCAAACTAAATACTCAAAAATTTAGAAATTAAACTAAGAAAGCAATATTAATTTTTATTCACACGTTTTTTCCAGGTATTTATTTTAAAGTAGCTAAAAGCAATGACTGACATTCCAATAAAAGAAGTAAAAACAATAAAGGAATTTGTTTTACGTCATGTTTATTATGTTAAGCAAAATTGAACTTTTAATTTCAAATTAACGTCAAAGTAGTGCTTCTAATTAGCCAATCTATACAATTATTCCATGTTTTTTTATAATAAAACTAGCTACTTATACGGCGTTGCCCGATTATTTATTTTGTTTATATTTTATCAGATAGAAAATGAAATGCGACAAAAAAAGAATGTTTAAAATTGTCTTGGCCACTCGCCTTATGTTTCCTTAGGGAGCATTATAAAAAATAGTAGTTTCAGCCAAATAAAACTGTCACATTCACAAATTCGAACTACTTAGAAGAAAATTTATTATTTAAAAGATAAAACCTCTATACTACTGACACCGCATAGCTACAATCTCACTATATAAGAGTTATTTATGGGGTTTCCTAGAGCCTAGCTAGTTTATTAGAAGAAAGATACTACTTCTACCTCACCCTACTACCCCTACTTCAGCAAAAACGCATTGCTAACATTTCAACTGTTTATATTCAAATTAACTGACTAGCGACCTGGCTACATAAACTCACATATATTTAATTCTTCTTCGTCAAATAAAGTGTTCTTGGATATTTCATTTTTCTTAAATTAATAAATCACTTTATCTTTCATATTAATTTCCAATTTTTAATAAATACACTGATAAAGAAATAATTCATGAAAATTTTCTAGAGATTATGTCATTTTTTAATTTTAGTAAATTTCATCAGTAAAAACTATCTGTGGAAAGTACTAAGGAATCAATCTGAAATTTCAATCGCGAATGCAAAGCATTCATAAGTGTTAAGAATTATGTTTCATCAAATTGTGTGTATATATATATATATATATATATATATATAAAGTATATGAAAGAATAGCTATTCTTCAGTACAAAATGTTTCGAAAGTAAAGTATAAATAATAGTATGGAAATGAATAATTGAAACAAAAATATTAAAAAAAACACAGCATTAACTTTAAACAAAGAATATTTGTATGAATTTACTTAAATTTATACATGTAAATTTAATTAATTTTAAGAAAGTCTTACCGTGAGATGGCACCAGATGCCACCAGGCATTCTAGACAGACGTCTATGGAAAAGATTATATTAGTTTAATTAAAAAACTAATTATAATATGTTAAGTTTAAAGAAAAACTAACATTAATAGAAAAAAATTAGGACTGTTGTAGATTCTTTGTTGCTTTGAAATACCTTACATACACACATTCTATGCCCTATATATAAATATAGATACAGAGAAAGAGAGAGATGTAGAATAACATAATTTATATTATATTATATTTTTTTTTTTCCAGATTTAAGTATTAAGAAATCACTGAAATTTATGTAAAGTACAATGATGTAGCTTAAAAGTAATTTTAACATGAATTCAATGTGAAGGTTCAATTAGACATTAAAAAAAAAAAAAAAAATTATGAAATACTAAGATATTTGAAAATCTCACGTTATAAAAATAGAAAATATTTATAGTTATTAAATCGATTTCAAGTATAAACTATATAAAACTTTTTTATGCAAATCTATCACAGTCATTAAAAACAATTATAATTTCGTAGAAGGATCATTAAAAAAAGTCAATTTAGAAAATCGAAATTCAAATCGCTATAAATATTTTAAGCCAGTTTTTAACGTTAAATTATGCATTTAAATATTCAAATTTTGTACAACAATATCTAAAACTTCGCTTTAAAAAATGTGAATAACTATTAATTGTAATCCGTATTCCCAATCTTTCATATAAATATGTTCTTTTATACTCACAAGTTAGCATCAATTACAAAATCGTAAAATATTCATGACTCTTCTTTAAAAATTTCAAAAGAAATATCATAAATATTAAATTATTAATCATAAAATTATTTTCATTAATTTTAATCTAAACAATGTTAAACAATGTGAATTTAGCGAATTACAATAATTTATTATGCATTTATATATATATTCAAATTTAAATTTTTAATCCAATCCATGAATTAAAATTGAATCCATTGTATTTAATTGAATCTGGTGTCCATTGTTAAATTGATATTTCGAATTGAATCCATTTTTAAGTTTGTGAATAAATATCATCCACACAACAACAAGCTTTGTAATGATAAAATATTAAAGAGATATCATTAATTATACTAAAAGTATTTTTAAACTCCCCAGAAATTCAGAAATAACGATTTAATTCAAATAAGTTCAAGTTGCGATATAAAGAATAGTTTATCTCTGGGAAACATTAAAATGTCATGTATAAGAAAAATGTTGTGAAAATTGACCTTTCTGTTGACAACTTTCTGCATACTTTGGGCCGAGTTTTATAAATGAAACCATTGTTGATAAATGATTAGGTGGTGAAGCAGATATATATATATATATAGGTAATAAATGATGTTGCATATATTGATAGTTTCTTGAATCTGAATTGAATGCAACTGGTTCAGTAATAGATATTGTGATTTCAATTGAAAATATCTTAAATGCCAGATTAAAACAACAACAACAAAAAAGGTTTTTTTCTAAATAATACCGTTTTTCATATATTATATTTCCAGTATCAAAATTAAGTTTTTAATGTCGGAATGATTTAAATCCACTTTTGCAATGAACTTTACTTTACAATGAACAATGAACTTTAATTTATTATTGTTATTTGTTGTTGTTTTTTTACAATGATCTTTGTATTATGGCAAATAATTTTTTACTTCATGTCCATTTAAATATTTAAGCATTTATTTAAACGTTACTACTGATAAAACAGAGACAAAATAATTGTATAAAATATAAGAGTTGTATTTAAAATAATAAGAATAACTGTATTTCTGTCTTTATATTTAGTGGAATCATAATTAGTGGCTACCAATTCGTAAAAAAATAATAAATATAAATAAAAAAAACGACTGCCAAAGCGAATTAAAGTGATTCAGGAATATTACTAATAAAAATAGAGCTCAAGATCAATTACTAATATTAATGCACGGTGTTCTCCATATTTTCAATATAAAAATTAAGTAATTAATGTCAGAATGAATTAATTCCTCTTTTATAATGACCTTTATATTATGTCGCATGATTTATTGTTTGATGTCAATTTAAATATTTAAAATTTACTATTGTAAAAACTGAGGTAGAATAATTGTATAAGATATTATAGTTGAATTTACAATAATAAAATAACTGTACTTCTGTCATTATATTTAATGGAACCATAATTAATATGACTACCAATTTGTAAAAAAATAATAAATATAAATAAAAAAAAACGAATGCCAAAGCGACTTAAGGTGATTCAGGAAAATTACTTACAGAAATAGAAAACAGTTCATTAATATTAATGCACCAGATTCAAACTTTTTCATTAGGTTATTTTTTATTCGTAATCTTTATTTTCATCTCCAATTTTCGTGCTGATGTTTGAAAGCTTATAATAAGCTTTATTTACCGCCGTATAAGAAGGACGCTATATAAAAGAACATAATTTTTTTTTCTATTTTTGTGGGGTTTTTTCACTTAAAACATGTAGGTTGATAGGATTATCGTAAACAGTCGTTGACATATTATCGGTTAGTAGATAAGAGGAGGTATATTATAAATAGGGCACTGAATAATTTATTTTTTCTAAAAACAGTAGAATAAACAAGTTTGGGAATAATTGTTTCCAATTTTTATTTTTTACAAAAAAGAAATCAACAAAACTTGCTGCAACTAATCACGTATATTATTTTATTTTTAATTACTAATTATTTTTATCTCTTAATTGTTGTATAGTGATGAAAAATCGCCATGTATAAGAAAAGTATTGTGAAAATAGACCTTTCTGTTGGCAACTTTCCGCATACTTTGGACTGAGTTTTATAAATAAAACCATTATTGATAAATGATTAGGTGGTGAAGCATATATATACACTATCTGGAAGAAAGTGACGGGACACCCCTCGAAAAGTAGAAAAGTCGACAATACAGCTGACACTTGCGCAATAATAGGTATCACGTGTCAGCCATATCCTATAAATACTCTGTGGCGTCGACTAGAGTTGTTTTTTGTCAAGATGCCGCCACGGGAAGAGTTGTCTGAGTTCGAGAAAGGTGTGTTGGTTGGATTGCATCTTGCCAAGGTGTCAACAACTCTTGATTGGTATGTGAACAACAACGTTAAACGCATGGAGTGGCCGGCGTAGAGCCCTGATTTTAACCCAATTGAACATCTCTGGGACGAATTGGACCGTCGGTTGAGGGCCTGCACCCCACTCCCCAAAAGCAAGCCTGAACTATGGAACTTCCTGTTAAACATTTGGAAGGAAATTCCTCTTGCCACTATGGTAATTTAGTGTAAAGCATTCCCAGAAGGGTTGCGGCTGTGATTGCAGTCAAAGGAAGCCCTACCTCCTATTAATTTTAATAAATATGGGTTTATGTATAATATATATGTTAGAACCGTGCAAATATAAATATAATGCCGTGTCCCGTCACTTTCTTCCACATAGTGTATATATATATATATACATATATATATATATATATAATAAATGATGTTCAAGCATATATTGATAGTTTCTAGAATGTGAATTGAATGTAACTGGTTCAGTAATAGATATTGTGATTCCAATAATAATAGCTTAAATGTCAGTCTAAAACAACAACAAACAAAAATGTTTTTTATATATTATATTCCCAGTATAAAAATGTCAGAATGAAATAAATCCTCTTTTACAATGAACTTTACTTTATTATTGTTATTTATTAGAACTTTACAATGAACGATGAACTTTTACTTTATTTTTATTATTTATTGTTTTTTTATAATGAACTTTGTATTATGTCACATAATTTATTGTTGCATATCAATTTAAATATTTAAACATTCAGTTAAAATTTACTACTAACAAAATTCAGATAAAATAATTGTATAAGACATAATAGTTGTATTTAGAATAATAACTGTATTTCTGTCTTTATATTTAATGGAACCATAATAAGTGTGGTTACCAATTTGTAAGAAAAATAATAAAAATAATAAATATAAATTAAAAAACGACTGTCAAAGCGAATGAAGGTAATTGAGGAAAATTATTTTCAAAAATAGAGCACAGTTCATTAATATTAATGCACCAGATTTCAACTTTTCATTAGGTTACTTTTAATTCGTAATTTTTATTTTCATCTCCAATTTTCGTGCAGACATGTTAGAAGGTTTATAATAAGCTTTATTTACTGCAGTATAAGAAGGAACTTATATAAAAGTACAAATTTTTTTCTATGTTTTTCTGTTTTTTCACTTAAAACAGGTAGGATTATTGTATGTAGTCGTTGACATATTATCGATTAGTAGGTAACAGGAGGTAGATTATCAATAAGACACTGAATAATTTGTGTTTTTCTAGAAAGGCGACTATAGAATAAAGAAAAAAAACAATTGGAAATAATTGTTTCCAATTTTTCTTTTTGTTCTTCATATTATCATTTTTTATAAAAAAAATAAATAATAATGATAATGCTTGTTCTCTTTTTATTCACGTTTATTATTATTTTTTTTAATGAGTAATTATTTTTATCCCTTATTTAATGAAATTGTCCTTACTTTTTTCTATTTATTTGTGTGCCTGAGTGTCTTATCATCAGTGTACTACAGGACATCCCATGAGTAATCTACTCATGGATGAAATGAAAGGGGTAGTTTCTGTTCTGATAGAGCAGCTGTAGGTCGAAGTCTGACTTGGCTCCGTGCGCTTGAGGGTAATTCCTTTCCGTTAGGACTTTTAGTGGGATATAACCCGCATTATAGCATTGTACGAGAGAAAACCCGGAAAAATCCCAACAGGTAGTCCGATTAACGAGACAAGATGATGAACATCACAAAAGCCATCGATTCTCCTCGAGTTTTTTAAAATAGTTTCTACAACAAGGCCGCCACAGGATTGACCTTCAGTCCTAATTCTCACTATATTCGCACTTTGCCACTGAACTAGAAGTTGGGCATTCCTATTTATTCATAAGTACATAGAAGTTTAGTGGAGCTTAATGCTGCTGATAGACGAAATGTCCTAAATATCCACAAATCACAAATCAAATCGCTTACATCGCGTCCGGGTCACCAAAACATGCATGTTTCAAATATGACTAAAAATTACCTTATTCATTATTTTATTTTTACTCAATTAACACAACCACACATGACAACACATTCAGCTTACATGTAATTCTATAAGAATCTACTTATAACATAATTCCAAATCAGCTTATACCGATTCCAAATGACGTCTTACTCAGCCAATTCCAATTCCAATCTGATGCATTCCCTCATCGGGTAGGGAATATACGCCTGGGTTATCAAGTACCCGTGGCTCGAGTTGCCACAGTACTCACACGAATGTGGTTCCAGCACTATGAAGCTTTAGTTCACTTCGGCGGGAACGTCAGAACTTACATAAAATTACACACTGGATCTGACGGAGTGGATCTGGTTCTATCAAAATTGACATGCGTGGATTTCCTCAAATTTTCAACGCATGGATTTCTTCTTCTATAAACACATTAAGTGTTTGATCTACCGAAGATATAAAGTAAAATTTTGTGTAAATGTACAGAAACATGACTAAAATGTTTGCTAATAAACGCCAACCATTATATCGTTATTGGGAATTTTTAATTATCATTGGTGCCGCTTCTTTGAGAATCTATAGTAAAATGTTTAATCATTAACAAGATTTTTTTACTCTTAGCTTTAACTTTCATTTCCACTTACCCTTCCTTACGTGTTATCATTTACATGCACAATATGTGCGTCAATATATCTATATCAGACTGTTTAACTTGCGGTTATATGTTTCCTTCTTTAGATATTTATTTATTATTTTAGATCTTATATATATATATATATATATATATATATATATATATATATATATATAATATATAAATAGTATCGAGTATATATACGACTATATATAAATAGTATACGAGTTACCGCTGATATTCATCAATCAAATATATATATATATATATATATTTGATTGATGAATATCAGCGGTAACTCGTATATTATTTGAGCGTGGAATGAACTACCCTTTATGGGGAGATGAGTGTTTCTCGAGAAGTGTTTTAGATTTAGGGCACAGCATTTGCTTAGTGAATGGGTTTGTTTGTTTGGTATGTCGCTGTACTTTAATTTTGTGCACACTTTTAGGCTAATTAGACCGGAACCTATAGATTAACATGGATTCCGAACCACTAACAAACATCCATGCCATTGACAAGATTCGAAGCTGAAGTGTGTTGTACCAAAGTCCAGAGTGCTAGCCAATTGGCCATCAGACCGCAAATGGTAGAAAACTGCAAAACTCCCAATTAAAGGCAGCCTAAATAGCGAAGCGAGATGCTTTACAAACGTTGTCAGAATCATCGCTGAATTCTCCCCGTTATTAAAAGTAGCATTAAAGTCGTCAGTGAATTCTTCCTGTCATATTTAAACTTGTGATTTCTTCATTTAAACTCAGCAAATTTCAAATCAATATGAGTAAATACATATAGAAATGCAAGGAAGACGCATGTGCCATATTTTTTAATACCTTTAATTAACAAATTGTACCAACAAATTAAATTTTTATATTTGTATAAAAGATTGCTTTATTTTAACTTTTTAAAACAATGTTACCAAACACAATATTGATTCTTAAACTCTAAAAGTTGAAAAAAGAATCATTTTAAGCCCAAATGACTCATTACGATTTACGTCTGATAGAGAGAAACATAAAATATTTAGTACATCGAAATCATGGCCCGGAATGGATTTGAATGAAAAACAAATATCCCAGAAGTCTCTGCTGCTAAAGAAATAAATGCTCACCTTAAACACCCAAAGGAAAATATTTTCCGCTAAAGATATTATTTTTAGAGAAAAAAAATTTAATTTGTTTTACTACAGACTTTTGTAACTATTTCTGTTAAATGAGAGAAATTTCTTCCTGTTTGTGGATTTCCCCCTTGGGTAAGATTAACTTTTGTTTCAATCGAAAAAAATAACTCATCTTGTTTCCACCAAGTTTTTCAATAATTTCGTTTTCTTCCTTATGTTTTATTTTATGTCTTCAGCAGGCAGCATCTTTTCATTTACTCTTTCTTATTCTTCTTCTTAAGCTGATTTCACTTAACGTCTCCCTGTTTTTCGCAGAACACAGAGTTTTCCGTATGTAAATTCATTAGGTCGCCCGCCCCTTTAAAAACAAAACAGCAGCGAAAACCCATTTTGCGGAAATCCGAATTTACAATCCCAACATCCAGCAGGATATATAGAATAACAAAAAGGATAATGAAAAAAAAAATAATAAAATAAGATACTCTCGAAGGTTTTTCTTTTGCAAGAAGATAATGCGAGTAATTATCCGAAACAACAAAGCAAAAACCGAAAACGTAAAATGCATAACGTAAATGCATAATGCAGGAAGGGGATTGATTTTTAAGAGAAGAGCGCGCCACGGTGTGTGTGTGTGGAGGGAGATATTTGGAAAAGCAATGTGAATTTAGCATAGGAAATGCATTTGAGGTTGAAAATACCATTAGTGCTAATCTGTTGAAAACGCTGGAGGATTTGTATTTTCTTTATTCAAAGTTTTAAAACCAAATACATCGCGCGATATATGAAAGAAAAACTATACATGCACCATATCATCGAAGTTTGGTAAAGAAAAATCAAACTGAATAGCGTTTTCTTTTTTTCAAATGTTTCTTTCGTAATGATTGTACCATTGATGGTGTTGAATAAATCGTTAGAAGTGAGTTTGCTTTTTTTATCATTAAAATTAAAACTTTGGATCCATGTTAAAAATGAGTTTGTTCAAAGTTTATGCATAAGCTTGTCGTCTTTTAAATTCAGATGATTGTTTTCAGAAATCACTAATAGATTAATAAAAAAAAAATATTAATAATTTTTTTCAAATTTTATTAAAAAAAAATTATATTTTGCAAATTGAATTTCACATCTTTTAATATATGGTATTATGCTATCTTCTTAGAATGGGTTTGGCGGCATGATGGCCAATTAGCTAGCCCTTTGGTCTTTGGTACCACAGGATGACATAGATGTTTGTTAGTGGTTAGGAATCCACGTTACACAGTAGGCCTCTGTCTAATTAGTCTAAAGTGTGCAAAAAATGACCATAATGTGACCATATAACCATATACATGGTGGTTTTGACATGGTCATTTTTTTTCCAAACGAACATCAATAATCATTTGTTAAAATATGTATTAGCATTTGTCCAAGAAGAAAGTAATCTTTAAAATATATTAAAAAGGATATAAACAAAATGTTCCATAATATGTTTAAAATGTAATATTATTTTAAAACTGGTAATTATCAAATGCATTGTGAATTTAGCATAGGGAATGCCTTTGAGGTTTAAAACACCATTAGTGCTAATCTGTTGAAAACGTTGGAGGATTTATATTTTCTTTATTCAAAGTTTCAAAACCAAATACATCGCGCGATATATGAAAGAAAAGCTATACATGCACCATATCATCGAAGTTTGGTAAAGAAAAATCAAACTGAATGGCGTTTTCTTTTTTTTAAATGTTTCTTTTGTAATGATTGTACCATTGATGGTGTTGAATAAATCGTTAGACTGGGAAAGAAGAGAGTTTGACTTGTTTTTTATCATTAAAATTAAAACTTTGAAACCATGTTAAAAATGAGTTGGTTCAAAGTTTATGCATAAGCATTTCGTCTTTTAAATTCAGATAAATGTTTCCAGAAATCACTATTTTTTTTTAATTTTATATTTTCAAGTTTTATTAAATAAACTTATATTTTGTGAATTAAATTTCACGTCTTTTAATATATGGTGGTTTGCTATCTTTTTAGGTTGGTTTTGTCGGCCTGATTACCAATTACCTAGACCTTTCGACTTTGGTACAAAAGGATATCATGTATGTTTGTTAGTGGTCTGGAGTCCAGATTAAACAGTAGGTCCCGGTCTAATTAGTCCAAAGTGTCAAAAAAGGACCGTAGAAGGCAAACCTTATAATCATATGCGTGGAGGCTTTTTGACATGTTAATTTTTTTTTTCCAAACAAACATCAATAATCGTTCGTTAGAATATTTATTAGCATTTGTCCAAGAAGGAAGTAATCTCTAAAATATATGTACAACTAAATGTTGTATAATTTTGTTAAATTTATTATTATTGTAAAACTGGTAATTATCCAATTCAATATCAATTTAGCATAGGAAATGTGTTTGAGGTTGAAAATACCATTAGTGCTAATCTGTTGAAAACGCTGGAGGATTTGTGTTTTCTTTATTCAAAGTTCTAAAACCAAATACATCGCGCGATATATGAAAGAAAAGCCATACATGCACCATATCATCGAAGTTTGGTAAAGAAAAATCAAACTGAATGGCGTTTTCTTTTTTTTAAATGTTTCTTTCGTAATGATTGTACCATTGATGGTGTTGAATAAATCGTTAAGATGGAAAAGAAGATAGTTTGACTTGTTTTTTATCATTGAAATTAAAACTTTGGATCCATGCTAAAAAGGAGTTTGTTCAAAGTTTATGCACAAGCATTTTGTCTTTTAAATTCAGATAATTGTGTCCAGAAATCACTAATAAATTAATATTTTTTTATTTTTTATTTTGAATTTTCAAATTTTATCAAATTGCAAATTGAACTTCATATTTTATAAGTTGATGGTTTTGTGATGTTTATTATTTTTTTTTTCAAAACGAACAGCAATAATCAATTGCAAGAATATGTATTAGCATTTGTCCAAGAAGAAAGGTAATCTCTAAAATATATTAAAATGTATGTTGTTGTTTTTGTTGTTTCATATACCACTTGGCTGGCCAAGCCCACGAGCCCGTACGTACTCATGATTGAAGGGGAAGGAAGCAGCTTCTGTTGTGATGGAGCACCCGTAGGTAGAAGCCTGACTTTTGCTCCGTGACGCTCTTACGGTCATAGGAGACCGGGACCTACGGCTTAAAGTGGATTCCGAACCACTACAAACATCCATGGCACCGCCTGGGATTCGAACCCGAAACCTGTGGTACCGAGTGTCAGAGCGCTAGACACTCGGCCATTCAGGTCCCAAATTTGCCAACGGCACGCGGTGTTCCCAGGTGTCACCCACCCAAGTACTGACCGCGCCCAATGATGCTTGACTTCGGTGATCTAATGAGAACCGGTATAATTAAAATGTATAGATAGGACTAAGGAAATATCTCCTGTCTTGATATCTGCCATCAGGCAGACGTCCTTGATTCACGATGGAGCTGTTGCACCACTATTGATGATATATGCAACTAATTGTTCTGTAATGTAATACTATTGTAAGACTGGTAATTAAAAATTATCAAATACATATAGTGCTCATGGTTCTTAATGAGAATAAACTGCGACTTAAAAGCTTCGCTTCGTCAGTGAACTTTTTCAGGGTCTCTATCTAAATGTTCTAAATCCTATACTGGTGGTTCTTATATTGCATTCTACATAACACCCCCAAGGTGGGCCAAGGCCATCTGCCAACTTCGAAATTTCAAGACAGGAAATCTTATCTTTTTACGGGATAGGGTTGTCTGTAACGATGTTAGACAAGGATGGTTTAAAATGGATTTCGAACCACTAAAACATCCGAAACCATTAGCACTACAAACCAACAAATTACCGAACCGACTCGAATCTGAATTTCGTAAATTTTTCTTGGGTTATAGAACTGTTTTTTCGTGTTTGTTTCAATATTACAATCAGTTTTAATATATTATTTCATATATCTTATAAAAGATGTCCAAAATTCACGCAATAAATCATGAATTTTGGGACACACAAAATCTCATTTTCTTATTTCTATAGTTCAAATTTTCCAACATATCCAACGTGTCCAAAATTCATGCAAGAAATCTTGCATGACTTTTCGAAAACCCTTTGATATTCTATTAATTTAAAATTTTCTGTGATATAAAGATGATTAAGAAAGCTAAGGAAGGTATTTTATACAATATTCAAACGATGACAAGAATTAATTATCTTAAAAGGCATGAATGTAAAAGCATACATGAATTTCCTTAAAAGTAATAAGTATTTTAAGAATATTCGTTCTCATGATCAAGAAATTTGATTTTTCATCATAATTAAGATGGCTAAAATTTCAGTTTCAGTGCGAGCGTTGTTTTAAAAAGATAGTTATAAATGATATACTCATTAGTTTAATTGGGATCATATAACACGGTAATGGAAAATGAATTTAAAATATCTAATTGGCTACGTGAGACTGTTCATTTGTCTTACTCATAGCAAAATTGGGAGTAATTTAGCATTAGAAAAACTCAAAATTTTAATGTCTCTTGTAGATGTAGTGTTTATGAGAACATTGGACTTACTAATGAAAGAACACGTGTTACATATCTGCCAAGAATAAGATGAAACTCGACCTATGTCTTAAAAAAAACTTGAAAAAGAAAACAATTTCAAAATGTAACACTCGTTTAAATGTTCCATGTTTATTGAAATTAAGTATAGTAACATAAACTTTTGACACCCAAATCTATCTAATAATTTCATATTTAATAAGTTTTATAATCTATTCTTAATTCTATATTAATGAATTAATTTTAAATCAAAATAGATAACTATAAAATAAAATACAGTTTATTTTATCGTTACCATTTATTAATTCATCTAATAACATTGTGATGAGCCATATATCATATTTAATCTATAATTCTTGTGAAATAATAATAATGTCACCAAATAGAATCTTTAAAAAAAATTATGAAAATTGAAAAAAAAAATATTAACAATGTATTTTTATATTAATATTTCATTTCATTTTAATTTATTTTGATTTATGTTATATAATGTATTTTGTAATAACTTGGCTTTAACTTTCAAGAGTCACTAGCCAAAAATAGACTTGTCAAACCGCGTCGAAAAATACAAAGAAAAACGCGCCAAATGTTGAATTCATTGATTCCTTTTCTTTTTTAGCAGCTTGGCACATTTCATCGCGATGCAATCTGACAGTTTTGTTATTGAAATTTCTCTACCATTCCCACTATGCGCCATTGCATTCGAGACTTTTCTGCGGCTTTCACATGTCAAAGAAATAGCCATGTTTTGCAAATCAAGTCGTTTTTCATTTTGGGATTACCAAAGAAAACTGAGAATAGAAATTTCCTCTTTTTTTATAACTGATGTAATTTACATATGCATTGATGGTTATAGTGAATTTCTATCAAAAGTAATATTAAATTATATAGTGTATTTCACAAAAAAAAATCACGATTTAATCGATATTATTCATATATGGAAAATAATTGCATTATTTTTGCCATATGTTCTACACGGTTATTTAAAATCACCTATTTTAATGTAATAGTGTAATCCGTATTAATTATGTAATAGATTCATTTATTTGAAGATATATCAGTACGCAAATTTTATTGATCTAGTTTTTAAATACTCCCACTGGACTAAAATTACATTTTAAATATCAACAAACCTGAAATTTCAAATTTCGACTTATGTGTGTGTTGTCTGAATACTCTAATTCCTCATAAACTTTGCAGGGCAAGAATCCTCGTTAAAAGTTGTCCAAGGTATCCTACCACTACAACGTATGATTTCTAAAAAAACGGCTATAGCAAAATTATGACGTTACATCCAGTGAACGGAAAATGAGATTTACTGGAATCATGCTAAACTGTGAAACTTTAAAAAATAAAAAGATTTAAGTAAATAAAAATTATATCACTAGATTTGTGGGAACAGTTTAAAGCGAGATGGATAAGTGGGTATGTGCTATGTAACACAACAGCAGTTCAATGTGGGAACAACTGAACAATGTAACGCATTGATTGAAATTATCGACACTATCCCCATTGTGATTATTCCGTTCTTTAATATTGCGATCAGTACCATATATAAGTGTAGTGGCAATACATTTTGAACTTTCAGAACTCGTACCCCTTGCTTTCTATCACACTGTCATCACACATGTCAATGACATTAGTCGATTGAATTATAAGGTTCTATTGCCGCCACGATTGCTTCGATTAATTTGACATCTTTGGACTTTTTCAAATGAAAGCATGGTTATGAAATAATTGGTTAAAATCTTGGCTATTACCAAACAAGAATTTCTTATCTTCAGGTTGCCTTAGCATGCGTGGGCACAAGGCTCTGTGCTGTAAACATTTAGCCAAAATACTGTGTGTACATGCGTGCCTCGATATGAACTTCTTAAATAATCTGTCATATGCAATTACCTCTGTTTGGTTCTATTAAAGCTCATTTAATTGCACTCGAATGAGACATCATCATTTTTATTTGGCACTTTTCCGAAATCCGTCCCTCGTAGAGGTATAGTTCCTCTGGCAATTTTATGTATTGTGAGCAAAGATTGTCGCCTGTACCGCTTATGCTAGAACATGTTGTCAGAACCTCCCCTGTATTTCGAATCAACCCATGATGCTGTGCACTAATGACATTTTGTGGCCTCCCGCTCATGGACTATTATTAAAGAGAAACATTTAGTTACTAAAATTAAACATTATTTTTAATGTAGACTAGTGAGGTGATGAATATTTAATTGCGGCAACTAAATTGTTGCAACCCATTCCATTAGTACATGTTTAGGCCAGTTCGCACGCATTGGTGTTTATTTAGTTGACTACTTACCTTTAACGAGTTTACTTTGTATCATAATTCTTAACCCCTTTTCTTATTGTAAGTTTAAAAAAAACATTATGTTGATAGACATAAAATCTTTTATTAATGCAGTTGGAAAAATACCACCGTCATATGATTTCAAAATGCAAGAAAATTCTGTTAACATTAAAAAAAAATGATGATTGTATTTTGTTAATATCTATTTCTTCAGTTTATAATATCTATGTAATAATATCAGCGTAATATTTATGTCTATTTCTTCGGCTTATGTGTATGCATCAGAAAAATATAATCTTCTAACTAAAATGTTGATAATGCGTGGAAGATCTTAAAATCACACCACACTAACACCACATTTGTGAATCAGCCTTTTTCGTCCGGCAAAATTTTTAGAGTGAATTGAAATGTGACTTTTGAGAGAAAGGGGATTATATTAATTAAATAAATCTTGTAATAAAAGAATCATGTAATTATGAAACTATTTAACAATCCTTTTGCAAAGCTATCACTGCAAGTATAAGTCAATAGCTTGAATTAAAAATTCTCTTACATGCTTGATTGCATAATCATAGTGATAAAAATGAGACAGTTCACTCATCACACAAAATATCGAAAGTAGAAAATCAATAATAATAATATTATTAATTTTTTAAATTGCTAATAGTTAATAACAGCTACAATCCGCAACACAAAATGTTTTCTTAATTGGTCTCCTTGACTTCATTTGTTTTGCTGTTTTGAGATGTATGCTCGACCATGTCAAAAGTTGCAACTATGGCTTGATTTGACTTTTGTAACTTTGACTTTTTTAACTCGCTTGTATTTCTTTATCTCAATTTATATAGGTGATATTAAAATATGCGAGACAAAAACAATTTGAACAGTTATAATCGAACTACTATAAAACTTGGAATTCATGATTCCATGATGATCTGCCAAATATGAATGACTCTAAGCAACTTTGGGACCATATTGATTTTACAAGTTGCGGCATACCACAGCTCGACACAAATTCTAAGTCTTTTTTAAATATAGCATGGCATAGGTAACTATAAATGAGCTCCGAACCGATAACTAAATTTGTAGTTATCTTTATTATTTGTAACACCATATCGATGATTAAAAAGAAGAGACACTGGACTTCAACCAAACTTTGGCATGGATGGCATGGATAATTGTGAGTGATTCGGAATGCCCTTTAAACTGCAAGTCCCGGTCTGTTTAGCATAAAGTCTGCACAAGATGACCATAGAGCGTCAAACCAAACAAAACTAAACCTCCAAATCGTTCTTCAAATCATTGGCTTTATACTCCACCTGAGAAACTAAATATACATAAACTCTCTTGTAAATCAAAGCACATTGTAGTTTGACCATGAGTAAGGGAATTAGTTCATCTTACAGAATAACAAAAATCGATCAGCAATCATAATATTACCATTTATTAAATCAGCAACGAACTACCTACAATTAAAACACTGAACCAAAGCGTTTTATTAATTGACTTCCATGCTAAAAGTTGCAACTGTCGGATCGTGCTGATTTTACCAGGCTATTCCTAATTGCGTGATCCGTGTGTAAATAGTGGGATTGGACAGCGTGCGTGCTGACAGAGGAAGATGCTGAAACGGTGCGTGATGCCGCCGCGTTTAATCAAAGCTCGAACCTACTTCAATTAGCTCACGGAATAGGTAATTATCGATGCCCTCCGAACCGCTGGGCGAATAAGCCGCGCTTAAGATGGGTGAGGCTCAAGAACTGCACGAAATTATAATATAGGTCAATTTTGGGCCCAGGAGTTTCGTTGGTTTAGGTAAGCTTACTGTTGCATTTCAGTAGTTTGATGTTGTAATTATTTCAAAGTGAAGTCTGTGTGTGTTGCTTTAAATGAAAGATGAATTAGTTAATTTAATTTGTATCTTATTAGGAAAACGAAACACGAATGTATATTTGATAGATAAAACATAAGGATAGAATATTGCTTTATGTTTCCAAATAATGATCTATTAACTTAAAACAATACAACGATACAAACATAAATAATAACATTAACATTAATGCTATTATTTATGTTAACCTTACTAATAATGATTTATATTAACATTATTTTATTAACTTAATTTTATGGAAATTTCCAAGTTTCCCTCTAAAGAGTACTGCATACATTTAACTGAAAATATAACAATATCATATATATGTACAGATGGATAGATATAGTATACATATATAAATAAATCTTCGAAATTCCATATATAGAATTGTATTATTTTAAAAAATAAATAAATGAACATTTTGTATTGGAAAATTGATGGAATGCAATTTGAGTACTATTGTAAAATAGTTTAACAGCATCTATTATATCTCGATTAACCATTTAATGGTTTATGGTAATGTGACTATATGAGCATTTACAATCTAGCACTATAGGAGAGAGAATCAGAGTCGGAATAGCCATTATCGGGACACATTGTATAGTCTATTAGAGCAGCATCAAACATATATATAGTTCAGTTGTTGCTCTGAATTGTGACTCATGGTGCTTAGATACTGACCCTTGATACTTAGATACTGGTCCTGGATACTAAATAATTTACTGAATTATGACCCTTTACTTTCAGTTATGAGTCTATTTTAAAGTTTGCACACTTAAATGTAATTAAGACACATTAAATATAATGTAAGATGTATAGTTTTGGGAGTGAGTTTTTATTGTTAATGACCACTTACTATGATGGAAAAAAGAAACTAACGTTTCTCATTGATGATGTCTTTGATGATAATTTGAATTAGCTTTGTATTGTATTTATTTAAAACGAATTTCTTTAATTTGTTTCATGATATGAAATTTTGTTTTAGAGAAAGAAAATCATGTATTATTTGTAGATATTACCATAATTGATACATTATTCATGGATTGGAAAACACAGTACCACTATACCAACACTCTTTAAATCTTCTTATGTTGCAGCCAGTGGAAGACAGGTATCTAAATCAACTTTGCCCAAATGTCTTCAAAATGGAGGATTGTATGAAAAACATCCAGCATTGTGTAGCATATCCAACAGCAGCACCTCTTATTATGTAGTTGGATTAAGTTTAATTAGACACGTATATATAAAGGTATGCACTCTTTACTGATGAGTATAAATTTGTAAAGTAATTCAAGAAGATTGTTCAAATTATAGGGAACCACTTTTATGGCAGTCATATCCATAAAAGAGACAGAGTTTTAAGTGCAGTGCATGGGAAGGAACGTCTTTGTCCGGTTCCACTGAACTATATATCGTAGCAAGACGCCACCATTCCAGCCCAGTTATAAAGATACACTATTTTTTTATCCAATTATTCGTATTTACGTACGTGCAGGGATGATTATCCTTCCAACAAGACGATAATGCCAAACCGCACAGAGCTAATTTGATCAAAAATTATCTTTTTGAGAAGATCAATATGTTTATAAGTTGGCTAGTACATTCGCTAGACTTGAACTTATGTATGTTTGTTTTACTATGAGGAGACTTATTGTATTTCAGCCCATCACTGCAATCTTTCATGATCTTCGAACTGCTCTGATTTTAAATATCATGACTTTTAATGACTACTAGCTGAATTAATAAACACCATGATTTTTAACATAGAACAATGCTGTAGAGATTGAATAACTGTTAAAGTTTTCATTGAAGCTGATAGCTCATTGGAATTGGAAACTAGGATTTTGATATGTTTCCGTTATCTTCGCTTTAAAAAAAATCTGTTTTTTTTTTTTTTTTTTTTGTAGATCTTTTGTGAATTAGTGTTATTAACGTTTTGCTGAATTTATTTAAAGTTTAATGTATAAAAAAAATTTTACCAGAATTATTAAGATTTTTTCTTAATTATCAAAACAGTGTAATATGATTAGTATGTATTATGATCAGTGTGTTATGATTTTTACAAAACTATTAATATAAAAAGAAATGACAATTATTTGACTATTCTACTAATTTAGTTTTTAATTTAATTGGACATATGGTGAGGCTGACACAACAAAAGTACTAAAACATTTAAATTTTATAAATTTTTGGATAAAATAAGATTGCAACTTTAAAATTCATATTATTTAAAAAATTCAAATAAAATTAAATAATGAACGAAATTTTCAGAAAACAGATACTTTATACCATGCATCATTCTAGTAATAATTAAAATAAAACTAATCTTATAATATTGCATTTATCTTGCAAGAACTATATAAATATCATTCACATATTTACTCAAATTCTAGATGCAGTTTGATATTGGTAAAATTCTACTGTTTAATTTGTCTGTATAACTTGTATATTATATATGCGAGGTTTTAAGCTTAATTTATTTTAAATATGCATGCAATAAATTTAACTTTAATATTTATTAAATTAGGAAACATAAGAGAATGGTAAAATGTTCCCAACAATTTTATTTCTACAAAGATAAATAATAACTTTGATTCTTAAAATATATTATGATAAAAAGGTAATTTAAAAATGAAAAGCTATCAAAAAATATTTTTGAACTTTTAAGACTTATGATAACTATATTTTTCTCTACCGAATTTTCAAGAAACATTTAATCTCTCCTAATACATTGACATATATGTTTACATTAAGAATACTATAAAGACAATTTATTTCTTTTTAAACTAAAATAATTTTACGGCAAGCATAATAACATTTTGTAAAACGGGTTTATTGCAATATTCTTGAAAAAAATGTATACATGAAACAATTATTCATTTTATCAGGCTTAATAGATAAATGTCATGAAATTTGAAGAACTATAGTACATAACTACAATTTTAATATTAAATCATTGCATTTATAATATACACGATATCGTGTAAAGAATATTCTTTACAGGACATCTTGAAGTTTGTAAGTAAGAAACTTAATTTACAAAAATACATAAAAGGAAACATATATCGTTTTTTTAAGTAATAATCCTTAATTACAAAAATACATAAAATGACATACAGTGGGCCACAAAATTGAGTATACACCTTAGAAACTTAGAGACTTTTTGCAATTACAAATTAAATATTGCTTTAAGATGATCGAATTTTTTAGCTTATATACTTTAGTCTATGCTTTACCGTACTATACTTATAAAATTGCTACGTTTATTTATTTTTTACGAAAAAAAATAAAAGATCTGAGATGAGACGAAACACAGCACCACAAAAATAAGTATACACCTTTATTAATTTCCTTTTAACGTACAAATTAATATTTTGTTGCATAACCTTTTGCTTGAATTACAGCTTGTAATCTTCTGGACATAGATTCTACTAGTGTTTTTAGTGGTTTTAACAGAAATTTTAGCCCATTCTTCTCTCAGAACCTTCTTCAGAACTTCCTTGCTTGTGATTTCTTGCACATGTACAGCTTTCTGTAATTGCGACCCCAAATTTTCGATGACTTTTAGGTCTGGAGACTGGGCTGGAGTGTGTAATTGCTTCTTGCAATGGTACAGCAAGTATAACTGCACAATCTTCGCTGTATGCTTGGGGTCGTTGTCCTGCTGGAATATGAAGCTTGACCCAAGCCCCAACTTACTGGCACTTTTTTTCAAGTTATCATTTAAAATCCCTAATTATACATGTTTATCCATAATACCATCAATAAAAGCAAGCTCTCCAACTCCTCCAGCCGACATACAACCCCAAACGAGTACAGATCCACCTCCGAACTTGACTGTCTTAATGGTGTTTTTAGGTGTCAGTGCTTTCCCAGCTTCTCTCCATATTTTAAATCGTCCATCGCTTCCGTAAAGATTAAACTTACTTTCATCAGAAAATATTACAATGTTCCAGAAAGAAATAGGCTTTAAACGATGTTCTTTGGCGAAAATCACTCTCTTTTGTCTATTCACATATTTGATGAGTGGCTTTCGTATTGGTGTACGGCCATGAAACCCATATTGGTGAAGGGTACGTCGAATTGTTTCAACTGAGATCTTTTTCCCGATTGTAGAGGACATTTATAAAGCTAGTTTAGATGCACTCACCCTCGGATCTTTCTTTACTGAGTGAATGATCTTCCTCTTCGCTGTAGTACTCAGTATTTCTTTACGTCCTCTTCCAGGAATATTCGCCACAGATCCAGTTTTTTTATACTTCTGTAGTATTTTTTGGACACAACCATGAGTTACACCAATCAACGAACGAATTTCTAGAAGAGATTTGCCCTCTTTTGATCATTTTACAACCAATAAACGCTCAGATTCAGTAGTTTCTCTACGAGAGCTCATTTTACGATTTTTAATGAGAAAAAATATTATTTAAAAGTGTTGAAGTGCAATAGCACGTGTTATAAGCAGCAGCTACTCCTGAAACTCTTTAAAGAAAATTTGAAACTAAAAAAGGTGGTGGCATAATTTACAAATATAAGTGTATACTCAATTTTGTGGCATAGTTTTCTATCTTTTCTTCGAATCCTAATAAATAAGTTAACTATAGAATTGTGTTATTATAGGAAAGTAAAGCAGAGGTTAAAGTATCTAGGATAAAAAAAATTATCTATTTAAATCAATATTTAATTTGTAATTGGAAGAAGTCTAAAAGTTTTAGGGGTGTATACTCAATTTTGTGGCTCACTGTATATATCGTTTTGTAAGTAATAATGCTTACTTACAAAAATACATAAAATGAAATATATATCGTTATATACTACTTTTTTATAAGTAATAATAAGCATAAAAGCATAAAAAAATATATATATCGTTTTGTAAGTAATAATCCTTATTTACAAAAAAAAAACTTAAAAGAAAATATATATCGTTTTGTTAGTAATAATCATTATTTACAAAAAGAAACATAAAAGGAAATATATATCGTTTTGTAAGTAAGAATCCTTACTTACAAAAATACATATAAGGAATCAGCACACCCCAATTTTATTTGCCATCAGCCACTACGTAGATAAATTTACAATTTTGATAAATAGTTATTTTATTGCAATTCTTTGTCTTTTAGAATGCTATGGATTTAAAAACTAATTACATCAAAATGTAAATATATGTATAATTTTTCAATATAAATTGTTTATACAGCAAGAGGTTAAGCTAAATTTTTTAACGCCTTAGCTTCGAAAGTCACTGTTACTATAAAGTTAATTTAATTCAACATGTTAGAACTTTTTGCGGTGTGTGAAACACAACCTGAGGAAATATAAATTTCTTGTAAATGACATTGCTAAGAAAGTTGATTCAATTTGTAATGCAGCTACAGTGGCAGCAACTGGAGCTCTAAGAGGAACTTCCACATTAATTAGTTTTGTAATTAATATGGACTCGCTTGTGAAAGCTTTCGTAATTGGTTTTCATGTAACATATAGGAGGGTTTGAGAGCGGCTCTCTCTCTGATAAACAGGAATTGCACATCTACTTCAATTACTTATATTCTCTTCCACTAGAAAATAAAGCCTAAAGAAAATGTGGAACATCTTTTTTTGTATGAGTTGAGTTAGTTTTAGAAGAATTTCAGATCTTTAAAAGTTACAGATATCAATAAAAAACGTTATATTTATTATAACTACTTATTGCTTTAAAAACAGCTAAGTATCCTTATAAATGATAAAAACATAATTTTTTAGATACATCTATTAAATAAGTATAGTTGTATATATTATTTATTATATATAATTGTTACGACTTTGATTTCAGAATATATATTATATTTAACATAAGCAAATCTTTATAATTATAAATATAATTCAACTGTTTAAAACTTAATTTCAATTTTAAGAATAATAATAAATAAGAAAAATTATCTAGCTGAATTAAAAAAGATTTGTTTGAGAAGTCGGCTATTAATTTGCTTTAATTTAGTGAAAAATAATGTTGATATATTTAAGAACAATACTTTATTATGTGAATCAATCTATTTAAGAAAATATTCATTTCACATCAGTGATTGACACTATTAAGATTGCAATAATTTTTGATTTAAAAAACTTTTTTTTAAAGTAATGTATGCGGCATATAATGAATATATTGATACTTTTGTATTTGAAACATTTATATTAAAATACTGCAGAATTACATGTTTTTAATCATGTAAAATTACATCAGTCTCAATTTAAACTATCATAAAAAAATTAGCAATTTATTTTAAATTAAAATATTTGAAAATTTGGCAAATCTTTAAACTTAATACTTAATTTGTCCACGAGTTTATTGCCTAGAAACTGAACACCAAAAAAAGTATAATTTTTTTTCTGAAATTTATCAATTTTTAAGAAAAACATCTAAAGAAGATCTTAAATAAAAGAAATTGTGATTTCTTTTATACTTAATTGGTATAATATTAAGACCAAAAGAAAAAAAAATAAAGATCTAAAGCAAAATTTTAACTGTTTACTTAGAGTCGGTTTTTTTATGCAGGGCAATTAAAAATTATTCTGAAAACTATTATATGACCAAGGAATTAGTTCATCCGGTTCATAAGTTTTCTATGAAAAAAATTAATACAAAATCTTTCAAAAAATCAAAATCAAATTTCAAAATCCAAATTCTTTCAAAAATCAATAACAATTTTCCTTCACCTCTAATTATATGCAGCATCTCACATGTAAATGTATGCAATAACTTATAATATTAAATCGGAAAACAAACTATTACTTCTATTGATAATCATAACTATATCAATAGAAATAACAGGTAGTGTTCAGTCACATTATATGCAATATAAAACTACTTCAATGTTGGAATTGAAAGTTTTTAATATGAAATTATAATATAAATGGCATTTTTTTATTATTTAATGTACACAGGAAGTGGGCATTTTTACTGCATAATATTAATTTGTTTTTTTTTTACATAATTGAATTGGATTATTTGAATTTACGCATTTTAAAATGACTCGGATGAAGTTTTTGAATAATGCCTTCCTTGGAATTAGAAAGTTGAACTCGTCTTAAATGGCATATTAGTTTTTTCTGTGTCATATTTATATTTTATATATTTTTGTTTCTGTCATATTAATTAAAAAAAATCATTATAAAAACTTTTTTATTGATTTAAAGGTAGTGTATTTAATACAATCAAGATTGTGTTAATTAGAGAGCTTTTCACAAGATATAAAATAATTTTATTTTTAATTATATTTATTAAATTATTTGATTCCTAGCTGCATATCCTAAGTCAGAAAGTTATGTAAATCCTCTTAAATCATCGTTATATAAATTATTCAATGGGTTTCCCCCTATCAAGTGGCTAAACAAAGTACTTATGAATCTAAAGTAATCCATGCATATATTGTAGAAAACTTTTAAGTGGCATACTAATGAAATTTTATTAAATATCAATATATTATTCTGAATAATTTACGATCTTAATAAATTAGTTAACACTTTCTAAAAATTAATGAGGATGATTAAATTTATTTTATTTAAGAATGAATGCATTTGCTATTTTCAACGATTTGTAAATTAAATTAATTGAGATATATTTTTTTTTCTTACAAAAGCAAAATGAATTAACAAAAATATCACTTTTCTCAGCGATTTTGTTGACCATAGTTTTTACAAGACTTCATAAAAATTTAAAAATTAAAGTTTTATACTTTTGTAATGATAAAATTTTGAAAACAATAGATTTTATACCTTTTTTCTGATAACAGTTTAAAAATTAAGATTTTCTACTTTAGTATTGATAAAAGTATAAGAATTATGACTTTTTGCATAATATAAATATTATATATAGTGAATACTTTTCAACGTTTTATTTTAATTTAAACATTTCTTACAATTTTTTAATTTTAAACGCGTTTCAATTAAAAAAATGAAAATCCGTTTTTAAATTAATATTTTATTTAATCAAAAATTTTTGCAATATATCTATCGCTTGAATAAATCTTTTAGTATAACTTTTCTTTTGGTTCTGTGTTTTGTCACAATATACAAAACACATTATTACGATAATAATAACAATTCGTATAAAAAAAATTCCACAGAAAAATAAACCTTTAACAAACAGTTCACATAAAGACATAGTTTTGACTGAAATAACTATTAAATTACATGCTTTTACATATACGTTTATAAAAAATTTTGTATACTTATAATGAATAAAAATAATTAAAAAACATTTTTTTTTTCTTTTTCTCAGTTGAAATGTAGAGATTTATGTGCCATGTTACGCCATTAAATTTAAATTCATAAATTTTAAACAAAATTGTTAATTATATTACGAGATATATTTTTTTTATTTAATTGCATTAAATGACCATTTAATGCCTTTTTCTTCACTAAATAAAAACATTTGGTTGCCGTCAAGGGCTCGAAAGATACTTCCTCTCCGTATTAGAGTTTGTAGGCCAACTAATACACAGGGTTGCGTTGACTATATTTCCACTCTGAGTGAGATATTTTAAAACATTTCTTAACAGAAGCGCGTCGTTGCGCTGTACTTCATCTCGAGTGAGAGCCTCGAGGCCTATAGGCCATTTCTCCTGAACGCCACAGGGGGCGCTCTTGCCAGTGCGTAGGAGGAAGCATGATTACAGCGTTTTTTCAACGAAAATATATAAAAAGCTGCTACGTTTTCTTTTTTTGAAACAAATCTAAAGTTGAGTTTTAACACAAATTATAACTATATTTATCTTTTAATCACGTAAATAAAGAATTTTTTGAAATATATATTTTTTCTTTTTTAAAAAGAAACCCAAAAAAGTGTTATTACTAAAATACTAGGAAATTAAGTATTACGTTTATGACTCAGCAAGGAAAATTTGGCACAAATGTAATAAAATGAATAAAAACGTTCCAAGAGTTAATGAAGAAAATGTAATTTAACTTACACGGAAGAATCAATTCTACTATATTTTCAAAGACTCTAAAATTAAATTAATTCAGATATATTCTTTTCAATCTAAAAAGAGCGAAGTGAATTAACAAAAAAATACCCGATTTAGTTGATCATAGTTACTTCTAGAATGAGAAAAAAGTTTTTATCTGCTGGAGAATAAAATAAAAAAACGATAAAAATGCAGTAAAAGATAAAAAAGAAAATGAGCATGCTTCAAGGATTCTTGACAAATTAGAATGAAACCTCTTCGAAGGAATTTCCGGCCATCTTACAAAATCCGTCACTCATAAGTACAAAGGATTACGATCACTTCAATGAAAAGATTCCTCGGATGTGGAGAGAGAAAAAATGGAACCCAAAGAATAAATGGCGGTGGGAAAGTTTGTTCTCAGCCTTTTTGTAAAAAAAAATGATTTTTGATGAAAAACTTCAAAGAGCTTAGCGTCGCACATGAACTGTGGCAAAACGAATTATGTGCTGACACATTTACTCAGTTTTAACGTCACAAATGCCTTTTATACAATTGTTTGAAATTAAATAAGTTTAATTGTCTCTTTGAATATTATAAATGTGGATAATTACTAGGGTTAAATTACTAAAATTATTTTTAAGCATTATGCCTTCTCATAACTGAAGTTAATTCACATAAAGGAAAATGTTAATTTTCAATAAATGAATAAATTATTATTTCTATTTACATTTTGTTGTGACCTGATGGTCGAGTGTCTGGAGCTCGGTGTCGGTGTTCGAGTCCCTGCGGGGCCATGGATGTTTGTAGGGATTTGGAATCTATTTTAAACCGTATGTCCCTGCCTAATAGATTGCTGTCGAGTGTTGACGTAACCTTACCCCGTAAAAAAACATCTTCTATTTCGAAATCTGCCAGTACGCAGACGGTCATGGTGCAATATGAACTGCAGTGCCCGGGAGTCATTTATGTTGATATATATGAACTAAATCGATTAATGGTGTTGTGTTGTAATTTGGAATGATATCATTTGGAAATGATATTATTTGGATTTCAGGTATTTTAGAAATTTCAGGTATTTTGGAATGTCGTATACAATAACAATCGAAAATATAGTAAATTCAGCGTTACACAGGATATTTGTTACAATCTATCTATATTTTTTGCCGATATATTTGGAAACGGAGATTCCCATAGGTGGCAGCTGAAATACTTGCACTCTCAGACCCTTACGAAAGAGCGTTTAGATCCATAAATTTATCGTGTCTATCTCAAATAAAGAAGAAGAAACTTTCTCTTTGGCTTCCTTACTAAATTTGGTACCGGCTTTATTCTGTTTAAAAAGATGACGTCAACCCTATTTCCCTGCTCACAATTGGTAGATTTTGTTTTATAGTCAAAATAAGCAAATAAAAATTTTTGACAGTAATTTCTATAAATTTAAAAGTAAGTATGCCTAAATTGCATATTCCTCTACAAAATTAAAAAACATAAATATTTTCTATAATACATTTCAGAAATTACTTTTGTGATTTTAAACATTCCAATCATTTTTATTTGAAATATATTTCCTTGATTTTTAGAGATTTGATTTTAATGACGAAAAATAAATAACTACCTTTCTGTCTTGTATTTAATAATCTTGTAAGGGTAAAATATGTATAAAATAGAACATATAATTTTTTTTCATTATAGAACGTTTGTTTGAGAGTACTGCTGCGCAAAATTTAATGCTTATAATGAGGGAATTTCAGCAAGATTTAATGCTAATGGATTTAAGTGAGAAAACGAAAAAAAGGTCTTGTCAATCTAACATTATTTTCAATACATTAAAAACAAATTGCTGTAACCCTGAGTTGGTTCAATAATTTTATGTAAATGATTAATCTAAATCTAGGATGAGTATGTGGGATGATGCTGGTTCGATTCCTCTGCTGGAGTCCGCTACTTTCGCTGCTTTCCGGAGCAAAAAAAATTGGGTGCGATATGGCAACGTTTATAAACAATCTCGCATTAGGTTGTCTGGAGGATGTTTCCGAGTTTTCTTCCACACGATATCGGGCAGTTATTGCTAAAAATTCTTCCAGAAGTTAATGCTTTCCTCGCCAATCTTTTGTTTGACCTTGACCTTCATAAGTAAAGCAGACATGTTTAATAAAAAAAATATATTCAATTGTTTAATACAAATATAATAATTATAGGACTTATTATTAATGATTAGATTTCGCAAAGTTGGTGGATAAATATATATCGCATATTGAATATATGTACTGAAGTGTTTAAAAATGGTAATAAAAAATAATTTATATTTTGGAAAACTCTACTATTTTAATAATCACTTGCGCATTCAATGTTGCTTGTTGTTTAAAAAGTCAATTTCTGTATTACTCAGTACATGGGTATTGTATCATGCTCTTGAATAAAACTTATTTACGTTTGCATTTTTTTATTGTTCAGTGTCATTAAGTAAATGATACAGAAAAAAATTTTATGATGTTACATATTGATAATTAAAATATTATATTTAAATATACTAATGACATATTGTCAATGATTAATAACTCCCAAATATAAAGAAGCAATTTCTATGTCAAATTTACCTTTTTTATACATTTTTAACAATCTTAATAAATTTTACTTTGTTTGAATTAGAAGCTTAACTTGAAATCCATATACTGTAATACAACATTAATGATAAACTATCTTTCATAGGAAAAGCAATTAGCCTTGTTCAGCAGACATTTTACATCTTATTTTTTCGTTTCGAACGGAAATTAAATACAATAACTGCCTATTTACACGAACGGTCACAGAATGATGAATGGTTATCGAATCCACACTCGGATGAATCACCACATTGTTATTACATGGACAATGACTTGCATTACAATCACATTATCTTTGTTTCGAATGAGGGGATTACCTCCAGAATAGAAAAGTGTTCACGAAAATGGTACTCAATTTTACTTCATTATGCAGGAAAACCATTTTTTCCATAGTATTCAGCAAAATTTAACCGGGCACTGCACTTCTATGATAAAAAATCAGAATAACATTTTTTTTTTTTTTAATTTTATTAACCTTTGTTTAGAAACATGTTTAGAAAAGTTATTATGTGCTCATGCTTTCATAACTCATAAGTATGAAAGTATGAGTACATTTTTCATGAGTGCATGAGAACTTCATTATATATGAGTACATTAGAACTTCATGATACATGAATATATTTTATGCCGCTTCGTATCTTCATAATCACTGTCATTTTTATAAAAAAATTATGGTTACAAATATGATTTAAAAATTTATTTAGTTAAGAATAATTATTTAAAAGAAAGCATTTTTTTTTCTATTTTGTTTATGCGTTGATGGAAATATTAAAATTTCAGTGACAATAAATGTAAGTTTAAAAAAATTTTATAAGTTATGAGAGACGCAAACTATGCATAAACATTACGTACTAATAATCATACAGAATCATATTAAATTGGTGCACATTTTTTTTTCTATATAGGTAGTTCAATATAAGTATATTGTACTACCGATGAGAAAACATGAGAAAATTTCATTAATGATTGTTTTTAATGTCATTTTATTTTAATATTTTAACTAAGAAAAAATGAGATGTGTATAACAAGTAGAATTTTTATACATGTTGGACAACAACTAATTTTCTTAATGTTGATCATCTACCAATTAGAAAATTTAAAAAAAAAAAATATTAATTTATGTGACATAATAATTTTTGTAACAATTTCAAAAATAAAATTTCAATACATTTATATATATATATATATATATATATAGTATTATGTTCTACTGATATATGCTACGAATAATCCATCGACAAATAGTGAGGGAAAGAATTTTTGGGTAACTGCCTGTTTCCAGAAAACCCTGCAAACACTATTCAAATATGCAGTATATGCAGTAAAACCATTTTTTATAGTATTCTGCAAAATTTAACCCAACGCTTCTTTTTTTAAGATAAAAATCATGATAATATTTTTTTTTATTATTTTAATAACTTTTGTTTAGAAACATGTATGGATGGAGGATGTAAAACTTTCCCCACACATACACAAAAAAAAAAAAAAACTTTTTAAAACAATTGTGTAATTACTTTCATATCTCGGAGCATTTAAGCACTGGTATTCTTATAAGAAATAACGATGCTATAAAACAACGATTTTAAATAAATATCAGTTTTATTTAATTAAGAACAAGTTATTTAAAAGTTGACATTTATTTTTTTTTATATATTTTTGGTTATGTGTCGGGGCAAATATTAAAAATTCTCTGACTGTTAATATAGGTTAAAAAAACAAATCTTCTTAGTTATGAGAAACACAAACTATGCATAAACGTTACGTACAAATAATCATACAGCATCATATTAAATTGGTGTACATTTTTTTCAATATAGGTTCGTACTAGCGATGAGAAAACATGAGAAAATTTTATTAATGTCATTTAATTTTAATTTTTCAACTAAGAAGAAAATGAGATATTTATACAAATATAATTTTTATACATGAATGACAACAACTAATTTTATTTAAGTTGATCATATACCAATTAGAAAATAAAAAAATGATTAATACTTTAGGTATAATAATTTTTTAATAATTTCAAAAATAAATGTTTTTGTTGAAATATATTATGATCTACTGATATATGCTACGAATAACCCATCGATAAATTGTGAGAGGAATAATTTTTAGGTAACTGCCTTGTGTTTGCTTAACATATGGGAGAAAACTCTGAAACACCATTCAATGATACCTGACGCTTTACTTACATAACTCAATCGCCATCTAATCTCTTCGTTTCTACCCTAGTAGTGTTTTTGAATTTGACTCATCCTGGATGTTAGCTGCTGATGTTACTATACATGGCTACGTGTATGTCAATAATTTTTTATCAATTATTCATTTAAATTAACCTTGTAGTCTATGGATGAGGAATTTTATGCTGAAAATGTAATTGAAATATTACTGTCTTCAGCTACTTTAGTTTGAATTTTGAATGCTTTGGTATTTAAAACAGTTGGAGTTTTGAACGGAGTCGAATCCAAAACCAAACCAGCATAACGAACTAAAAATACCCATGTGAATTGGCCAATTGGATAGCGTTCTTGACTTTGGCCCGTCAGGTTCGAATCTTGGCGTTTGTATGGATGTTTGTTAGTGGTTCGGAATCCGAGTTAAACCTTAGGTCTCCAGTCTAATAATCCTAATACGTCCACAAAATGAACGTAGAACGACAAACAAAACCAAAATGTGAAAGTTAAAATGAACATATTAAATCTATAGACCCTACCCATGAGGTTTGCTGAGGAAGGCGAAAAATACAAAAATCCTAAAGGTCTAACCTAATTTGAGCTCATTAAGGTGTGAGAAATATAGCAGATGTCCCATAGTACACCATAATTATATTTAGTTTACTGTGCTTTTTATATATCAATGCCTAATATATTTAAGTGAAGCAAAGCCATTTGAATATAAAAATTATTTCAGTTCAGGAAGACTGCACTTATCCTTTTTAAGCCTTTTAACTTTTCGCTGAAAATTATTAATATATGTATTTATTTTGATTGTAAATTACAAAAATTCCTTGAGTACCACAAAATAACATGCGAAGTTTACAAATGTATTTAATATACAAAATAAAATAACTAAAAACCATAATAAGTGGTAAACTTAAAAGACGCAAACACTTTACAAAAGAAAGATAAGAAAAAAAGGATAGAAGAGGAAGAAGAGAAAAGATTGAGAGAAAAAGAGTTTAAGACATATTATACTAGAACATATAAATTTATAAAAGGCTGTAAAAGCAGTATCCTTAACAAGTTGGCAAAAGTTCGGTAGTCATTTGTCTTTTTGGAGCATCAACTATTTTCTTGAAATTTTTTTTTCTGGGTTAAAACCTGGAGCAGCTAAAAAGAAAGTGATCAATATTCTACACTTCATCTAAATTGCAATTGCAAAAATTACTCTAAAATAGACTTAATATGTTTAAATATGGTTAAAATTGCCATGCTCAGTTATAAAAAGAAGTAATACGGATATCATAAAAAGCTATGAACTCGAAACCTTATTAAAATAAAGAAAAGTACTTCTGTACAACTAATAAGTAATAAGATAATTTTCTGTACAACTAATAAGTAATAAGATAATTTTCTGTACAACTAATTCCATAGCTTATCAATTTTGTTTTTGAACGTATTTTTATAACAAGATTTTGATACATTTACATTAATTTCGTTGTCTCATTTGGTTGTTTCTTTCAAGAGTCAGTCAGATCTCTAAAATGTAGCAGCAGATTCAAATGAAAACAATATATAGCAGCATATTTTAATATGAAAACAATAAAATATTAAACGGAATTAAATATTTATTATACTTTAAGAAATAGTTTTCGTTTCTTAAATAATATAGATTAGCTAAATTACATGAAAGTTTATTTTACTTCTGATATTCAAAGGAATTCTGACATAAATTAAATATATATTTTTTTTCAAAAATGGATTAGTTATAATGCATTCCATTTGCATTGTTTAAGTAATTTATAAGGTATTTAAGTGAGAAGTGTCATTATCAATATTATTTCGAAACATTAAAATAAATTTTTATTTTTCAGAATAAATTCAATGATGATATTTTCAAATATTTTGGAAGGTAGTAGCTTGGATTTATTTGCAGTGTAATTTACGTAGTCAGTATTAATTGCTGTTTATCAGTGCACTGGATAATATCAGTGGATATACTAATTAAAGTGACTAATTTTAGTGGATTGCGCTAAGTTTTAATTTGAATCTTGTAAACTGTTTGTAGAATTTTTATTTTTTTCTACTCCCAGTGTTTTTAAATCATTTATTTTTCCAAAATATCAATTTGCTTTAATTTTTTTAATACATAGATTTTTAAAGTATAAAATGTTATGATGCTACTATTTCAAAGAAAATTTAGAAGAAAATTTATATCAGAAAAAAAAATAGTATAAATACAAATGTTTCAAAATGGTTTAATTTTAATTAAATTACAAAATGCACAAATTTTCTCTTGGTATATCTGAAACGTAAGAATACAAAATAATTAAATTTTATCAACTTTTACGATCTAGTTATTAATTTGATTTATCTAATTAACGAATTTGAATCCCAAAAATATGTACCATTTGTTATACATAAAAGCTGGTTTAAATTGCTTAAAATAATCTGTCTGCATTGCGAATAACATTATTAACGTAACTTTATTTTTTATTATTTTCTGAGTTATGAATAAATTATGAGTTATGAATTACTACTTTCTGAATTAAATGAATAAGTTTTACATTTATTCGATGCATATAAATTATTCTGCAAATATTTTCAAGACTTTCATTTCAAAGCCTTTTATATAATTAAAAAGTACATTTAATTAGTATAAATTGATAACTTATTAGCTCAGTTTTCTTATTGTCGCAATTATTCAAAATACATTCTATTGTTATCATAATACTTTTGAGCTAGATTTAAGTTTAATGCTTCAGGCCTAAACGTAATGCGTCACATTATGTTCTTATTGATCACTTTGTATATATTGTGAAGTTCTATTAGTGAAGACTTTTTACAAATTGGAAGTGTAAAATCGACGCAGAATTGCTTTATTTTGATTTGCTCTCTGTATGTATTCTCTTAAGCATTAAACTTGACATTTGGATTATATATTAAGCCAGTAAATATTCAGCTTCCAAAATTTAATATATATATATATATATATATATATGTTTGTTGTTGGTGTTGTTTCTTATCCCACTTGGCTGGCCAAGCCCACGAGCCCATACGTACTCATGATTAGAGGGGAAGGAAGCAGCTTCTGTTGTGATGGAGCACCCCGTAGGTAGAAGCCTGACTTTTGCTCCGTGACGCTCTTACAGTCATAGGAGACCGGGACCTACGGCTTAAAGTGGATTCCGAACCACTACAAACATCCATGGCACCGCCGGGATTCGAACCCGAAACCTGTGGCACCCAGCGCCGGAGCGCTAGACACTCGGCCATTCAGGTCCCAAATTTGCCAACGGCACGCGATGTTCCCAGGTGGTCACCCACCCAAGTACTGACCGCGCCCAATGATGCTTGACTTCGGTGATCTAACGAGAACCGGTATATTCAGCATGGTACGGCCGTTGGCATATATATATAGTACTGTGTAGAGGAAGGCGTAAAACATAAATTGATGTGATTTGTCTGTCAGAGCAGCGAAAAATATTTCTGAATTGCACTATAGTCTATTACATAGCACGAGTTAGTCGAAAACAAAAAATGAACTCGTTTCTCATTTTCCAAAGATTCACGGTCTATTTCCCATTATATTATGGTTGATCTCTCATTTCCTTGTTATCATATAATATTATATTTTCTGCGATTGAAAATTCAACATCATTTTGTGAAATGAAAAATATTCATTATAATATTCAGATAATATTTTGGAAAGTAGAGGCTTGAATTTCTGATTCTCTGATTTACTCATTATTATTAATGTTAATTTTTCTGCAATTGAAAATTCAAAATTATTTGATGGAAGGAAAAGTATTCATTATAATGGTTCCTTAAGATAGTCATCAGTGATTATTTCAGGGATTTATCAGATAAAGGCTTCCTGGAAAAATGTTGTCAAACTTTTTCTTAAGTCATGTGTATTCTAATCTGTAGCATTTTGTTTGGAATATAAGTATCCTTAATATTGTAATTTTTCTCACATTTATTAATCATTTTTTCATTAGTAATTGAATGGTGTATAAATTTTAATTTTATTATGAATTCATTATGCTTATTGAATTACCAAATCCTTAGTTATATTCTAGTATATACGACCGTTTTTTTTGAAATTTTAATGCAACTAAAAGCTTTCCAGCAATCTAGTTTTTCAAATCTAATGATATAAAATGAGACCCACCAAACAGTTATGTAACTAGAATACATTAAAAATGTATACTAGAAATCTATATTATTTCAGAAAAACCTTATTATATGAGCATTAAGATTTGACTGTTAAATTTATTTTATATAGAGAAATATCAGAAAGATAAGGAAAATGCAAATATCAATTTTGAAAACTCATTTCTTCAATTATAAAAAAAAAAAATCATCGCGTCAAAATTTTGAAGAACAAATTGATTTTATAAGCCAGCTTTAAAGTTTGTGAAACGCGTGAAATGAACACATTTCCATATTTTCGTAAAATACGGTTTTCGGCTGGAATCGAATATGGTAAGATTTCTTTTATATTGAAGAACTCATGCTTTCTTTATGTATGCCACACACAGTTTGCTAATATATAGAGATAAACAGGGGATATCCCGCAAAATATTTATAGATTCCTCAAGATAACAGATTGTTAATATGTTTTGTTGAGGAACTGCAATGGTAACTGCAACATTTATATGTATAATGGGGGTCAATAATATTTAAACTAATAACAATAACCCAAACTGATGATGCAAGACAGAATGGCTGTCAAATTTTCATCATATGTCTCTATTGAAAACAGTGATCACAACTCATCTAATACCGCAACTTATTATATGTCTTTCTGCACCTGCATGGATGTGCAGGTACTAGTACAGATGTAGTGGTTGGTAGCACACCGTAGTAGTACACCGCTACATTGTAGTAACGTGCCCGTGTACCAACCAATATGGTACTTTGTAGTGACGTACTGGTGTTTTATACATCTCATAGATGTACAAAATCATGAAATATATTTACAAATGTATGGATACAGAAATCTGTTATGTACAAAATCAGGAGTCGAAGTATTGAACAGCGAATTTGACTTGCTTTATAATATTATGAGATCATACAATATATAATATAAAATCTTACATTATATGAGATGAGATCATATACTAAATAAAATGAGAAATTTATAATATAATATAACATACAGGAGTAGTGGTTGGTACATCGCTACAATGCAGTGATGTACCGATGCACCAACCACTACGGTGCATTGTAGTGACGTACCGGTGTAACAACCACTACGGTACGTTGTGGAAATAAGTTTTAATATGAAATAAAAAGTACATTGTATAAAATCCTGCATTTCATGAAACCATGAAAAGATTTCGCAATAATTTAACATTATGTAGTAATTTAATTTCAGATTTGAAATCTGAACAAGATAGTGATGATCTTTATTCCACTTTACCTCATTATTCAAAAGTTATAAAATATTTCAAGAACTCCAAATATGACAAAACCTTTTTAATTAGTTGCTGATCTTAAAGGAAATGTCTTCATTATTTCAAGAGTATTACAGAAAATTCTACGAATTAATAAATAATGAATGTTTTCCCCGCAAAATGAACGTGCTTCTGCATGTTAAATAGAAAGGTTCGCGTTTTAAAAAGAAAGAAACAAAATTTAAAAATAAATGCAAAGGCCCACCTACATATTCATTTTCAATTAATTGTGAGTCCGTATATGTAATTCTTCTGTTTTATCCTTTTCTTCTCAAACTTTCGTGGAGCGTACTTCAAAGAGATCACGCACGCTAATTAGAGGTTCAAAATAAGGAAAACTTATGTAATTTTTAAGTAATTTCGGGAAATTCTTTGAAAAGCAATATTGAACACATAGCATACTGAGGTAAAAATGGTTTTCAATTTGCGGAATAAATAATTAAGTTGTTAATATAACAGGAAGTGATTGTGGGAAAAGGGCAAAAAAAATTGTGTTGTGTAAACGTACAAGGAATTATAAATTATTTCTCTTGGGCCATTGATATTGTTTTCTAATGACAGAGTTAGAAACAATAAATTTGCAGAAACAGAGCAAACTCATAATTAAAATATGTGCGTTTACCTTTATTATTATGTGACTAATATACCTTGAAATTAAAGAAACAAATCATTATTTTAACCCTTGGTCATTCAAAATTCCTAATTGATATGTAAAATAGTCATAATCACATTATACTTAATAAAATATTAATTTGATAATATTATGAAATATGCATATAATAACACTAATTTTGTTTATCCTGATTTCTCGACCTAGAATTGAGTACCTAGGCCTGATGGCCAAGTGGCTAGCTATCTGGCGTTGGGTACCATAGGTTTCGGATTCGAGTCCTGGCAGTGCCATGTATGTTTGTAGTGGTTCGAAATCCACTTTAAAATGTAGGTACCAGACTTATTTGACTGTAGTTCATTGGGCATATAATAACACTAACTATAACACTAACTATAACTAACTAACACACTAAGGGCTAACAACCCAACCCTGCAAAAAAGGAAACGTATACTGCCTAGAAATCTGACAGACAACATACGGCCTTAGCCCACCATGGTGCTGCTGCGCCACTAATGATGAGGTTATAATACAGAATAGGAAATCCTACATTGCATGAATTGAGATTTTACATTATATGATATGAAATAAGAAAACTACTTGGTATTAAATCATGCCTATCATGAAAACTTTCATCGAAAGATTTAGCAATAATTTAACATTACATATTGCTAAAAATGTAAGTTATAACATAATCCGAAAATTACCATATTAATATTGTTATTTCCGATTTTATGTATTAATTTACTGTTTGATTCGAAATGCAAACATGTGATAGTGATGATCTGCATTCCATTTTAACTCATTATTCCACAGTTATAAAATATTTCAAGAACTCCAACTATGACAATTTGTTCGGAAAACCTTTTTAATTAGTTGCTGTTCTAAAACGAAATGTCTTCATTATTTAAGAGATCAGAAAGTTCTACGAATTAATAAATAATGAATGTTTCCCCGCAAAATGAACGTCATTCTGCATGTTAAACAGAAAGGTTCGCAAAAGAAACAAAATTTAAAAATAGATGCAAAGGCCCACCTACATATTCATTTTCAATTAATTGTGAGTCCGTATATTTAATTCTTCTGTTTTATCCTTTTCTTTTCAAAATTTCGTGGAGCGTACTTCAAAGAGATCACGCACGCTAATTAGAGGTTCAAAATAATGAAAAGTTATGTAATTTTTAAGAAATTTCGGGAAATTCTTTGAAAAGCAATATTGAACTCATACTGAGGTAGAAAGGATTTTCAATTTGAGGAACAAATAATTAAGTTGTTAATATACCGCTTCTAAACAGGAAATGATTGAGGGAAATGGGCGAAAAAAAATTGCGTTGTGTAATGTACAAGGAATTATAAATTATTTCTCTTGGGTCATTGATAATGTTTTCTAGTGACAGAGCTAGAAACAATAATCTTACGAAAACTAAGCAAACGCATAATTAAAATATTTGTGTTAAACTGTGTTATTATGTGACTAATATAGCTTGAAATATAAGAAACAAATCATTATTTAAGGATTTCATTATTTTAACCCCTGGACATTCAAAATTTCTAATGAATATGTAAAATAGTCTCAAGCACATAATACCAAATAAAATATTAATTTGTAAATTTTTTTAAATATACATATAATAGCACTATATTTGCTTATTCTTATTTCTCGACCAAGAATTGACTATCTGGGGCCTGATGGCCGAGTGGCTAGTGCTCTGCCGTTGGGTACCACAGATTTCGGGTTCTAGCCCGGCAGTGCCATGAAGGTTTGTATTGGTTCGGAATCCCCATTAAACCGTAGGTACCAGACTCATTTGACTGTAGAGCATTGCTCGTAGGCCTATCAACCTTTCCACTGTAAAAAGGAAAACATTGTCTCGATATCAGTCAGAAAGCAGACGGCCTTAGCCCACCATGGGCTGTTGGCCACTGATGATGAGGATATAATACAGAATATGAAATCCTACATTGCACAATTTGAGATTTTATATTATATTCTATGAAATGAAAAAAGTACATGGTATAAAATCACGCATTTGATGAAACCTTTCATCAAAACATCAAACAATAATTTAACATTACATATTGCTAAAAATGTATGTTATAGCATAATCTGAAAATTACCCTATTAATATTTTAATTTTCTAATTTAAGTATTAATTTACTTTTAGATTTGAAATGCAAACATGATAGTGATGATCTGTATTCCATTTTACCTCATTATTCAAGAGTTAAAAAATATTTCAAGAACTCCAAATATGACAATCTTTTCCGAAAGCCTTTTTAATTAGTTGCTGTTCTTAAAGGAAATGTCTTCATTATTTGAGAGGTACAGAAAATTCTACGAATTAATAAATAATGAATGTTTTCCCCGCAAAATGAACGTGTTTCTGCATGTTAAACAGAACGATTCGCGTTTTAAAAGAAAGAAACAAAATTTAAAAATAAATGCAAAGGACCACCTACATATTCATTTTCAATTAAATTGTCAGTCCGTATATGTAATTTTTCTGTTTTATCCTTTTCTTCTAAAGATTTCGTGGGCCCATACTTCAAATAGATCTCGTACGCTAATTAGAGGTTCAAAATAATGAAAATTATGTAATTTTTAAAGAAATTTCGGGAAATTCTTTGAAAAGCAATATTGAACATATACTGAGGTAAAAATGGTTTCCAATTTGAGAAGCAAATAATTAACTGGTTAATGTACCGCTTCTAAACAGGAAATGGTAAAAAAAAAAAATTGTGTTGTGTAATGTACAAGGAATTAATTCTCTTGGGTCATTGTTATTGTTTTCTAGTGACAGAGGTAGGAACACTAAATTTGCGGAAACAAGGCAAACACATAATTAAAATATTTATGTGTACCTTTGATATTTTGTGACTAATATAGCTTGAAATTAAAGAAACAAATCATTTATTAAGTAAATCGTTATTTTAACCCCTGGACATTCAAAACTCCTAAGGAATATATAAAATAGTCCCAAACATATTTTAACTAATAAAATATAAATTTGGAAACATTGTGAAATAAACGTATAATAACACTAATTTTGCTTATTCTGATTTTACGACCTAGAATAGATTAAATGGGGCTTGATCGCCTTGTGGCTAGCACTCTGGCGCTCGGTACCACAGGTTTTGGATTCGGATTCGATCCTGTCGGTGCCATGGACGTTTGTAGTGGAATCCACTTTAAACCGTAAATACCAGACTCATTTGACCGATGAGCATTGAGAGTAGGGCTAGCAACCCTACCGAAATCAATAACCAACTACCCTAACCAACCCCCTATAAAAATGAAACCTATACTGTCTAGAAATCTACCAGAGAACAAACGGTCTTAGCCTACCATGGTACTGTTATGCCACTGATTATGTTAATAATGATATAATACAGAATATGAAATCCTACATTGTATGATTTCATATTTTATATTATATGCCATGAAATAAAAAAGTACATGATATAAAATCTTGCATTTCATGAAACCTTTCATCGAAAGTTTTAATAATAATTTAATATTACCTATTGCTAAAAATGTGTGTTATAACATATTCTGAAAATTACTCAATTAATATTGTTATTTTCGGGGTGCAACGTAGATCTACCTCCTAGTTGGTGCACCTCGGACAACGCCTTGTCGGCTAAATGATCTACAATTTTGGCAGTGGGTTCAATTCCGAATACTAATACTTCACTACTTAAATATTTGCAAGCCCAAAATGCATGCTCTGCAGTCTTGGAGAGAACATGGATTCATCTCACCTTCCTGTCTGCCCTGCACTTGTTTCCTCTACTGTGTACGGTCGTTACTGGAAGGCAAGGGCACTTATGGGCTAAACATGTCATTATGTGATTTCCTTCCATTCTCGTTGTTGTTTTCATGTTCCTTGTGTCTTCTTTTTTATTTATTACATTTTGTAGCCTGCGATTGGAAATAAAGAAAAAATATTGTTATTTTCTATTTTATGTACTAATTTAATTTTAGATTTGAAATGTAAACAGGATAGTGATGATCTTTATTACATTTTACCTCGTTATTCTAGAGTTATAAAATATTTCAAAAACACCAAATATGTCAATTTGTTCAGAAAACCTTTTTAGTTAGTTGCCGTCCTTAAGGGAAATGTCTTCATCATTTAAGATATAGAAAATTCTACGAATTAATAAATAATGAATGTTTTCCCCGGAAAAGGAACGTGCTTCTGTATGCTAAATAGAACGGTTCGCGTTTTAAAAGAATGAACAAAATTTAAAAATAAATGCAAAGGCCCACCTACATATTCCTTTTCAATTAATTGGGAGTCCGTATATGTAATTCTTATCATATAAAATTTCATCATTTGCCTCTCTCTTGAAAGCAGTGATCACAATGCATGCTACTAACGAAACATTTACGTCTTTCTATACATGTATGGATGTAGTTACTAGTACAGGTGTAGTTTGGTACTCCGCTGCATCGTAGGGATGTACCGGTGTACCAACCCCTAAGCTACATTGTAGTGATGTACCGGTGTACCAATCACTAGGTTACATTGTAGAGATGTACCGTTGTACCAACCACTACGGTACATAGTAGTGATGTACAGGTGTTTTGTACACCTTATGGATCTACAAAATCACGAAATAAATGTACAAATGTATGGATACAAAAATCTGTTATGCACAAAATCAAAAGTCGATGCATTGAAAACCAAATTGGACTTGTTTTATAATATTATGAGATCATACAAAATATAATATGAAATCTTACATTATATGAGATAAGATCATATACTAAATAAAATGATATATTACATTATATGCTATGAAATAAAAAAAGCATGGTATAAAATCACGCATTTTAAGAAACTCATTATACCTTTAAAAAATTTAACAATAATTTAATGTTCCATATTACCATAAATGTATGTTATAACATACTCTGAAAATTACCATATTAAAAATGCAATTTTTTATTTTAAATATTAATTTACTTGATCACGTACTAAATGAAATGAGCGACTGTATTATATGCTACGAAATAAAAAAATAATTATGAAACATCATTATAAAACCATGTATTTCAAGAAATTATTATAACTTTCATCAAAAGAATAACAATAAAATTGTTAATATTGTTATAATATTAACTCTATTAATATTGTTATTTTCTATTTTATGTACTGATTTAATTTTAGATTCGAAATGTAAACATGATTGTGACGATCTCTATTCCGTTTTACCTCATTAATCAAGAGTTATGGAATATTTCAAGAACTCCAAATATGACAAAACCTTTGTAATTAGTTGCTGTTCTTAAAGGAAATGTCTTCATTATTTCAAGAGTATTACAGAAAATTCTACGAATTAATAAATAATGAATGTTTTTCTCAAAAAATAAACGTGCTTCTGCATGTTAAACAGAAAAGAAAAAGAAAAAAGAAAAGAAACAAACAAAATTTAAAAATAAATGCAAAGGCCCACCTACATATTCATTTTCAATTAATTGTCAGTCCGTATATGTAATTCTTCTATTTTATGCGTTTCTTCTAAAGATTTCGTGGAGCATACTTCAAAGAGATCACGCACGCTAAATAGAGGTTCAAAATAATGAAAAGTTATGTACTTTTTAAGAAATTTCAGGAAATTCTTTCAAAAGCAGTATTGAACTCATACTGAGGTAAAAATGATTTCCAATTTGCGGAACAAATAATTAAGTTGTTAATGTACCGCTTCAAACAGGAAATGATTGAGGGAAATGGGCGAAAAAACATTGTGTTGTGTAATGTATCAGGAATTATAAATTATTTCTCTTGGGTCATTGATGGTGCTTTCCAGTGACAGAGTTAGAAACAATATATTTGAGAAAACAGAGCAAACACGTAATTAAAATATATACGTTTACAGTTTCATATTATGTGACTAGTATAGCTTGAAATTAAAGAAACAAATCATTATTAATTAAATCATTATTTTAACCACTGTACATTCAAAATTTCTATAAAACATGTAAAATAATCTTAAGCACATTATACCTAATAAAATATTAACTTCGAAATATTATGAAATATAAGCATAATAACACTAATTTTGTTTATCCTAATTTTTCGACCTAGAATTGAATAATTGGGGCCTGATGGTCAAGTGGTTAGCGCTCTGTACCTGTACCACAAGTTTCGGATTCAAATCTCGGATTTGATGTTTTTGATGATGATGATTGATGATTGATGATGATGATTCATTGATGTTTGTAGTGGTTCGGAATACACTTTAAACCGTAGGTAAAAGACTAATTTGACTGTAGAGCATTGGGCGTAGGGCTAACACCCCTACCCCTGTAAAAAATAAAAAAGGTATACTGTCTTGAAATTTGCCAGAGAGCAGACGATTTTAGCCCACCATGGGGCTGTTGCGCCACTGATGATGATGATATAATACAGAATATGAAATCCTACATTGCATACTTTGAGATTTTAGTATTATATCTATGATATAAAAAAGTACATAGTATAAAATCGTGCATTTCATGAAACCTTTCATCAAACAATTTAACAATTATTCAACATTCCATATTGCTAAAAAGTATGCTATTACATAATCTGAAAATTACCGTTTTAATACTGTTATTTTCTTTTTTATGTAGTAATTTAATTTTAGATTTGAAATGTAAACAAGATAGTGGTGATGTTTAATTCCTTTTTACTTCATTATTCAAGAGTTATGGAATATTTCTAGAACTCCAAATATGACAATCTGTTCAGAAAAACCTTTTAATTAGTTTCCGTTCTTAAAGAAAATGTCTACATTATCTAAGAGATACAGAAAATAGTACGAATTAATAAATAATGAATGTTTTCCCCGCAAAATGAACGTGATTTTGTATGCTAAATAAAACGGTTCGCATTTTAAAAGAAAGAACCGAATTTAAAAATAAAGGCAAAGTCCCACCTACTTATCTATTATAAATTTATTGTGATTCCGTATATGTAATTATCATCAGATAAAATCTCATCATATGGGTCTCTCTTGAAAGCAATGTTCACAACGCATGCTACCAACGAAACTTTTTATATGACTTTATACATCTGTATGGATGTACAGTTACCAGTATAGGTGTAATGATTGGTACTCCGCTACATTGTTGTGATGTACACCACTGTACCAACCACTACGGTACATTGTAGTGATGTACAGGTATTTTGTACACCTCATGGATGTACAGAATCATAAAATATATGAACAACTGTATGGATACAGAAATCTGCTATGCATAAAATCGTGAATCGAAGATTAAACAGCAATTGCTTGGTTTGTAATATTATGAGATCATACAAAATATAATATGAAATCTTATATTATATGAGACGCGATAGTATACTAAATGAAATGTGATATTATATTATACGTTTTGAAATAAAACATACATGGTCTAATATCATGTATTTCATGAAACCATCAAAAGATTTAACAATAATTTAATAATATGTGATAATTTAATTTCAGATTTGAATTGTAAACATGATATGATCTTTATAGCATTATTCAAGAGTTATAAAATATTTCAAGATCTCCAAATATGGCAAAACCTTTTTAATTAGTTGCTGTTCTTAAAGAAATGTCTTCATTATTTATGAGATACAGAAAATTCTACGAATTAATAAATAATAAATGTTTCCAACAAAATTTACGGGCTTCTGCATGTTAAACAGAACTGTTTGCGTTTTAAAAGAAAGCAACAAAATTTAAAAATAAATGCAAAGGCCCACCTACATATACATTTTCAATTAATTGTGAGTCCGTATATATAATTCTTCTGTTTTATCCTTTTCTTTTGAAAATTCGCGGCGCATACTTCAAAGAGATCACGCACGCTAATTAGAGGTTCAAAATAAGGAAAACTTATGTAATTTTTAAGTAATTTCGGGAAATTCTTTGAAAAGCAATATTGAACTCATACTGAGGTAACAATTGTTTCCAATTTACGGAACAAATAATTAAGTTGTTAATGTACCGCTTCTAAACAGGTAAAGATTCAGGGAATTGGTAAAAAAAACTATGTTGTGTAATGTATCAGGAATTATAAATTATTTCTCTTGGGTCATTGATTTTGTTTTCTAATGACAGAGTTAGAAACAAAAAATTTGCCAAAACAGAGCAAACACATAATTAAAATATTTATGTTTATGTTTGTTATAATTCTTTACCTTTAAATTAAAGAAACAAATCCTTATTTAAGTAAAGCATTATTTTAACCACAGGGCATTCATAATTCCCATGGAATATGTAAAATATTCTCAAGCACATTTTAACTAATAAAATATTAATTTGGAAATATTATGAAATATACGTATAATAACACTAATTTTGTTTATCCTGATTTATCGATATACACTTAACTAATTGAATTCTAGCACTAACTCCTCTTAAATTTGTATTATACCATTTTCTCGTAAGAGCAGCTTCTTGTCTTTTCTATAATCAAAAATTAATTGGTAATATCTCCATTGCTACGAAAATGCATTGTACATGTATAAATTACAGTAATACATCATATTTAAATAACTTTTGAAATCTATCTTTTCAAAAATATTTTTTAAACGAATTAAAATTTATTTTGTGTCCAAATCTGTTCTTTGCAATTTAGTGCAACCAATCGTCGTGGACAGCAAACAATCTTCGAAACATACTATGAGATTTCTTAAATAGAATAGAATAATCTATTCTACAATAATCTATTTTGATCCAACACAGTAGCAGTGTTCTTTCGTTAAAAAGCAAATGCACTCCAGAGCCAAAACATTATGACCACCCCTACATTTTTAAATTAACTCGCCTGGATGACGTGGAAGGCACGTGATCAGGTGGAAGTGGTATTTAACTGCTGCTGGAGAGTCTGAAGAATCATTCTTTCACTTACTTCTGTGTAAGATGGGAAAGGCTGCGGATCTAATTAAATTTGAGAGGGCAGATTATAATGCCTCGAAGGCTCGGAACAAGTATTTCCGAAACTGCACGACTCATGGGTTGTTCGCGATTTACAATTGTTAGTACTTATGCAAAGTGGGTGAATGACGGTGAAACCAGCAGTAGACGACATGGTGTTGGACGTCCACACGCTATCAAAGGAAAAGGTCGTCGGAGACTGTCTCGCATGGTGAAGCAAAACCGGAAACAGACAGTGGCTCAGCTGACAGCCCAATACAATGCTGCGCCAAGTAGAATAGTATCGGAGCACACTGTTCAGCGGGCACTGTTGGATATGGGGCTAAGCAGCAAACGTCCCACTCGTGTGCCTTTGGTGACCAAGCGTCATCGCCACCTGCGCCTGCGCTGGGCCCGGGAACATCGTGACTGGTCCATGGATCAGTGGGAGAGACTTTCCTGGTCAGATGAATCACGGTTTGTCATTCATCACGCCGAAGGCCGTGTCAGGATACGCCGTCTTCCAGGCGAACAGTTGCTCCCTCAATGTACAGTAGGCATACACAGGCCGGTGGTGGCGGTAATATGCTTTGGGGGACGTTCTCTTGGACGTCTCTGGGACCCGTGGTTATGGTAGAGCAGACCATAAATGCTACAGGGTATCTGAACATCACTGCGGACCAGTTGCACCCTTACATGGCCTCTGTTTTTCCAGCTGGAAATGGAATGTTCCAACAGGACAACGCCCCTTGTCACAAGGCTAAAACTGTGTTGGAGTGGTTCCAGGAACATGATGCTGAATTCCAGTTAATGTCCTGGCCGCCTAACTCACCGGATCCCAATCCGATAGAACCCATTTGGGATGTCCTGGGACGGCAGCTCAGAGTTCAAAGACCACCAATTCGCAATATCTCGGATTTGCGTGATCGTTGCTTAAACATCTGGTACAATCTGTCTCCGGCCATATACCAAGGACTTGTGGCATCCATGCCAAGGCGGGTTGAAGCTATGTTGCTCGCCAAAGGTGGGCCAACTCGTTATTGACAGGTGGTCATAATGTTTTGGCTCTTGAGTGTATATTAGACACATGCGCAAGTGCCCTCTGTAGCCTTTTTCCCACGGGAAGAGTTGCGGCATTTTTTTTCGCAGAAGAAAGGAATATTAACAAGTACATAATAACATATCTTTAACAAATACGTAATAACAACCCATTACTCAAATGTAACAGCAGATATGTAGTGTTGTGGATGGTTATATTTCATGCAATTACTGTTTTTTACTAATGAGAACGGCATGTCACTCAAATCTGATAGTAGACAATCAGTGTCCTAACTAATGAAATTAGCGATTTTCTGTGCAACCTTCACAGGTCGAAACAACTACAGATTGAATATGAATTATACCATGAGTTGTTGCATCGTGATTGGTTATAGATCATGAGCTTAGAAAATGTCTACTACAATGATAACTAATTTGAAGCTGATGCCTTCTTGACGGATTTCATTAAAAGGGGGGTTTGGGTAGAAGAAAGGAAAATATTTTTGTGATGAGTAGAATAAGAGTGTTTTTTTTTTTTTTCCTCTGAGTGACAGAACAGGTCGGAGTTTCCACCTGTTTTCAAAGTGAAACTCGATTCGACGTAGACTCGAGAACTCTGAAAATCTCCTAACTTGGAAGGAACTGTACTTGTGATTTAATCGTGCACTTGTGATCAAATTTATATTTTTAATTTTCATTTCTTTCTATAATAACCTAGAGTTCTGTATTTTATATATAGTATTTGTAAATAAAAATTAAAGTGTTCCCGTAATCCTGAAAGTCGCACTCTTTTTGAAGCCTTTCTTGGTCTAGTATAGGCCGAGACGTGTACATCTTGGTCATGAAAAATAAAATCCTCTAAAAGATTAATTATGTTAAAAGCTAAATATTGGCTACTCATTGTTTTGAATTAAAATATATTTTAACAAACATAGTTTTATAGTAATAAGCTTCATTTCATTAGATTTTTTTTTTATAAAATTAATTACTAATAACTTTATCACTACTAAAATTACAATTCGCTGTTACATCTATACATTACAGCAATAGATCATATTTTAATAACTTTTGAAATTTGTCCTTCCTAAAATATCCTCTAAATGAAGAATATCTTCCTTTTGTGACTAAATCTGTTCTTTGCAATTTAGTACAACCAATCTTCGTGGAGTGCAAACAATCTTTGACACATGTCATGAGCTTTCTTACATTACAGAAAATAATATATCTTCGATAGTCTATGTTGATCCAAAACAATAGTACAGTTCTTTCGTTATAAAGCAAATATATTGACCACATGAAAACTGCAAAAGTGCCTTCAATAATGACAAATAAAATTGGCTAAAAAATTATGTTAAAAGCTGAATAATATTAGGCATTGTCTTACATTAAAATATGGGTAAGCAAATATAGTTTTATAGTAATAAGCTGCATTTCATTAGTTTTTTTCACAAAATTAATTACAAATATCTCTATCACCACGAAAATTAGAATTTGATTCACTTCTTTAAATTACCGCAATACATCATATTTAAAATAACTTTTGAAATGTGTCCTTCCTAAAATATTTTCTAAATGAATAACAATTTCTTTTTGCGTTCTAATCTGTTCTTATTTGCAATTAAAGTTGTTTATCCAGGGGACAACTAAACTTCAAGACAAGCCCCCAAACTTTCCTGCATTTTTTTTTTTTTTTGATTGCAAAAGATGAATTCTTTAAAGCCATAAGTTTGTCAGACTCATTTTCACACAAAAAGTGTAAAAGTGAAGGAGTGAGGAAAAATCAATTAAACTCCAACATGATGGATCGACATAAATTTACTTTCCTAATTAAAGTTTATCCTTAATTTTATGAAGGCCGCCAAAAAAGAAACGAAAATTTTCGCATGCGGGCAGCGCAATTTAATAGAAATAACCGCGACGTTGTCACGATGCCTTTATTTTATTTATTTTTTAAAGGGCGAGGAAAACCACTACTGTATCTCAAATGCATTTCCTTCCAATTTTTCTATTCTGGATTTCTTAATTAGTTGCTCGCTCCCGTAGTCGTGGTAAAAGAAAATAAAAAAAAGTGTGTAATGAAAATGATTATTTTCATCAGTTTTATAAAAGCTAAATGAAAAATACCAATTTAGTTTAACACATGCTTGTTTGGCAGCGAATTAAAGAATTCTGTATTTCTTTCATTAATTTATCATAGCGGTAAGAAGTAAAAATTAAAAGTTTAATTTTATCTTCATTTAATTTCATGGTTCAGGCCATCGTGTCAACTGTTCTTTTGGAATAATGCATTTTTACAGGAAAACAAAGAAATCTATTTTTTTGTTCATTAAATTACTTTAGACAGTGGTATTCATTTAATTCGCATTTAATTTCCTTCAAAGTTCAGACAGAATACCATGTTTTCTGTTTAATTCAAACGAATATTCTTTTTTACTTGAAAGAAGAAAAAATTTGCTATATTTCTGAACTGAACCAATATTGTAATGCTTGAACTCTTTTTTTTTTGTGTGTGTGTAATTAATTTTTTATAGAATTTATGTAAATAAATTTTGATATTCAGAAAATTAAAAACTAAAATTTATTTTTAAAAATATTAACTTAAAACTTGAGATTTTTAACTAAATTATCTTGCCATTGGAAAGTTATTGAACTTCAAATAGAAATATATGCATACTGGCAGTGTTAACATGCTTTCAAAAATTGAACATTAGCTTATTATCTATATAATTATTTTAACTCATAATTTTTTTTCAAATTTGAATTTCAAAATATTTTGATAGGTGTTCATTCAACACTGAAAAACGAAATAGGCAGCAGTCTCAGGACTATCAGGGTCCACCACAAAGGTGTACACTGCATCCAAATTTTTGCGACCACAAAATTGAAGAAACACAAACAAAAGTGGCATCTGAGTATTCGCAAACTCCTATTCTCTATCTGCAATCCAAAATAACAGTTTTGCCGTCTATAAATTTAACATTCTGATCCTCCGAGTGTGTTCCGATTCTTTATTTAATATAAAGAATTTGCGCTAAAAAATAAATACCTTGAGTGCAATCTTCTCTGTTATATTGCGAAATTCAAACTACTATCAATTGTGCTCGACTATGTACTCTACACTACAATATCAGATAGTTTTGAAGGTATTTTACTTTAGTCAATGTAATTCAACCTACTTCTTATGCATTATCTTGAGTATACAAATCAGGTTTTGAGTGTACCTGGTACTTAGCAGGTTTTGAGTACACTTAGTTTTAGTACAGAAAACGTAAATCTGATCCATATTCAAAGTCAATAGATCGAAGCATATATTATATGCACTTTAAGAAATATGATGACTTGCAATTCGATCTCTAATTAGATCAGAAATCTGAACCACCAGAGACGCAAAGATAACTTTAAAATTGTTAAAAGAAGAAAGGAGAATGTTGCTAGATTTACACTACAGTTGAGTGAAGTATTCTAATGTATGTTCCACTATATGTATGAAGCATTCCAATGTATGCTCCACTATATGTATGAAACATTCCAATGTATGTCCCACTATATGTTTGAAGTATTTCCATGTATGTGTTACTATTTATATGAAGGATTCCAATGTATGCTACACTATATGTTGTATGTATTCCTATGTATGTGTTATTGTATGTAATGTATGTTACATTATATGTACGAAGCCTTGTTTAAAATGCCTTGCAATTCCTGGTGTACATGAAAAAATGACATCAAACAATTGGGGGTAAGATGAGATATCACTGAAGAGAATGCAGGTCATATTGATGATTGTATAAATTTTGGTTAAGTTTTTCTGTTTCATTTCAGATAATGAAGATTGTTTCAGATGTTTCATTTCAGATCAGTAGCACAATAAGAAATTCATTTCAGATTGCTAATATTTTGTTACAATCTGATAAAAAAAAGTTCTCAATTTCGACAACCATTGCATATTAGAGGTTTAAGCATTGTAAAGCGGCTGATATTCTCCTACCAGTAAATTTTAGAATATTTTTAATGAAATCATATTTCCTATGTCTTTTAGTTCACAGCAGCTAGTTATAGACACAGTTCATTTATGGTTACCCTATATAACATTTTTTAAATAATATTTTGGAAGATTTAAGTTTCATTTTTAAAACAGGTTTTGTTCTATATTGCTAACAGGATTTGTTCTATTCATTTATTCACGGTTTAAATCCGTTAGATACACACATACATTTTTTGTATAGAAAGTTGGAAATGCAAGTTACGCAAAATGATGCAAAATATTTGATATTAAAAGTATTATTTATTTTGTTAAAAAATTAAATCGATTTATTTTTATATCAGGGGCATAGCTTTTTGCATATAATTTACCACAAGTAGTATATTAATGTAGATGTATGATTATTTTACCTTCTAAAAATTCAAAATCTTGATTGCCTTCTTCCAGGAACTTAATTATCTTTTCACATGGAAAAAAACCTAGAAAATTCCCCAAGCTTTGTTGATATCAGAAATTCCCCTATACACTGCAAATGATATATTTTCAAAAACAATGACTAAAAAATTCTAGTGTTCAAGAGAATCGAAATATTTTCCAAAAATTCATAGCAGTTTGTAGTAATTCACAAGTAGGACAATAAGAAAAATATGATTTTAAAGACAATTATTCTGGGTTAGAGAAAAATTTATTTTAATAAAAAGTGAATATTTATTTTCCCATTATAATAAATTTCAAATAATTATAGTTGGAGCTGATAACATGATTAATATTATATATAAAAATATGTTTTAATGAATATTATTACCCATATCAATTAATATATTTTCCAGTAGAAACATTTGCAATAAGGAATGTTAATAAATGGTTAAATATTAATAATATTTAACTTACTGTAATTCATAACTATTTGAACGGTATATGATAATAATTGCATCAGCTATAATATTTTTAACTTACAGAAAATTAAAAACAAGTTTGCAACCTGATTCTTACAATTTTTTAACATACTTATTTTTTTCAATAATTTAATGTTATTTTTCATACATACAATTTTTTATATAATGTTAAATTTTTATAACTAAATTTTTACCTAGAAATTTGTAAAGTAATCTCTAATATTAATGTTATCTGTTAAAAGCCTTAATGTCTAATATAAAACATTTAATCCATTTCATGCAATTTAGTTAATTAAATTAGGCAATACATAATTTGGCTTTTTATCACTAAAATATATAATTTAAGTAAATTTTTAAAACCGGAAGATAGTCTTATTCGTGCATAAAACTAAATGAATCTCATAACTCATTTTCATAGGCCAAGAAGGAAAACCCAAATTAAAATTCAGTGTTAAAACATCATTTTCTAACTTCCTAACCATAAGTGGGGATTACTCCATTAACCTCCGAAAATCCTGTTTAAATATTTCCCTTTCTTTTGCACAACCTATCACCCGAACAGAAAATTCTTCGCTGTTAAACAGATTGCCGTTCTCCATTATACAAATGAGAGCACTTTGTCTTGAATGAACTCAAATAAATCAAAAATAAATATTATTAATAATCCGGAAAATACTGCGTTGAAGGCAATCAAAAAATTCGGCGCTCGAATCTATTTTAAACGCCAGAGCAAATATGCTAGTAGAAAACGTAAAAGAAAAAAAAAATGAAAGGGGAAGAATTTCTTTGTACGTTAACTGTTGCCGTTCTGCTAATGAACCAAATCTTTTAAGTACATTCCTAGAATGTCAGTCAAACAGTGCGCTTTAACGAAAGGTTATTAGTCATTAAAGTGATTAGCGTAAAAATCGTGATACATTTTTAAAAGAACATGTAGAATGGTGAGTAGTTTGCAGACATGGGAAATTATTGAAGAAAGCATAATGCATTACGTTTTTAAATAAAAGTTTAACTGTACAGCCAAGATAGTTTAAAATTCTTCAAATATTACTTACATATATATTATTATTATAAGTTGAATTTAAAAGAGCATGTAGAATGATGAGTATTTGGCAGATATGGAAATTTATTAAAGGAAGCACAATACCTTACGTTTTTTAATAAAATTTAACTGCACAGCCAAGATAATTTATAATTCTTAAAGTATTACTTACACATATATTATTATTATGAGTTGAGGTTAAAATAACATGTAGAATGGTGAGTAGCTTGCAGACATGGAAGATTATTAAAGGAAACACAATACATTACGTCTTTAAATGAAAGTTTAATTGTGCAGTCAAGACAGTTTAAAATTCTTAAAATATTACTTACATATGTATTATTATTACTATGAGAATTTTAAAGAAATTTAAACTGTTCCTATATGTGACCTTAAAAGTTAGATCTTTTTCAGTTATTATTTGTAAATTATTGTAAGAATTACGCTGAGTTCAAATTCATTAATATCATGGCTTGAGGTCTTTGCTTTGGAAAATAAATAGATTCGGTACGTCTTCCTAGCATTGATTTTGATTACCTGGTGAGAGTTTTCTGTCCATACTATATGTAAATGGGAAAACCATTTGCCACTGTATGTCTTCTAAAATGCCTTAATGTGTACTATTAAACATTAAATATAATTTAATTCATTAAATTATGCAATACATAATTTGGTTTTTTATCACTAAAATATATAATTTAAGTAAATTTTTAAAACCGGAAGATAGTCTTATTCGTGCATAAAACTAAATGAATCTCATAACTCATTTTCATAGGCCAAGAAGGAAAACCCAAATTAAAATTCAGTGTTAAAACATCATTTTCAAACTTCCTGACCATAAGTGGGGATTACTCCATTAACCTCCGAAAACCCTGTTTAAATATTTCCTTTTCTTTTGCACAACCTATCACCCGAACAGAAAATTCTTCGCTGTTAAACAGATTGCCGTTCTCCATTATACAAATGAGAGCACTTTGTCTTGAATGAACTCAAATAAATCAAAAATAAATATTATTAATAATCCGGAAAATACTGCGTTGAAGGCAATCAAAAAATTCGGCGCTCGAATCTATTTTAAACGCCAGAGCAAATATACTAGTAGAAAACGTAAAAGAAAAAAAAAATGAAAGGGGAAGAATTTCTTGGTACGTCAACTGTTGCCGTTCTGCTAATGAAACAAATCTTTTAAGTACATTCCTAGAATTTCCGTCAAGCAGTGCGCTTTATCGAAAGGTTATTAGTCATTAAAGTGATTAGGGTAAAAATCATGATACATTTTTAAAAGAACATGTAGAATGGTGAGCAGTTGGCAGACATGGAAAATTATTGAAGCAAGCACAATTCATTACGTTCTTAAATAAAAGTTTAACTGTGTAGTCAAGACAGTTTAAAATTCTTAAAATTAACAACGAAGAATACCAACAAGAAATGCAGTTGCAATATATATGGTGTAAATTTTTAATAGGTTGATTGTTTATGTATCAAATGATAATTTGATATTGCCATGTCATATGTAAAATAATATTCTTTATTTTAAAGTAGACATTTTGGAAATTTAATGTTTTATGTAAGTTTTTATATTTATCATTAATTCCTAATCATCTATTAACATGTAATTTTTTTGCACACTGATTAATGAAAGGTAAGAAAATTAAAATAACGGTAATGTTAGAATGATAAACACTTAAAACGTTGATTTTTTTGCAGACCTAGAAAATTATTAAAAGCAGCACAATACATTACGTTTTTAAATAAAAGTTTAACTGTCCAGCTAAGATAGTTTAAAATTCTTAAAATATTACTGACATACACTGAAGTGACAAAAGTCATGGGATACCTCTTAATATCGTGTCGGCCCTCCTTTTCCCGGCGAAGTGCAGCAACTCGACGTGGCATGGACTCAACAAGTCGTTGGAAGTCATCTGCAGGAATATTGAGCCATGCTGTCTCGATAGACGTCCATAATTGTGAAAGTGTTGATGGTGCAGGATTTTGGGCACGAACAGACCTCTCGATGATGTCTCATAAATGCTCGATGGGATTCATGTCGGGCGATCTAGGTGGCCAGATCATTCGTTGGAATTATCCAGAATGTTCTTCAAACCAATCGCGAACTGTTGTGGCCCGGTGACATGGCGCATTGTCATCCATAAAAATCCCATCGTTGTTTGGGTACATGAAGTCCATGAATGGCGGCAAGTGATCTCCAAGTAGCTGAACATAAGCATTTCCAGTCAATGTTCGGTCCAGTCGCACCAGAGGACCAAGTCCATGCCATGAAAAAACAGCCCACACCATTACGGAGCCACCACCAGCTTGAACAGTGCCTTGCTGACAGTTTGGGTCCATGGCTTCGCGGGGTCTGCGACACACTCGAACCCTACCATCAGCTCTTACCAACTGAAATCGTGACTCATCGGACCAGGCCACAGTTTTCTATTCATCTAGGGACCAACCGATATGCTCATGTGCCCACGAGAGTCGCTGCAAGCGATGTCGTTCTGTCAGTAAAGGCCCTCGAGTCGGTCTTCTGCTGGAATAGCCCAAGAAAGCCAAATTTCTCCGCACAGTTCTAACAGACAAGTCCCTTGTACGTCCCACATTGATTTCTGCGGTTATTTGACGCAGTGTTGCTTGTCTGTTAGAATTTACGACTCTTTGCAGACGTCGCCGGTCTCGGTCGTTAAGTGCAGGCGGTCGACCACTGCGCTGTCCATGATGGGATTTTATGCCTGAAATTTCATACTCTCGGCACACTCTTGACACAGTGGATCTGGGAATGTTGAACTCCCTAACGATTTCCGAAATGGCATGACCCATGCGTCTAGCTCTAACTAACATTCCGCGTTCAAAGTCTGTTAATTCTCGTCGTGCGGTCATCATCACGTCAAAACCTCTTCACATGAATAACTTGAACAGAAATGAAAGCTCTGCGAAAGCACTGCGCATTTATACCTGATCTACGCGATGCTACTGCCATCTGAAAATTTGCATATTGCTATCCCATGACTTTTGTCACTTCAGTGTATATATTATTATGACGAGTTGTTGAAATAAATTTAAACAGTTCTTACACATTACTTAAAAGTTAGACCTTTTTCAGTTATAATTTGTAAATTATTGAAAGAATTACACTGAGTACAAATCTATTAATGCCATGCCTTGAAGTTATTTCTTTTTAAAAGAAATAGATTCGGGACGACTTCTTCGCATTGATTTTCATTACCAGGTGAGAGTTTTCTGTCCATACTATATACAAATGGGAATAACATTTACCACTGTATGTCTTCTAAAATGCCTTAATGTATACTATTAAACAATAAATGCAATTTAATTCATTAAATTATACAATTTTCAATTTGGTTTTTATCTCTAAAATATTTAATTTAAGTAAATTTTTAAAACCTAGCGTTATTCTTATTCGTTGAAGAAAATAAATGAATCTAGTAACTCATTTTCTTAGGCCAAGAAGGAAACCCAAATTAAAATTCAGTGTTAAAACATCATTTTCCAACTTCCTAACCATAAGTGGGGATTACTCCATTAACCTCCGAAAACCCTGTTTAAATATTTCCTTTTCTTTTGCACAACCTATCACCCGAACAGAAAATTCTTCGCTGTTAAATAGATTGCCCTTCTCCATTATACAAATGAGAGCACTTTGTCTTGAATGAACTCAAATAAATCAAAAATAAATATTATTAATAATCCGAAAATACTGCGTTGAAGGCAATCAAAAAATTCAACGCTCGAATCTATTTTAAACGTCAGAGCAAATATACTAGTAGAAAACGTAAAAGAAAAAAAAAATGAAAGGGGAAGAATTTCTTGGTACGTCAACTGTTGCCGTTCTGCTAATGAAACAAATCTTTTAAGTACATTCCTAGAATTTCCGTCAAACAGTGCGCTTTATCGAAAGGTTATTAGTCATTAAAGTGATTAGCGTAAAAATCGTGATACATTTTTAAAAGAACATGTAGAATGGTGAGTAGTTTGCAGGCATGGGAAATTATTGAAGGAAGCATAATGCATTACGTTTTTAAATAAAAGTTTAACTGTACAGCCAAGACAGTTTAAAATTCTTCAAATATTACTTACATATATATTATTATTATAAGTTGAATTTAAAAGAGCATGTAGAATGATGAGTATTTGGCAGATATGGAAATTTATTAAAGGAAGCACAATACCTTACGTTTTTTAATAAAATTTAACTGCACAGCCAAGATAATTTATAATTCTTAAAGTATTACTTACACATATATTATTATTATGAGTTGAGGTTAAAATAACATGTAGAATGGTGAGTAGCTTGCAGACATGGAAGATTATTAAATGAAACACAATACATTACGTCTTTAAATGAAAGTTTAATTGTGCAGTCAAGACAGTTTAAAATTCTTAAAATATTACTTACATATGTATTATTATTACTATGAGAATTTTAAAGAAATTTAAACTGTTCCTATATGTGACCTTAAAAGTTAGATCTTTTTCAGTTATTATTTGTAAATTATTGTAAGAATTACGCTGAGTTCAAATTCATTAATATCATGGCTTGAGGTCTTTGCTTTGGAAAAGAAATAGATTCGGTTCGACTTCCTAGCATTGATTTTGATTACCTGGTGAGAGTTTTCTGTCCATACTATATGTAAATGGGAAAACCATTTGCCACTGTATGTCTTCTAAAATGCCTTAATGTGTACTATTAAACATTAAATATAATTTAATTCATTAAATTATGCAATACATAATTTGGTTTTTTATCGCTAAAATATATAATTTAAGTAAATTTTTAAAACCGGAAGATAGTCTTATTCGTGCATAAAACTAAATGAATCTGATACCTCATTTTCATAGGCCAAGAAGGAAAAACCCAAATTAAAATTCAGTGTTAAAAATAAAAGTTTAACTGTGGAGTCAAGACAATTTAAAATTCTTAAAATATTACTTACATATATATTAGTATTATGAGTTACTTAAAAAAATAGATAATGTTCCTATATGATACTGTGAAAGTTCGACATTTTTTTAGTTATTTGTAAATTATTGTAAGGACTGTAAATGGTTCAAATCCATTAGTGTCACGAATTGTAGTTTTTGGTTTGGAAAGGAAATAGATTCGGTACGAGTTGTGTATTTCCTCGCATTGATTTTCATTACCTGGTGAACGTTTTCTGCCCATACTATATCCAAATGAGGGAAACGTTTACCACTGCACATCTTCTAGAATGGTATTTTCCTCAAAAAACGAATACAACTGAAATATATATGGTGTAAATTTTTAATATACAGGTTGGCTGCTTATGTATCAAATAATAACTTGGTATTTTTCATGCAATATAAAATAATATTCTATGTTTCAAAATAAATTTAATTAGAAATTTAATGTTTTATTCAAGTTTTGTATTTTCGTTAATTTCTAATCATTTATTAACAATGAATTTTGTTTACTTATCCTTCATTTTGTATACTGATTAATGAAAAGTAAGAAAATTAAAATCACAGTAATGTTGAAGATATTATACTAAAGCCATAAAAAAAAAATGCTTTAAAGTAAACTTGAATAAACAGTAAAGGTGAGTTATTAAACTTATTAATCACTTTCATATTGAATCAATGCTTATTCCTTTTAAAGAATATGAAAACGCATGATTTACTGCTTGATATAAAATTGTGCACTAAAATATAATAAATTCCTTTTAAATTAAAATATGAAAAATTATAGAAATTTAATGTTTGCAGGATCTTTTATAACCAGTTGAACAAAATGAATAGTTAAAATAAGATTAACAATGGATATTTTGGAAAACTTAATCAAATAGTAAAAGTTATTAGATTCAAAAGATTTATTACGCAATTGTTTAACATATGGGTTATAGCATAAAAAGAATTAAATAGATTTGTTTTATGCGAATAAAATTATCAGAAAACGTAAAAACTTTATGCACAGTTTTAATTTTATTTAGTAAAGAAAAATCTAATAATAAAATTTGGAATAATTGAGCTTTTTCAGCTGTTTTAAGACATGAGAGCCATAAATGTAATCTTTAGAACAGTTTACCACTTGGATTTAAAATAGATAAATATTAATAACAAAAATTCTTAAAAACTTTCTTTTGGAAGGAACTAAATTCTGAAAAGATAATAAAATTTAGATTCTTAGGAAATCGATTCCATTTTGAAAAAACAGCTAAAAAAATCAATATTTGGCAATATTTGTCCATGAGTATTTATAATGTAAAATAGTTCTAGAGCGAGGATGCCTAGATTTGTGTAGAGCAAAAAGGTTTGGTTTGGTTTGGTTTGGATTGTCGGTCTACGTTCATTTTGTGCCCACTTTAGGCTAATTAGACCGGGGCCTACTGTTTAACGTGGATTCCGGACCACTAACAAACATCCATGCAGATCACAAGGCATATGTATCAGTTCTAACTCAACGGCGAGCCACACTCTTTAACATTTTTGTAGCAACAGATCAATTTTTGTAGCAACCAAGCAAAAATGTGATTATACAAATGGTTTTTATTCATTACACTTTTATATTCATGCCAAAAAATGCTTGCCAATTTCTCCTTAATGATATTGGTTCGTTTCATTGAAGGAAATGAGGTCAAGGTGTTACACATTTATTATTTGTATAAATTTAATTATATTTAATTATTTACAGTTAAAGACTAAATATCTACAATCAGAATCCCCAAAGGGTCAAGCATCTCCTATCATGGTCTGTCCTCGACTGTCTTGGTTCCGACCCCCCACCCTTTTCTTTGGCCCGATCTCCCCCTCAATGTGGATAATCTGATTGTCGTCGGGGTGTCAAGGACATCCCGAAGGGAAAAAGGCGACAGTTAACAGTTCACACTATTCCACACCTCCCCTCCAGTTCCTATTGCCGAACATAGTCTCGCATATAGAAACTATTTTCCAGTTCTTAAGCGGTGCAGTCTCTATCTTTCACCGAGTGTGTAGTACATATGTTTTTGTCATAAAAAAAAGCTCACAAGCTACAGCTCTACACATAGTAATGAAAAAAATAAAACAAAAATAAAAATTATAATATAATAAACATACACAGTATCAAAGTTATACATATGCATTATTAAAAAGTAAAATATTTATCCGTATACACTGAAGTGACAAAAGTCATGGGACAGCAATATGCAAATTTTCAGATGGCAGTAGCATCGCGTAGAATAGGTATAAATGCGCAGTGCTTTCGCAGAGCTTTCATTTCTGTTCAAGTTATTCATGTGAAGAGGTTTTGACGTGATGATGACCGCACGACGGGAATTAACAGACTTTGAACGCGGAATGTTAGTTGGAGCTAGACGCATGGGTCATGCCATTTCGGAAATCGTTAGGGAATTCAACATTCCCAGATCCACTGTGTCAAGAGTGTGCCGAGAGTATGAAATTTCAGGCATAACATGACTAATGCTTATAAAATATCCGATCACATCATTATGATACCTTATCCATTAAAATGAATTCACAATTTAAAACAAATTATAAACAATAATATTAACAAATTACATTATGTAAAAGTAATCTTATGACACGAAAGAAAGTTTGGTATACCATATTTGTGTGTTGCAAATTTTCCAATCATACAGAAAAAGTAGATGGCATAATTAAAATTTTACATATAAAAATTAAGCAAAACAACCCTGTAGAAAGAATAGAAAACAAATATAAAAGCAAAATATCCAGAATTCCAACACCAATTTTTCAATTTAAACACTTAAACGTTTTTCAAACGTACACTATTTGGGACGCAGAATTACATCTACTTGTTTATTTTAAATTCTCTTGAAAAACTCGTGATCGATCTGGAACTTCTCTTAAAAGCATTATCAATTGCTTTCATTCTCATTTTCTAACAGGTATCCTAATAGCACATGCATATTTCCTTTCAACGGGTTTCAACTAGAACAAGTTTATATATGCGACAACTCGAAACTTCCTCTAAGAAACACCAAGTTTCTCTGATTCCTTGATTGATATAATGATAATCAATAGCTTTTGCAGCATTTTTCATAAGCTTTCGTAGTTCTGCGAAGGGATCTGTCTACGATTCTTCAATTCTTGCTATTTGAGATATAATTTATTAATCATTAATTATTATTATTTTATTTATTTGTTAATTATTTTCTTACATTCTCTATGTCGTTTAGTTATTCGTTTTTCATCCTTGTTTTTATAGGAGTGACTTATGCGCTTGTATCTGTTTCTGATACTCTTTTCGAATTACTTTCATCCCGATCAAATGCTTGATCATACTAATCTACTCATCTACTTCTATATATTTCAATCTTGTTCTCTCTCCTATATATATACTTTTTCTTCTTCAGAAATCACTCTACAGACGATGTACATACCTAGACAAGAAACATAAAATCATCTTATCCGTTTAGCTGCTAAGTGAAATAATGGAAGGCTTTGATCCTACAAGAGGACCAATCCTATATCTTGTTATATTTTCATTGCTTCATTGTAACAAATCTTCCAGTATTACCGATTTCAGCAATACAGTAGTTTCCATTATCTCCACTACCGATGATGCGTTGAAACTTATGGCCTCTTACATCAATCCGATGTAGTTTACCATTTGTTTAACTTTTAGCAATTTCCCAATTAAAGCTGTTTTAGTCCTGACTCCGTTCAGAACCTCCACCTCAGAATCATTCCTTCCTGTTTTATTAACTCGAGCTACCGCATTCCCTTTTGAACAAAATTTCTTTAGTTTTAATTCTAATTCACACAACTTCAATTCATGTTCTCTCGCCCTTTGTTTTTCCTCTCGTACTGCTTCCAATTCTCTCTTATAGTCTTTCTCTTTCCGCTTCCTTTTCTCACTTCAGCATTTCTGTTCCCAGTCTAGCACTTTCAATAGCTATAATTAATTCTTTAACAAAAACTCCTCAAATTCTAGAGATTTTGCAAAGAGCCTTATTAAGCCTACAATGTTAGCATTTGGAAGGACTTACTCGCATAGTTCATTTGCTAACTCCACTAGATTCTCTTTTTTTAATCTGCCGTTGATGCTTTCCTTATCAATTTAATCCAGTAACAGTAATGTCAATAAAAGAAACTAAGGTTTTAATTAACATATATTTAAATCTGGATAATTCTTCCCTATAATTTTGTTTTCAAAAGCACAATACGCATATATATATATATATATATATATATATATATGTGCGTGTGTGTATTTTATTATATATATATATATATATATATATATATATATATATATATATATTAAATCATAATTAATATTTCTTCATTAAACATTAAAGTAAAAACAAATAATTATCAATAAAATATAATTTTAATAATTTATAATTTGAGGATTTAACATCATTTACTGTTATTATATTCAACTAAACACAAACATCATTTGATTAAGTAAATTTTCTATAGTATAACCCTATCCCCCCCCCCCCGGAATAGCATTACCCCTTCCCATGATTAATTTTTTATTTTAACTGAATAAATAAATGTTTATCAGAGAGACAGTTTTAGGCATCACTCAGTAGTTAAACTATGTCCAACACGAAACTTTTCCTTGGAGCACAACACAGAAAAATCTCCTCGCACCACAGTTCGAAACGAAATTCTTCACCAACATTTATACTAAAGGAACATTTTACCGTCCTACAAGCGACTGCACCACTTTGTCAATTTCTCCATAATTACGTTTTATTTCTCCCATACACTTACTATTTGTACAGTTTTAATAACATATAATTATTTACAGTTAAAGAATCAATTTCAAATCATATTCCACACATGGTATACACCCTCCCAGCGTGGTCTGTCTTTGTGTCACCTTCAGTTCCGACCCCTTCCTGTAACCTGATCTCTTCCTCGGATGTGAGTAATCTGATAGTCGTCTAGGGGCCAAATATGCGGAGAAGGGGTTAGGGGTCAGTTAACAGTTCACTGAACCTCATAATGTTCACCTCACAAAGTTCACCGAACCTAACAAATATATGCGGATCCAAATATTCCTGCGCTTTTAAATGCATTATTTACCAGAAATCCCATCGAATTCGTTTTGCACAACTTTAAGCTTAGTGATGTGTTCAATTCATAATAAAATAAATTTAAAAAAAATAAATTCAATAAAGTTGAAAAAAATTGCATAATAAAATAAATATTATAGATATAATACAAGCTAACTACAGCGGAGATCCTGAATACAGTGCAACACTTTGTTAACAAAGGATCTGATTTTTTAATCTTTAATAACATAGAAAATGAATAAATATTTTCTAATATTTAAATTTTAGTTTTTAAATAAGATAAAGCTGACTTATGTTGTGTGCGTTAAACCAAATCTGAAAATATTTCATATAACTTACAATTTATTTTTTTAAAGTAAAATAGACTTAAAATGGTTTCGATCTGTGCAACCCTTATTCTAAATGACAGGCACTACTGATAAAATCGAAAGATTCCAGAAGTGTGATAATGAGTTAAAAATACATATCTAATTTAAAAAAATATTTTAGCAAAATAGCATACACCTGAAAATATTTATTCATTTTAATATATTTTATATTCCATTCAGGATATTTTAAAATTTTTATTTCTATAAGAAAATATATTATACTTTTATTTTATTATTTAAATAAAAAATATATCTACAAAAGTATAATTTTTTTTTTTAATGTCAGGAACGAATTATAAGGATAATAACAACGAATAACGAATTATAAAGATTATAAGAATTAAATTTCTGGTGAACTTAAGCAATAATTTCATTTTCTACTGTGGCTATTATGTTTTTAAAATATCCCTGTTGTCAGATTTATCTCCTTCAAAAAGAAATTCATTAAAATTACCTAATTTCTTACTTTTCAATTTCAACTTATTTTTTAATTTATAGTTTTTGAGAAATAAGAATAATTGTTAATACTTTATTAATAGAATATTTTTTTTTATAAATATAGGGAACAATAAAATATAATTATGTCTCAAACCTACTCGTATAAAATTTAAAATGTGATTATATACTATATACAAATAGTTATAAAAAAAGAAACTATAGAATAATTACTTTTTTAAAATAGAAAGTAATTTAATAAAATTTAACATTTATAAAATATGACTTCAAAAGCAGACTGTATAAATGAAACGAAAGAATATTAAAAATTAACTTGTAAAGCTACTTAATTCAAAAGAATCCCAATTTCTATCTATTAAAATTTTCTTTTTCTGTAATTCCAATTCTATTCCATTATACATTCAAAAATAAAAAATAAAAAATAAAACAGAATTACATTTGCTAACAGAAAAAAGTATCACAAAACATTTGTTGAAATAACTTTTACATTTGCTATGCAACATTTTTCTTTTAATAACAATTTACAAAAGCTGTTACTTGGTTACCTGTCTGTATACATATACCATAGACCCTACTCTAATATGACTGTCGGGCGTGGGGCTGGCAATCCTACCCCTACCCCTATATATATATATATATATATATATATATATATGACATCCATATATTTAACTCTATATAAATATAACTCGAGGATTGTGAATGGCGTAGGCCTGAAACAACTGTGGATGTATGTTTCAGTCACTACTGTCAGGAATGAGAAGACAGACTAGTGATTATGATAGAATATGCAAGCATTTTTCACATAAACGAGCTGCTTTTTTAAAAAAAAATTATGCCTTTAATATCCTTTGCAGTTAATCGTACTTACATGCTGAGATATGCCTCTAAACGTGCTTTCAGAAGCTTAAAATGTCTCTTTTACCCATTGGTGGATTGTTCGTATAGTATACATAAGTATAATACTACCCGCATAAGTAAAAATATGTTGTGTGTTTTTTTAAGTGCAAAATATCACTAAGTATTCAACAACAATTGGAGACAAAGTCATATTAAATGTGTCTTCCATCGAAAATAATCTTTTGGATTTAAAATCAATTTACAATTTTTAATTAGTTATTGAATGTACACACTTTTTTTTACTTATTTTTATAAAATGAAAAAAATTAAGAGCCATTTTTTCCCAATCCAAATATCGTTCTATCTGAGGAAAACAAAAGCAGAAATATTCCCGCAAAAGTTTTGAGACAAAGCCATATTAAATATCTTCCCCATCAAAGCCAATCCTTCGGAACTAACACCAATAAAAATCTGCCAGTGATCCGAAATTGCGCACCTAATAAGAATTGATTTAGAGGAAGCGTCATGTCACTTCAGTTCCTCCACAAATCTCCACAGAAAAACCGTCTGCGAAGATAGAGGAAATTAAATGGCTTCACGTCCTTAATACATGTCAGGGATCTGAAAGTTCATAACAACCGAACAGATTGGCATGTCTTCCTATTATTTGCTTTTTCAAGACGTATATTTCAGTATCATTTGCAAAATACAGTTGGAATGAATCATTTTTGTCGAATCTATTTCTCTGGAATTCGTATATCGATTAGAAATATTAAGGGATCTTTTGACTAAATGATGCAATATTTGTTCATTTTAAAACTACAACATTAAAATACGAATTTACTGGATAGGATGACCTTGAAGTTTCTGCTTTGGTGTTTCTGAGCGTAGGAAACAAGGTTCGATACCTGACAAGAACACGCAACAAAATATTTCCACGTTTAAATTAAGAGAATTACTATGGTAAGGTATAAATGTATGATAATACATAAACCTGAAATTTTTTCCATTTAGTTGAAGGATGATGTTACGAATCTATCTTAGGATGTACTTGAGAAAATAAATGTTTTGAA